>CM060870.1:23442698-23888524 GCA_030737845.1 Acorus calamus
TGTTGTTTTTCATATAAGCTATTTGGTAACCCATATTAGGATTTTAGCTTTTTAAAAACTTAAAGTCATCCTAAATTGGGATGCCAAATACATCCTTAATCTAAAATATCTAGTATTACGGAGACATTGACAATTGCTATTTAGTTATATTTTCAAGAATCATTTTTTTTTAAATGTATAAAATATAGATTAGTCAATTCTCGTTATTGGATTTATTATAAAAAAATTATTATATATAGTTTATCTAAACATATCTGTCTCATTTTATATAAAACAAGATTTTTTTTCCTACACGATGTTCTGATGATGTGCCCCAGAGTATAGTAAAAGAATAATAATTTCAAGGAATACCCCACGGACAACTCTGCATATGTGTAATCCTCATATCTTGACATTTTGTAAAGATATTTAATTCATACAATTAAGCAAGTACATCAATGAAACAAAATATATACTTCAAGAAGCCATCACTCGCAAGACTGGATCGAGTCCTCATTGATGAGGAGTGGGAGAACATCTTTCCGGACAGTCTCGTTCAGGGCATGTCAAGGACGACCTCTGACCATGTTCCTCTGTTGCTATCTTTAGAAGCTACACAGCGGCCATCGGGTCCTTTTTGATTCGCCTCATGGTGGTGTGAAGTCGAGGGGATCGAGGCCCTGATTCATTCCTCATGGAACACTAGTGCGAGTGGTTTGAAAGGTGCACATCGAGTGGCCTTTAAACTATGCAGATTGAAGAGGGTTCTAAAGCAATGGAGTAGAACGGTCTATGCATCAAGGTCAGCAAAAAAGCAAGAGTTACAAAAGATCATTCAAGATCTTGACAGGTCAGAAGAAGAGAGCAACCTGGGGTTGGAAGAAAGAACAAACAGGAAGCGAGCAAAGGGTGAGCTTGCAGACATCCTCAAGATGGAGGAAATTGAATGGCGCCAGAAATCCAAAGCCTTATGGCTCTAGGCAGGGGATAACAACACACGATTTTTTCATCAAGCGGCAAGTCACAGGCGTCGAGTAAACCACATCACACAAATTCAGATCGAAGACCAACTATTGGAGGAACCAGGGGACATTCGGAACCAATTGGTGGAGCACTTTAAAAAAGCTTTCCGCAAGCGTCGGGGCTGGAAACCAAGGTGGGAAGACAGGGAGCTGCCACACCTCAATATGGACCAGCTTGCATTGCTGGAGGCGCCATTCACTAAGATCGAGATTCACATAGCTTTTGCTAGGACGGAGGAGGATAAGGCCCTAGGACCAGATGGGTTCGGTTTGGTCTTCTTCCAACGCTACTGGAGCATAGTCAAAGATGATGTGGTGGCAATGTTTGACGAATTCTATGCATGCTCTCAGAGTGTGGGCTGCTTGAATGCCTCACATTTTGTTCTGATTCCCAAAAAGGAAGGCACCTTGTGGGTCTACTATCGACCAATATGTCTGGTCAATGGGGCGTATATGATAGTGGCCAAGGTGCTAGCCAACAGATTGAAAGAGGTATGTGGCGAGTTGGTGGATGAGTCACAATCGGTGTTCTTACCAGGGCGGCTCTTACAAGAGGGCTTCATCTCGGTCCAGGAAGTTCTCTCATCCCTCCACAAAGACAAAGGGAAGGGGCTACTCTTCAAGCTGGACTTTTCCAAGGTGTACGATAGCGTGGATCGCGCATTCCTATTACATCTTTTGGAGCTGCACGGTTTCCATGCCCGTTGGATTCGAATGATACGTCAATGCATAGACACCGTGCGAGCTTCAGTGGTAGTCAATGGAGAGGTGGCTGGTTATTTTCCCTTGAATAGGGGATTGCGACAGGGTGATCCACTCTTGCCCA
This sequence comes from Acorus calamus, assembly GCA_030737845.1. Classification (NCBI taxonomy): domain Eukaryota; kingdom Viridiplantae; phylum Streptophyta; class Magnoliopsida; order Acorales; family Acoraceae; genus Acorus; species Acorus calamus. The sequence goes on from CM060870.1 coordinate 23,444,526, forward strand.
TTCTTTTCGTGTTGGTGGCTAACATCCTACGAAGACTTTGTGCAAGGGCGGAACAGGCGGGCTGGATATCCAGACTAGTTAGCACACCTTCGGGGAGGAGGGTTTCGATTCTCCAGTACGCCGATGACACGATCCTTTTGAGCGTGGCCACTGCTAGGAGCATTCGCGGGCTCCGCTTCATCGTCTTCTGTTTTGGTCTTCTCTCAGGTCTTACTCTAAATTTGCATAAAAGCACGATGCATGGGGTGAACATCACAAGCGAGGAGGAAATTACATTGACCGCGTGCATGGGATGCCCGATAGGCGTGTTCCCTACCAAGCATCTTGGACTCCTGCTGGTCATGGGTTGACTCAAGATGGAACATTGGGACCTATAGTGGAACGTTTTGACAGGAGACTCGCGAGCTGAAAAGGGAAGTTACTTAGCTGGGGTGGACGATTGACACTATTGCAAGCGGTGTTGACGAACCTTCTGATGCTCTACCTCTCTATGTTTAGAATTCCCATTGGGGTGCAAGACAAAATCGACCGCATTCGTCGACGTTTCTTGTGGCGTGGCGGAGATGAGACACGACGAACCCCTCACCTGGTGGATTGGGCGACAGTTTGTCACGCCAAGAAGGATGGAGGTCTGGGGGTCCTTGACTTACGCACTATGAACAGGGCACTACTTGCTAAATGGGCACGGAGATGGTTCTCGGGGTGCAGTTCGTTGTGGACTCAAATTGTCAAGGATCGGTATGGGGGGCAAGGACTTGGAGAGAGACGGTGGCCAAGGATGAACGGGTGGGCAACCCAACTTTGTAGGGGTTTGTTTGTTGATTGCATGGACACAGAGAAGGCGATCGCATGGCAAGTCGAAAATGGTGAAACTGTCCAATTCTGGCTGGACAGATGGTGCGGGGAGGAATGCCTATGCGAGATTGCTCCCGATATACATCGATTGGCATTGCAGAAGGAGGGGACCGTGTATGATTTCTTTCATTCACGCAACGGGACATGGCATATCGAGCTATCGCGTGCGCGATTTACCGTGGATGAGATTACTCAATTCATGAATCTGATGGTTCACATAGAGCAGCAGCACATCCAAGCTTCGGTGACAGATAGCTTCCACTGGAGACCGGGGGCTTCAAGGAACTTCTCAGTCAAAAGCGCATACGTAAGGTGGAGATCGGCAATCGTTGGGGGGCCTTCAGTGCGTACGAAATTCAATCAAATTTGGCGACCAAAGATACCGTTGAAGATCAAGGTGTTCATGTGGTTACTATACCTCGAACGCCTCACCACGAAGGAGTTTCGAAGTAGGTGGGCACCCTCCGAGCCCACAGAGTGCCCGCTCTGTGCGACGGAACCAGAGACGGTTCACCACCTCTTCTGTGGGTGTGCTGTGACATGAGTTTTTTGGACCAAGATTGACCAACAAACAGGGATGAAGACCACCTTCCAGTCTTTGGACGAGATATGGAGCGCGGGGAAAGAAATGAAGAAAACAGGGGACATCAGTCTGCCCGCGGTGATCTCGCAGGAAATTGTACCCGCAGGAGCATGGACTATATGGAGAACAAGGAACGCGGCTATCTTCATAGGAGCGAGATTGTATCAAGAGAACATGTGGGGAATGTTCCAAGCTTGCATGAGAGATTGGGGACGATACATCGCGAAGGCGATAGATGTCCGCTTTCGAGATGGGAATTTGATCACCGCGGGGTGAGTGGCAGATACGTGGATGTCCCACTGGTTTAGATGACTCGTCTAACCGGGGTTTGGGCGACTTCCTTAGCCTAGGTTCGCTTATTTGCTTATAAGGTTCTCATCCCCTTTATTTTTTATTTGGATATATGTCTATTCTTCCTCCTTTCAGAATTTGTAATTCAAATTCAGTAATGAAATCGGATAGCAAACATCTACCTTTCTTTAAATAAAAAAATTGTATATATAGACTCAATCAGTGAAACATTCGTTTCATTGAAGACAAGTGATTGCAGGAAACTGTATAAAAAAAATGAGGGTAACCGCATACATTAAACAAAATTATTTATTATTATTTATCTATTTTGTAGGGAAACGAGAATAGTCACATGCTACAATTTTCAACGTGACCGACAAAGCTGTATTGGTAAGGGATACAACAAGATTTGCATTGATGTTATTCGTTTCACCAAACCCTTGGTGTGGGGTGCCCTTCTTTCTTTTTTTAAGTTTTTCGTGTGTACAGTGTTGGGGTCGTGCCCATTTATCAGCCACAAGTGGATCTTCTAGTTGAGCAAATCTGTGCAGTGTGATGGGCATGTGTAATTACAACTCCTTCATTAATGCAATTTGCAATAATAAATATAGCTTTTGAAAGTGATCTATTTCATATATATTATAATTAAAGTTGAACTTGGTCATCTCCTAACATAAATTAGGGGACTACATATAACATGACACAAGCTACAATTACGTTTAGGTGGTGTACTTTTGTCCAAACAAGTGGATCTCCTAATTTATGAGGAAAGCTGTGCAGTGTGACAGGAACATACAAGAAGGGCTAGTTTTGGGGGGGGGGGGGGGGGGGGGGGGGGACCTTTTGTAATGAGGAGTGGGACTTAAATTTTTTTAGGGAGTTGGATTCAGAGAGGTATTGGTAGACCTCTCTTTTACTCTGCTTACGGATCCGGGGTGCCTCATTGTAATCTTGGACATTCCTCTTTCTTTCAACAATGAAATTAAAGTCGAATGTCTATCTTTCTCAAAAATAAAAAAAACCAAAAGAAAAAAAACTATAAAAAGACACATTTCAAGAAAGAAATTCATAGTAAGGTTCACTTGCATAATACCACTTGATTGTAAAGCACGCATGTAGTGTGAAAGTGATTGTGGGGCCCATTTTCTTGGCCCACCAAAGCAAATAGAACCCCAATGACCAATAACTCGAATGCGAGGGTCTGCGACCCAGGCAACCCGAATATGGCAAAGCCTTGCCCATCAGCCCACTCAGATCTGACAGCAACAATGATCCAAGTCAGTATATTTCATTGAATGTATATAAAGGGTCATCAATAATGGATTTGTTGAATATCAATTAATATAATTGTTTGATTTGGAATCATCATTTACTGATTCCCAAATCATAGTGATATATCCTGTATTCAAAATCTTCATTGCTTGATCTGTAAGTACCTACAAATTATATATCTTTGACCAAGGGAAATTATTGATTCATTGATAAATCCCTAAAATATATATTTTATATAATCGAAAATCATGGATCTCTCCCATCCTGATGGGAGAGATATCAACCACTGATCCCAAGACAACCCAAAAGAATACTATAAATAGAGAACAATTTCTCTCTATTGAGATATGGTAAATTACTTTTCCCAAAAGCCCTAGTTTGGCCATCATTACTGACATGACCATCGGAGGGTCTTCTGCAGGTCCTCACATCCCTGTGTTCTCAATGCCCAAGGACCCGCTCATTGGCGACGACTACTAGAAGCGGAGCAGAAGAGAGCAGGGGTGGATGGATCTAAATACCCGAACCCAATAAGCCGATTTTCGCCCCTTTAACTTAGCGCCGTCTGTGGGACTTTGGAAGAAAAGCCAAGATCTTCACCATGTCTCCTAGGAGAACTCTTCTGCCCACCTCCGTTCCGGCAAGCACTTCTGTGGCCAACCCGTCTTCCCTCCCTAATGTGACAGAAGAGGGTAACTCCATGTGATGAGGCTTTGGCTTGGGCAGAACGGGTCGAAAGGAGAATCGAGGAGCTTGTTCGCACCATCGAAGTCGAACAGGAGGAGAATAAACATCTTCGGGCAGAACGAGACAATCACAATCCTTCAGACCTGCAGCGTTCCCTTCCTCCTGCAGCTAACAAACCCACACGTAGAAACAGGCAAGTCGATCTTCCAGAGAACGATCAACCAATCCCTGAGCAGCCAGCGGTTTCTTCCAACATGGTTACTTACTCAAAACGTCCGCGAGAAGCAGACCAAGTCTGGCAAGACAATATGATGAAGGAGGTCAATCAGCGTATTCTCCGCAACATGAAGCCTTGACCGCGGACATCGCAATGCAAACCACAAACCTCATCGACCACTCCCCCTTCATTAATGAGATCGTTCGTGCCCCGAAGCCCGACAAGTTCTCCCCGCCCAACTTCAAATTGTTCGAAGGGATATCAAACCCACTTGAGCACAACTTCCATTACCAGAAGTAGATGTCGCTCGATGCCTGGGCCGATGTGCCCCTTTGCAAGGCTTTTCTACAGAGTTTGGGCGGGAGGGCCCTGACTTAGTTCCGCAAACAATGAACTTTCGACGCTCAAATCAGTACATGATTCAAAGAATGAAAGAAAAGAGAGAATCTGGATCTGAGCGAGATTCTTGAGAACAATGTGTGTATCTCTAGGAATGGGGTACCCCTTTATTTATAGACAGAGGTTGTGTGTTGAGCAAGTTTGGCTGACGTGTGACTGACGTGGAGGAGTCTTCCATGTGACCCAATAATCGGGTGACACGTAAGTCAGGTTCTCTCTTTTTGACCAAGTCAATTAGGTGACCTGACTCTAGCTAGCATGCATGAGCTGGTTCCAGCTAGCATGTCCTTCTGTGCATGTTAGCGTTATTTTATGTATCTACTTATAATATTACTAAGGTTACCCAAGTACACATGGCATTGGTCTTCTCTTCTACTGGTAATGCTCAATTCTCGGATAAAAGATTTAATGTAACGACTATGCTTTTTCTTGTTGTTTCTTGATTTTTTGTGTATGGTTGGAATTCTTATTCTGTTAGCTTTCTAACGCTATTTATGAATCGTGAATCTAATGCGTATAGATCAAATTATGGACCACACCATAATAGGTTGTCGGACTATGTCTCTGACGGCTCGGGGAGAGCCATTGGGACGTGACGGCTCGAGGAGGTGCAGAGCCGTCGACTTGGGAGTTTCGTATTTTGAAAATTTGGGCCATATTTGGAAAGAAGCAAGGGCATTAATTCGTGATTATTTCAAGTTAATGACTTCGTATTTTTGTCCCCACGTGTATAAGCTTATATATATCCTCTTTGTCCCTCTCCTTTGCATTGAAACCCTAAAACCCTAAAACATCTTTCTCCTTCTCTTGTTTTCGACACCGTTGTTGAGGAGGTCAGGAAAGGAGTTTGAACCAAGATTTTTGGTGAGTTTTGAAGAGCGTTTGAATGATAAAGATCCCCTTTAGAAGTTCCTTTCATATGAATTCATTTTTGAGGTTTTTCCAACAAAAAGAATAGGTTTTCTTCTTGGTTTTTGAAAGTCTTTATATGATTTCAGGTTTTGTATTATACCAATGTTTTGTCAATTCTTTGTGATGTTTTTACAAGTTTTTGATGATGATATTTGATCTCAATGTATATATTCAAAGTTTATGATTTCTTAGGTTTTTTGTTGGATTTTTCCTCATAATCTTAATGACATTTAGATGATTTTCTGATTTAATGTTTTAGCAATGATGTTTTAATGTTTATAAGATGATTGTAAGTCTTTCATGTAAAAATAAATATGTTATGTATATACCTTGTTTAGGTTAGTTCGTTTAAGGTAAAAATCATATATTTTTAAGATCATTAATCCTTGTACGCATTGATCCGAACCTATGCATATATTTTCTTGATTTTTGGATTATTAACATAGATCTATATTAATAAATATGTCCTCGATAGATCTAGGGTTTCAAGATGCTTTTAATGAGTTTTGATTAGTTTTAATTCAATTTTTCGTACGTGTGATTTGATTTCAAAATGAGTCCTTTACTGTTTTACACGACTCATGTATAGTTTTCAATGATAGGATTTTTAAACTTTCTGCCTCGGGACGGCTCCGTTAAGTGCCGTCGAGCATGTTTCTGGATGGCTCCGTTAAGAGGAGCCGTCCGTTTTGTCATGGACGGGCCCCTATGGGAGCCATCGATCTACTTATGGATGGCTCTGTCTAGAGCCGTTGGTTTTTTGTGAATACGGGTACCACCAGGTTCCGTACTGTTTGCGCACATTGTGATTTGGTCATGCCATTTCAGGTTTGATTAGATTGCTATAGATTTTCTTGATTTGGTTGCGTGTCGTTGGACCCAAGGTGGGTTGACTTGAGTCTCATATATAGATTCCAAAATAATATATTATGTATTCATGTTAGGACTGCCTATTTTATGAATATAACTGTTAGTTTTGATATAAAAATGTGAGAATATTTTTGTTGATATATTTATCATGATATGATTGGTATGTTGAGATTGTGCAGGCTCAATTCCTTTGTGATTTGAAGATATGATAGGCTATCAATGCATCCATTCCATTTAGGTAGCTCGGTCTTGGTGGCCAACGTCTAGGTGGGTGTACGTCTACACGAGCCGCCACACTGGCAATACTCCACCATTATCTAATTAGATGTTTGAATGCACTTTATTTCAGCCCCAAATACCCAATACATTTTCATTTATATACAAATAATGCATTAAATTTAATGAGATATATTTGTATTTTATAAAAATAAATAAAGTATATACTCCAATAAATTTTGTATATACTTATTTTTAATTGGAATATGCAAATAAATTAGAATGAGATATACCTCTCTTTTCTTTTTGAAAAAAATGGTAGGTAATGCCTTATATTATATAAGATAAGGGAGTGCCCAAAGCATGTAAAAAGCACGAAACTAGGATCCCTCAAACTCGGGGATGAGTAGAGGAGAAATCTACAATGTACACCTGAGATCAAAACCCCAAAAAAATAATCTACAATAAGCACCCTTCCCCCATTCAAGCTCACCCTACTTGCTCATGCGCAATGCACCCCCCATTCCTTGATGAAGCCCATCGCTATCTCCAACACATTCTCAACATACACCTTCACCCCCCGAAAAATGAAGTGGTTCCTCTAGAGCCACAGAGCCCAAATGACCGCCGGACGAGCGATATCATTACTTTGGCTCTCAAGCTCCGATCTCCATGCCGAAGTTGGTTCTTCCCTACCTCCCACGGTTTGCCGGTTGAGGAAGCACAATCATCGAAGTCCATCATCGCCCTAATAGATGCCAAACTTATTTCATAATCGGGCAAAGCAGCATTGAGGCATGACAGATAGGCCACGTCTGTGAGAGGCTCTCACTTATCCCGATAAAACATTCATGAGTAATCTATCTTGATACATCAATCAAAGAAAAAATATCACCTTTTAAGGAATCATGGGTTTCCAAATTTCCTTTGCTTTCCCCGCAGTGGCCTCGATTTAGGGCTTATCCCTCCTCCACCAATCATAGCATCGACTAACCAAGAATCCTTCAGTTGGATGCGGCCTCCAATCTACTCGATATGCACTGCCTACAACTGGAATAAAAGAGTGAACCTCCCTCAACAAATCCACATACAACTCTGCATCTTCATTCACAAGTTCCTGCTCATTCTCATGCCCCAATGGCTCCTTGATGCTTAGCTAACGTAAAAATGGTAAACTGCCCCACGCTATCCATAGCAGCCTCGAACAACCTAGGAAAATGGTCCTTCAAAGAAATGCCGCCAAGCCACACAACATGTCAGAATGAGACTGTGTTCCCATCCTCCACCCTCCACTTGTTCGCTACCATTAACCCAACTATAGAGCTTTGAATATCCGATCAAATGTGTGATGGTTTTAAAGACTGCCCAAGAATAGAGTCCAACTGATGCCCAGAACATTTATGCCACTCAACAAGCATCCTACACTAGAGCAAAGAAGGGCATGCAAGCCACCTCCATTTCCATTTACTGAGGGGGGCGCAATTCAAGTCCTCTAGATTTAAGACCCCTGTACCACCCAACCTTTTTCTAGAGCAAACTAAATCCCACTTAACCAAGTGAGATTTTTTACCGTCCCTGTCAGCTCTGTAACGCCCCCGAATCCACGACTCCGTTTTAAATTGTGAAATCCGATCGCGTTAACTTAATTCCTCGAATATTAAAATTCTATTTTTCCTTTCCTTTTATCCATAGATATAATAAAACATCACCATATTTATTCATCAATTATCAAGATTAAAATTTAATACAAATTCAATATATATCAGGAATGACTGAATTCTAAATATCACCATATTATCATACATCCGGGTCCTCTACATGCCAAAAAAATGACCAACACCTTCTATGCAAAGTCTAGCCTTCTAGAAAAACATGATCTCGTCCACAGCTATATGAGATCCACCACTTTAAGCCTTAAATCTGGAAAGGAGAAAATAATGAGGGGTCAACCACACGCTCAATGAATGGACCATCATCATCCCGCTAGTACATTTACATTCAAAATATCAATATTATAATATGTCCACACAGACATGTAATATATCAAGAGAAAAAATATACAAAAGGCTACCAAGACATGCGATAACACACACACACACATAATCCTATCCAATATGATGCATGCAACACCACGAACACGCATGCCCGTCTTCGCAACACCTAGCTCGCAGGGCCTTTCACAGGTATGACCACGTAGACATAGCCACAAAGACTTGGTCCTACGTTCTCGAACCTGACGATGTAGACGTACGCCCACCTAGACGTTGGCCACCAAGACCGAGCCACCTAGGTGGAATGTATGCATTTGATAATCTGTCATATCTATAAAATGACAAAGAATAGAGCATTTAAAAATCTCAACATACTAATCATATCTTGATAAATATCTCAGTAAAAGCATGCTCACATTTTATATTAAAACTAGCAATAGTATTCCATAAAATAGATGGTCCTAGTATTAATACATAATATATTCTTTTGAAACTACATATGAGGCTCAAGTCCACTCACCTCCGGTCCAACGACACGCAAATCAATCCAGAATAATTTATAGTAACCTAACCAGTCTTGAAACGATACAGCTCGGTCATAATATACGCAAATAATATGGGACCTGATGGTACCCGTACACAGAAAACCGATGGCTCCCATAGGGGAGCATCCATGAAAAAACCGACAGCTCCTCTGGGAGCCGTCCAGAAGGTGCCCGACGGCTCTCAACGAAGCCGCCACGAGGCAAAAATCATGAAACCCTAATTTTATTAAAAATATCCTAACACCTTCCATCATTGAAAAACGAAACATGAGTCATTTAAAACGGCGTAAAACAGTAAAGAATTCATCTCGAAAATCAAATCATGCGTAGAGAAATCCAATTAAGACCAATCCAAAAATTCATTTAAAACATCTTTGAAAACCATATATTTAACACAGGTATAAAAGGGATATATAATAGGTAAAACGATACATAACATTTACAAGATAGATCGAAGATCGTTTAAAGAAAATCCATTCAAAACCCTAGCTTATAGAAAAACGATAAAAACATCAATGAAACATAAAACACTTGGTACACCCAAGGATTTGAATATACTTTGTAAAATCTTTTTAAATCACAAGAGATAACATTTTATTATACCTAGCATAATATTCTTCTATTCAAAACCCCAGATTTAAAGGATTCATTAAAAAACATATATATAAAAACCATTAAACCATATTACAAAAATCATCGAAAACCGTAGATCTGTTATATATATAAACAATTAACATGGATCTATGATAAATTCCAAAAATCATGAAAACATGTATATGTTCGGATCTATGCATGTAAGGGTCAAAACAAGATTTTAAACGATTGTAAACATGTTTTCTATTCTTAATAAACAACCCTAGACATGATATATACATATCCCTTTTATTTTGACATGAAAGATTTTAAAAATACCTTGAACACACCATGATTTCATGGATATAACATATGAGTCCGACATTCATATGAGATACATCAAAATTATGAAAGACTAAAAAAGAAAACTCAAGAAATCAATGAAATCTGAAAAACAGATGTGAGATCATCCTATACTAAAACAAACATTGAAGAAATAACATATATATAATATCAGAAATACTCACCCTACTCCCTTCCTCAAGATCCCAACAATGGAACTTTAAACCAAGAGAAAGAAAGAAAGAAGCCTTTAGGGTTTTAGGGTTTGGATGGTAAAAGAGATAGAGAGAGTATATATATAGGTTTATACACGTGAGGAAATCAAAACCGATCGTATCCCAAACATATCAATCAATAATACACATTAAACCTTTTTAAAACTAAAAATATTACAATTTAAAACCATTTCCAGATCGATGGCTCCTATTGGATCCGTCAGAAAATCGACGGCTCTCCCTCGAGCAGTCACTATTCCTTTGTCCGACCTCTCAACACAGTTTGACTCATAACTTGATCGATACTTATCCGATTCACGATCCGTAATAAGAGTTAAAAAGTTAACAGAATAAGGATTCCAACCATATCTTAATTTTCGAATTTGGAGATATCTAAGTCCTCCAAAACCCTATAGAAATATGACTCAATGTACAAAAATCAGAAACGACTTGAAAAATCATAGTCGTTACAAGCTCCATTCCACCAACAAAAATATTTCCTTATCCCGCCGATGACTCCCAATATCCCCTTTGGGATCTTGAATATGAATAGAAACAAAATTGATAGGGTGGATAGTACTACTTGAAGGAGATCAATCTGCTTCCATAGCTCAACTACTTTTCCTCCCTTCTAATTTCCCTGCAAAATGCCTAACACGAGGGAACCATTTAGCCTTTGTGAATTTGCCAAGATGCAGCGGGAGCTCAAGATATCGGATGGGGAACTCTTGGACTTGACAATTCAGTATTTGCGAGAATCACTGTAGAGTTGTGTCTTCCACATGTATCCCAGGAAGAGCGCTTTTGCTGAAGTTAATCTTAAGCCCAGAGAGGTCTTCAAAGCATTTACAAAAAAACTTCACCCCGCTGACCGAGGTCTCATCGCCTCGCAAAGGATGATCATGACATCGGCGTACTGAATGTGAGATATTGGGGTACCCCCTGGATGCAACTCAAACCCTAGAGCCACCTACCCCCTCGGCCATTTTAAGTAGACAACTAAAAATGAGATAGACCTCTTTACAACGAGTGCAAGTGGCTAACGAGATGTATGGGCTGTAAATTGAGCTACTTGTAATAATGCTACTTATTTTATTATTGTAATCCCAATTCATTTTATATGTTTTTCTTTTCTTTTTCTTTTTCTTTTAAAAACTGCTAGATTCAACCCCTTTTCAACCCTATATACAATCCGCATCTTCTTTATTTTTTTAAAAACAGTAGAAACACCATCTAAAGATGTATGTATTTTTTTTAAGGATAAAAGTGTGTGTGTGTGTGTGTGTGTGTGCACGCGCATTTGAAAGAACTTATTATTAAAATATAAAAAAATACTAATGAGGTGAATAAATATAACTCATTACAATAAATGTAGGTAACTAATGAGATATGTTATGTTGTAACTGTTATTGTAAATTAAGCTGAGTATAACGGTGTTGTTGTTTATTTATTTACAAAAACCCTCTCATAGAGTACAAGGTTGAAGATTATAAACTAAAGAGACACAAATCACTATTATTCATTGGTCCAACCCTTTTATTGGCAGTAGAATTAGGGGATGGACCCATCTTGTTCCATGCACTCAAATGTGTCACCTGAGTGGCTTTTTTGTCCTCCAAGTGTTTTTTTTCTCTTCTTATTATATGATTTACAATTGTAATATGCTATAATAGCAATGGATTTTCATTTACCAAGAAAAAACAAATTTCGTGAATGGAAGAAGATCAGGAAGAGATTATTCTGAATCCTGTAAAAACTTGATTATGGGGACTGGGCACTGGGCACTGCCCCTCGCAAATTTGTCATATGTAATATGTTCTAACCCTTGCAAAGGATAAGCCTAGAACTATTATATTATGGGCACTGGGCAGTGCCTTTCATGGTAGTTGTGTGCACGTCGATGATATTGTCATTGTATATTGACTCCGTTTCATGACTGTTGTTGTTCTCTTGTCATGCAAAACAACCCCTTGTACATGACATTTTTTAAATTATATTTATACATATATTCAACATGTTTGAGATGGTCAATTATGGTGTTCATCAATCCATTTGTAAGCTAAGGTCACTAAAATCATTTAAAAGGGGCCGGCGAGTTCGTCCTAGGACTGATTTAGAGAAATTATTAAAAGAAAGAGATGTGAATTAAAAATTTCAATTTAGTCTTTAAAATACATTTTAATAAGAACTTATCATTTATAATAATTTACTGTATTTTTTTTTTGTAAATCTCTATTTATGGCCATAATAATTTTGGTGACAGGAGATATATATGTATAAGTTTAGGTGCACTCACCATTCCCTTGGAACTTAGTTGCATGGTCATTATCTAATTTATTTGTATGTACGTGACTCTAATTTACAAAAATAAAAATGATATATCTGCTTGCATGCAGTCTGACCCATCTATACCCCCGACCCCAACGATATCAAAAGTGTATTATTGTCTAATGTATTAGTACATTTTATTATGAAAAGTGATGTATAAATTTAGATAACTCAGTAAATTTCAAGGGAAAAAAAATTAAGTTCTCATACACTACACTAGTGCAACTTTTGAGAAGATTGGAGTGTAAGTTTTCATATAGCCATTGAAGAACCGTCTCAGATTATAGATGAAACTATAAAATTGAATGAGTATATCAAACCCTGTAACAATGAAAAATAAAATACCCATCCCAAATAAGACGAGAGCAGTGATGTGTGTATATACTTTTGATAGTTTGCATACATGCTAATAAATTAAAGGGGAAATTAATTAGGGTCCCTGACCCTATATCCATAATAACAATAAGTCCCTGCAATGTTTTAAGTTTTCTTTACGTCCCTCAATTAGTGTTGGTATTTTGTTTAGGTCCTTCCATCCTTTTTCCATCCAATATATTATTTTTATTCCTCTTTTACCCTCAATTAAACCTAACATAGTTTTCTTTCTCCTTCTTCCCCAACATGTCTCTTTCTCTTCAAAAACTCAACAAGGGGTGAGAATACCCCCCTCCACCAGCCCCCTCCACCGTGCCTCCCGCGCCCCCATTGCATCCCCCGGCCTCCCCGACCGCCTCTCACCCCCTCCCGCAATCCCATTCGCGCCTCCCACCCCCTCCCTTGACCCCATCCGCAACCCCCACCCCGTCTGACGACCCCTCCCCCTCCCCCGACCCCGACCTCCACCGACCTTTGATCTTGACCACGGATCTTGCTTTGAACCCTGATCATTTGATTCTCATTCCCGGAGTCACCAATGTATGTTTTTATTGAATGTTCAAAGCAATAATTTATTCTTTTTTATACTTTTCAATGTTATAGTGTGATTTTATGCATTTTAGATGTTTGTATAAATGTTTCTGATCTGTAGAGTTTTCAGAAATATGAAAGTGTAAGGGTGTACATAGTGTGTTTATCAGTGTACACATACAATACATGACATAGTGTGCGATGATTTTCAGTTTTATGTAGTCGTGCTTGTTCTGGAATTATGAAAATTTTAAAGTCTCTCTTTATATAGCTGTATATATTTTGAAACTAAAATATTCTCAAAGTTAATATTAACAATGTGCACAATGAATCTAACAATGTACATTGAGTACATTGTGTGTTTCTATGCTAACTAGACAATGTGTATGCATTGATAAGTAAGGACCCATGTTGTCAGTTTTCTGCAGTATATGTACCATGTCGTGGATGTTACAGGTTTGGTATTTGACATGGTGTACACTGTTATGTAGCATATGTACATTGTTATAGATTTTACAGGTTCTGTCTGTTACAGTTATAAATGTTACAGAATGTGTCTGTTATATAGCGTACACTGTTATTGTTAGTTTATGTGTGAAAAGTGGTTAAATGTACATGCATGTTATAATATGTTGAAAACATGAAATTCATGTTAGTTGCCTTTTAATATTTGCAGATTAATTTGTCATTGTTGAAGAATGGAACCAATCATGGAAACTTGTACATATATGGGAGATGCCGAGGTAGTTAGCATATGTAGAACAACAACGTATGCTTACATTGTCAATGAATTAGTGGAAAGATGGGGGTTCAATGCGGCCAAAGTTATTATGAAGTATGAAATTTCAGGGAAAACAATTATTAAACCCACTATTGGGAATGATAAGGCTGTAGAGAAGATGTACGACATCCATAAGATGTGTGGAGCTATGGTTGTCGAGATCTATGTTACCCTCAATGATGGACAAACTTGTGATGGAGATGAAGAAATAAGGTAAAAATATGTTATACTCCTTCATAGTCATTTTATATAGGAATTTTATTAGTATACACATATTACTAGTAGTGTACACAGACATAGATAAAAGTGTTGTACATATTATTATACCTAATGCATCTCATAATTGAAATAAATTGCAGGATGTCCAACACAGTCCAAGTGAACATGGCAAATACTGCACCATCTTGTAGCATGGTCACCCAAGGGGAAGCCATTTGAGGGAGTACGTCAAATGGGATGCTCACAAGTTTTTGGGATAACTATATTCATTCAATCAATCAACAGTTTGAAGATGTCGAAGATTTTAGAATTCAGCTGACTAATTATGCCATAGCACATTCATTTGATTTTCAGTACGTGAAGAATGACAAAGGAAGGGCAACAGTTAAGTGTAAGATTCCTTCATGTGGATAGCGTGTACATTGCTCTAGAGTGGGGTTGGGTCCTTACTTTCAAATCAAGACGATGAACAATGTTCACTCATGTGGTGGAGGAATATCAACAAACGGTCATCCTAGAGCATCACGAAGATGGGTGGGTGAGATTACAATAAATAAATTTATAGATTCTCCGTTATATCGACCTCGCGATATAGTGAAAGATGTATTTAGAGATTATGACATCAATTTGTCTTACCACAAGGCATGGCATGGAAAAGAAATAGCTTGTAAGGATTTGCATGGAGATGAAGCACTTTCATTTGATCATCTCCGATGGTATGCTGCAGCGGTGATGAATACAAATCCTGGAAGCTACGTGGAGTTGGAATGCACTCCTGAAGATCACAGATTTCGAAGAGTATTTGTAAGTTTTGGTGCTGTAATTGCTGGCTTTGAGACTGGGTGTAGGCCCATGTTGTTCTTAAATGGAACATTCTTAAAATCTAAGTATCAAGGTATTTTGTTTGCGATCATTGCTAAGAATGGGAATGACGGTTTATTTCCATTAGCATTTTTAGTTGTGGATCAAGAGACAGAAGATAATTGGGCATGGACATTAACATGCCTACGAGGGATCATATCTCCAGATCGAATAATCACATTCATTTCTGATAGGGGTAAGGGTTTAATATCTGCTGTCCCTTCAGTCTTTCCAGACTCATATCATTCTCATTGTCTACGACATTTGAAAATGAATTTTAAAGAGACGATCACTGGGAAATTCAATATATCTTTTAGAAGGAAATTACTTCAACTACTAGATGCTGCAGCTTATGGATTGAAAATCGAAGATTACAGAAAAGCCATAGCTGAAATGCGGTGTTTCTCTCAACAAGCCGCAAAGTGGGTTGAAGATTCTGATCCAAACCATTGGGCAAATGCCCTATTTCCAGGGGAAAGATATGGAGAATTGTACTCTAACTGTGCTAAGTCTTTTAATTCATGGATACTTGAAGCCCGCAATCTTCCAATAGTTCAGATGGTTGATCATATAAGGGTTCAAATGATGGAGATGATGTATAAAAGACGCAATGAGGCTAGTGAGTGGGAGACTTACTTGTGCCCATCAATAATGGAAAAAATGGAGAAGCATCAAGCAGGGTGTCGTGGCTTGCAGGTGTTGTGTTCAGATGGAAATCATTTCAAGATCTGTGGGCGACGAGGTGAAGCAGTCAACCTCAATGATCGCACGTACACATGTAGAGGTTGGCAAGTGTTTGGGTTACCCTGTGCCCATGCTTGTGCAGCAGTGTGGAAAATAAACTGCTCCATCAATGATTATTGTTCACCATATTTTCTATCGGATACTTTCCGTCAGGCATATGCCGGTGCAATTCTACCTGTGGTGGGCGTTCAAAGACCGGCTGAAGAGCAGGAAGGTAGCATATTGATCAAACCACCGTTCACGAAGATTAGGCCAGGGAGGAAGAAGAAAAAGAGAATAGAGTCACAGGCAGATCCATATGCGATAACTCACAACAGGAAGACATGTAGGAATCCAGTGGCAGTTGAAGAATGATGTATCTTGCACAATCTAATATTTGAGAACTTAATGATGTAAAACATAAATGATATAGTCATGCATGTTTGAATCTGTACGTTTGCTTATTTTTATAGCGCATTATCAATGTACATGTTTAAACCTTTAATATCTATTAATATTTTTAACAATGTACATATGCTGCATAACAGTGTACATATGTTGCACAGCAGTGTACATATGCTACATAGTAATGTACACAATGCAAAAAAAAAATTCTGTAACATTTATAATAGTAACAGTCAAAATCTGTAACATATATCACAGTGTACATATTCTGCATAACAGTGTACACAATTTAATAGACACATTCTGCACCTCCATCCCCACCTAACTCATGTCCATCATCAAAGTCGTATCTCCTAATTATATAATATTCATCATTTTGAGAGGCCTCCTCCTCCCCTTCTTTCAAGTTTTGTTCTTCTTCTCCCCCCTCTTCTCCCTCCTTCCCAAGTTTTTCCTGTAGTTTCTCGTCCTCCTTTCTCTGAAGCTCTTTAGATAGCCGGGCATTTTGAGCCTTCAACAACTCCACCTTTGACTTGAGCACCTCCATCTCTCCCTTCATCCTTTTTAGTTTCTTCCTTAGTTTATTTCCTCTGAAATGATGAATTGACCCTAATTTCCTCTTCAATGAAAGAGAGGGAACCACACTAGCCAATCTTTTTGGCTCTTGTTGTTGTTGTTCATCCTTCTCATTCCAATAATTCAAGGGGGTGTTCCTCTCCTTCATTTTATCCATCCTACCCCCATAGAGGAGCCATCTTTCTCCATCGTCAACCTTGAGGTCTAGCATAACCTACAACATAAAAGAAAATCGATGTCAGTACTATATAGAGTAGATATTTTAACTTAGCAGTGTACACATTTTGAATAACAGTGTACATATTTGAAATAACAGTGTACAATTTTAACTTAATAGTGTACATATTTGAAATTACAGTGTACAATTTTAACTTAACAGTGTACACATTTTAAATAACAGTGCACTATTTCAAATAATTGAATGAGTTTACATTCTGTATGCATAATAGTTCACATATATACTTCAGTGACATAGATATATTTACCTCAGCTGCGGTCACCCAGAAGGGGTCAGCATTTTTCTCCCCCCTTCTCCTTGTCAGTTTCATCGCCCACTTGAATAATCGTGGGGAGACATGGTGAGCTGTAGGCGTCCATCTAGTTGTCCTTGTGTGCTCGTAGAACCAAACCTATTAAAAAGATTTCATTAACTCTTCACAAAGTAATAAGACTTTAAAAACATACAAATTTTTTCTAGTGATAAGATACTTACACAGAGGACCGCGATGCAACCAAAAACGTATCCCATTGACGATATGGAATATCGACCCACATCCCTCATTTTTATGCAGGCCCATTGTTTCCATACGCCCTCCATCAATTGATCGCGGATGGCAACAGACCATGCATACTTCCATGTGGATTTCAGATCATCCAACAATCCGAAAAGAGGTATTAGGCAGTTGTAGTGTCCAATGGGAAACATAAACGATGCAAATATGAAAGCTATCCAAAGCCTCACAAAATGTTGAATGTCTTTAGGGTCGTCGGAGTTCATCAAGGAAGACATATTGTCCTTCAAGGCTGACCTAGTGATGATGGAAGTATCACTGAAGAACCGCTTCTTGATTTCGGACTCTGTAGATGATGAGTTAAAGTTAGGGGTCTCCCCATAGGCTGGCAGCCCTATGATCAGGGCAACATCTTCGCCAGTCAAAGATATCGGTTGTCCACCTATCTCAAAAAAATCTCCATCAGATTTGTAGCTGCTAACGATGACATCAAGTAACTCTTATTGGAATTGTATCCTTGGAATATTAACCAAAATATTAAATGGTGTCTTCTTCATTAATCATCTATGGCATTCTCTGACTGTCATCCCATCCATGGCAATTATGTAATAGATTGGGAAGCACCTATGCTGCACCAGCATCGATTTGGGTAGAAAGGGTTTCACCGTCCCTGTTATAAGATAGTACCAAAATGGTTAATAGTGTACAAAAATGGATAAGAGTGTACAAAGCCATTTCAATGGTGTGCAGAGGACATTTTAATAGTATACATGTGTTTTAATAATGTACAGTGCCTGTAAAAGGAGTTTACCTTGTTTCTTTTTTTTCCTTGTGGTGGATGGCTTTGGTTTAGACTTCATATTAGTGGATGACTTGGGTTTAGACTTTTCTGGAGTCTTCATGTTCATGGGATTTCCTCCTTCATCTCTAGATGATGATGCCCTAGTCTTCCTAGTGGAGGTAAAAGGATCATCCTCATCAGAAATTATTGCTTTTTGGTTTCGAGGACTTCGTCGTAGTGTGATTTTCTGCGGACAAGCCATTCTGTTTCAACCTGACAACGTGAAAAAAAATATTGGAAACAATGGTGGACAGTCCCTCATACTACATAATTAGAATAATGATTTACCAGTGTACATATAAAGCATAGGAGTGTATCAAAGAAGCATAAAAATGTATAGAAAGAGAATAACGGTGTACAATATTAAAAATGACTTTTAAATCAACATAAAAAAAGGAATCCTCAACAAGGGCATACATTAAATACTTGGAAAATAGGAATCAATGTTTCATTATCAGTTTGGTTTGGCTTCACAAATGAATAGCTATTCATGAACTGACGAGATGGGCATTGTAAGCCTGCTTGCTCACTCCCTATTAAAGGAAAAAGGCAAAGCCAAGAAAAGTAAATGGACGATCAAGCATTGTGAGCTTGCCTGCTCACTCCCTAGGCATCAAAAGGCTTTTATCTTTCTTTCTTTTTTTTATCTTTCTTTCTATATCATATTAGGATTTTGCGTATTAAATATAAAATATACTGACTAATCTGTATGAGTGGAGCATAAGAGGAGCATAACAGAGAATATATAACAGTGTACAAGAGGAGTAAAACAATGTACAAGACGAGCATAGCAGTGAATTTTAGAGTTCTTTAGTCTTGTGAATACCCCTATCACTATAAAAGTACAAGCAAAACTAGCAAGTTAGTCTTGGTTACTAAAATGACTAATGTTAAGTTATTTTATCCTCAGGCTGGAAAAGGGAAAAAAATAAGCAAAAAAATCTACATATCACTTCTCAAACAATGTTACAGAAAAATAAATTTGCAAAACATAAACTCTAACCAGAGTAAAAGTTGTCCACTAATCCAAGTTTCTATATCATAATAGGATTTTCATATTAAATATAAAATATACTGAACAATCTGTATAAGTGAAGCATAAGAGGAGAATAACTAAAAAAATATAGCAGTGTACAGAAGAAGCATAACATTGTAAAAGTATAACAGTGAATTTCAAAGTTTTTTTTATCATATGGATACCTTTATAACTATAAAGAGTACAAAAAAACTAGCAATTTAAGAGTCTTGAATATTAAAATGACCAATGTTAAGCTAACTTTTATATCATATTAAGAGCATAACAGTGTACAGAGATAGCATACCAATGTACAAAAAATGATAATAGTGTACACGAGGAGTATAATAGTGTACATTAAGTTCTGTTTGTAGATATGACTGCTCTCTATCTTCCAAAATATACACAGAATTATATATACTTGAATAAAAATAAGCATACACACACAATTATATATACATATCCACCACTAAGACACATACATATCCACCACTAAGACACGACAACAGCAAGTGGGTTGTTGATGGAGAGAGTTCCAAATTCAAATTGTAATTGGGCACAATTTTTTAGTGATTCGAACAACGTAGTGATTCTAGCATTCTACTATCTCTAGTCCGTGATTATATAGTTACTCTGTTTAGTTGCATAAATTCAGATCGTTTTAGTCAACTATGTACTCTTTCAAGCAAATATTGGTTACCCTCTCTTCGTCTTAGCATTTTATGATTCTCATGTCATATAGCCTATTATTATATGCAATATGTCAAATTCGAATCATAGGTAATGTATTATTTGAGCATCTAGAAGCACTGGGTTATTGATGGAGAGAGCATACTCTCAATGAACATCGGAAGGTTCTAAAATGGAAAAATGAGAACTATTATGTTTATATACACATTGCACTTCAGGATCTTTAATAAATTATTGTCTAACTTTAGTATCTTGTCATATGCTTCATCTATATCATGATTTCAGAATTTTAGTAAGCATACTTATCCACAGGTGGGTAGGGTGAAGGAACACACAGATGGTTAATAGAAATTTCATATATTTTTTATTTGCATTCAAGATTTATATATCTTATATACCATTAGATAAGCATGCAAAAAATCAACCATAAAAAAATACCTCCTACCCAACAACATTAATGGCTATTGATCCTCTATAACTTCCATATATGCAATATTTGTAATATCTTACACAACATAGTAGACAAGGTTAGCATTATATGTACATATAATGAAAACTCTAGAATGAAAGCAATATCTCCCAGACCAATGAAAACGCACTAAAATGATATCAATATACTACATAATCAAAAGAAACATTTAACGGTGTACACATGAAACAGAATAGTGTACTAATAACAATGTAAACAAATAAAACCCACATTTTCCATTGCGAATAAAACCTCCACAACCAATTTAATATGTAACTTAGATTTAAGTCTCCTAGGGTTAGGATACATAATCAAGAGGTTAAGAGTGTACAAACGAAACATAACAGTGTACTCATACTAATTTTTCTATTGCCAATCAGACCCCCCCTCCCTCCTTTCCCTATATTTTCTCCCTCCATCACAGACTCCCAAATTTGAGAGAATTTGTTGTCCAAAGAAAATATGAGTTTATTATAATTCAAAGAATATGTGTACGAAATACAAATTCCATGGCTATAGTAAGATTACAACCATATTTTTTTCTTGATTGTCATAACTAATGAATGAAACACAAAATCATGGCATATGTAGAGTGATACCTTCAATTTAGGGGAATGATAAATTTCAAAAGCAGAAGGCAGTGCAAACCTTGATAACAATCAGTCTTTATGCAACATCTCTTTTAATAAACAATAAGCTCTGAACAAATTTGAACGACATCTCCGAGGACATCGACGGTGAGGAGGGCTTCGATGATGGGGAGAGGAAGGCTTCTTCGATGGAGATGAGAATGGGATAGGGAGAGGAGGGCTTCGACGAAGATGAGAATGGGAGAGGAGGGCTTCGACAGATAGGGTTTTGCGAGAGGGAAAGTTGGCGAGATGGGTAGAGACGATGGGGGAGAGGGCTAAGGAAATGCTTTTTGGGGAGAGAATAATTTTAAATGGGAGGGTAGAATAGGTATTTTAAACGTCCGCTTGGTGGTCTGTTTGTCAGAGGGACCCAAAGATAATAGATTTGGTACTTGGGGACTTATTGATAGGGTAAAATGTTCCAGGGACTAATAGTAAATACAAGGGTATCCTTAGGGACCCTAATTAATTTTCCCTAAATTAAATATAGGTGCACCGTTAGAGTGACGTTTTGGACACTTGAAACAATAAAATAGAAATGGACGGTGCAGGGACTCATTCAAAGTATATCATTCAAAGAGTATAGCCAATTTATTTGACCATCATCAATACAAAATTTGATGTATATCATATATGATTTATATGACAATTATACAATTTTGATATATTATGTAAAGATGATGTGGGAAAATAAATGATAATATATATACATGATCTGGAGAGTTACATCATTTCAACTGCTCCATTGATATATTAGCCTGTATATTTAATTGGCTACGGTGTTTTATTTATTTATTTATTTGCTAAGAAGACCTATAATAAATATAAAAAAAAAAGCGTGGTTATACACAGTTCGTTACAAGCCCTATGGGTTGGATCCTGGAAGACATGTGCCTTCTTAAAGGAGATGTATATTGTTAGTGTTTTATATTCATTAAGTTCATATATGCATCATGAAGATATATACATTTAGGTAATATATACCTTACTTAGGTTATACATATTCCAAATTGCACTCCTATCTTCTGATGAACACCAAAATCCTGCTCTTCATATCAGGGTTGTTGGTGCGTTTCTGACATCTACCTCTTTTTTTTCTTTTTAATATGAAAAATATTAGGAGTACTATGACCGCTAACATTACTCATTAATTTTGAAATTTTTTTAAAAATTGTTAGACCAGTAATTTTTATTAGTCAAAACTCAGACTATACATGTTTTTATTTTTAAAAAATTGTAAAAATTATCTAATGAGGTGTGTGTTTTGATATAAAAAATATATATATATCAGTCCATTTCAAGTTGAATGAACTTATTTTTATTACGTTTAAAAAAATATTTAACGAGGTATATATATATATATATAGGGACGTGATTGCGTGCGGCGAACGGCAGGTGCGGCAGCGATCACGGGCCGTCGATCACGGGTCCATCGCATCGGACGGTCGGGGGCGATTCATCTCGACCGTTGGATGCGATGGACCCGCGATCGAACGGCCCACGTCGCGGCCGCACCTGCCGTTCGCCGCACGCAATCATTTTCATATATATATATATATATATATATATATATATATATATATATATTCACTGGATTTCTAACAAGGCATACAAAACTGTATTTTGGACTATAAAAAAAACTGAATGCAAAAATGCCCTTTTTTAAAAATACATGTTTCATGAACCGAAACATGCATATGCCTTTAAACTTGGGGCTCATTGGGTATGTCAAAATTATTTTATGGCTCGGGCTTGGTGATCGAGTAATCTCTCTAATTTGCAAGACTCATGGGAAACGGGTCATCAATTGAATACAAAAGGTGACAGGAGCGTTAAGGTGAAGGTTTCACTGTGTTTGGGTGGGCTATTTCCCAGACCTGCAACCATTGTATTTTTTTAGAATGAAAGTGTATATTACCAAGAGAATGCATGTGATATGATAGGTAGCTTCATCAAATACTGGGTATCGTGTGTGCTGGGGCAAGTAGTGAATCACTCAAAAAAAAAAAAAAGAAGGGATCCACCACTCAAAATGGGATTGAGAACATGTCAAAGAATTTAATTATCAAACTAACTAAACTCTACGTAGAGGCGCTTGATAAATTGTTTGTCATCTTTTCTTTTGGTAATATTTGATTAATTAAACACAAATAGCTTAGTATGATATAATGATATTTGTGGTGATTACGAGTTCGACGGTGTGGATTAATAGTGATATTAGTAGTCTCTGGCTCTTTCGAACCTCATCGAAGTATAAACCCCCTGTATGACTTGTAACATAAGGTGAGAATAAGTAAGAATACAAGAAAATAGTCTAAAAAACTGTTTGTTTTGCTAGAATAAATTCCAATAGTTATGTTTGGATAAGCTAAGATAAGGTCTGATAACTATTGTAAGGAAATGATGAAATTGTTTATCAGAACTTATTTATGCCAATAGATAAAAATATCATTATCTGTTATTTTAAAAAATTTATCTCACCTCACACAAGTTTAAAAAATTGTTGCATCTTTCTAATCAGTTATACATCTCTCACCCTATTCTTAGGGGGTATAATTGTCATTTAAAAAGTCATAAACTATGCTCCATCTCTTATTAACAACTTATCATTATTTGTGATTTTAGATATTTCTTTCCTCTATAAATAGGCCTTGTAATCACTTGATTAATTCAAATTTGAGTAATAGAATTTATTTATTCTCTTCATTTTATTATTCTCGGTTAATATCAATTACATAAAGTTCCGTCATGTGGTATTTCTTGTGAAATAAACATATTATTGAAACCCATCATCCTGACATTCTTTTGAATAATCAACATCGTCGTTAGAGCCTATAGATTTTGCATCCTTTATCGGATCCACATAAATGTGTAGTTCTACGCTACATCAGTTTCTAAATGAGAATAACAAAAAAAAAAAACCAAACAAAAATTTATTTATTCAGCCTAAATTATTATCTATCCCAGTATAGCTATCAGGAGAAAATAACTTAATATCACACCCATACGAGAGGAAAGAGCTTTAGTTTGCATAAGATATGAAAAATATATTTGAGTGATGTATTAAACTTATGAGTTAAGATCAACAAACTATAAAAATTCTCTCTCAACTGGTTATGTGGCCTTAAATAAATTAAGCATGCATGAGCACTTATACACTCATTTCATTTTGCATCCTTGTCTTCAATCTCCATATCACTAAGACAATATATGAAATCACAAAATGCAGTATAAACTATATAATCTCAGTACATATACTATATTATTGAAAAATGTAAAATTGTATAATTTAATTCATATGAGTATGAACATATTTTTTTCTAAATGAATGTATTTTATTAGCTAAGCCCCCGTTTGGATAGTGGAATTGAGTTATTCTGGATAGATAACTATGTCAATATAGATAACAATTCTACAGGAATAAGAGATTTTTTGTTTGTTTTTGTTTTCAGTTATTCTCGTTGGATAACGTGATAAATTGATTTTTGGTGTTTGGTTGACCTAGAATAAATGAAGAGTAAACATAGCATAAGAAATGGATAAGCATTGTAAATGTCCTTTTTACCCCTATACATGGTTTGTGATTTGAAAAAAAAGAAGCTAGGATATCATAAAATGGGATCATCACATATATCATGCTACGTATATTTGTATGAAATTGTACTTTTCAACTTGCTTTATGATAAGCAACATCCTTGTCAACTACAACGGGGAGTAGTCCAAATGAATGAAAATTTGTCCAATCTCCAATGAATGTAAAAATAGAGACTTTCAGGTGCTTGTATACATCCAATATCTCAACAATATTAGAACCTAGTTGACATGAGATGTAAGTGCTCCAAAAATTAAAATTTTCATTTTTTTTTCTTTCTAAACCACCTTTGTTACACTTGTGACCACATAAACATATTTAAAAACATCATTCTTCAAAACATAATCATATTACCTGTCACACAATATCAACTAAGTTAAAAACTAGCAACTAAGTCATAAGCGATGTTTTACTTCAACTGGTCTGCCAGAATTATTTATAACCTGTGGAAGAATTCAAAGGTAACAACCTAATTTCTCCTTCAATCGAAAATAACAAAATAGATGATTTGAATACAATTGCAATTATGTTTACAAACATCCAACCTTCATAGAAATTCCATATTCAGTTTGCACTACACACATTGAAAATTTTGGAGTTCATCAAACAAGGGTTTAGGTCTAAATCTAGGTACAAGTTTCCACATTCTTCATAATAAGTTTTACTACATAACATGACAAAATAAACCATACATAATTAAAATTAGTTTGTTTATAGGATTTTATTTGTAGTACATAATACATCTGTAGTACCAAATACAACACATACTAGGAAGAAAATAAGAACACCAGCCACAATAATGAGTCTCTGGGAACGATGCACCACATATGGTATATGATCAAATGTTCCCTCCATTCTTCTCTTCTGGACCAATTTAGCTTGTCTGCAGGTTATATTATTGTCAATATCGCTGACACAGTCAAATATGAGAACATTATAATGTAATTATCATGCACATCAGAATTTTAATCATATTACCTGTCTAGTTGCCCAAATTTGACCTGCTATCAAACCACGCAATTCATCACCATGCCTAATGTCCTCAAATTGCGTAGGCACTGATACGTCTACATCATCATCACCAGCATCTGCAACTGCTTCTTGAGACATGTTGAAGAACATGTCATTTCCTTGTTCTTGACGAATAAAATTGTAGATGATGCAACATGCCATTACTATCTTTGTTTGGGTTCTAAAAGGGTAATATGGCGTGAATCTGAGACATTTGAATCTCATCTTCAAAACACCAAATGCTCATTCTACAACATTTCTTAGTTGTGCATGCCTGTGGTTGAAGATCTCATTTGGTCCCGTGTATCGGCGGTTCCTTTGATTCTGAAATTCAGAAAGATGATATCTGGTCGAACGATATGGGGCAATGAACTGATGTGTATTCGCATATCCAGAATCAACTAGATAATACTTCCCTATGGCCAATGAAATTAAGCAATTATTTTTCATAAAAAGAGACTAAATTTATCTATTGTATTTTAATATAATTGGTATATACTTCTGGAACAGAGAAACCACCGTCCTCTAGTGCCCATCGCAAGACTCTCATATCTGCAGTTGATCCTTCCCACCCAACAGCCACATAAAGGAATTGCAAATCAAATGAACATGCAGCCATGACATTTTGAGAAATCCAGCCCTTTCTATTCCTATACCTGGATTGTTTGCTTTTCCTTACCAATGCAGGTATATGGGTCCCATCAATCGCACCAATTGCATTCTGTAATAGAAAAATGGGTTAACTTGACATATAAATTATCTTTTTTGGCTTTACAAGATGATTCTAAAGATTTATGTGAATATACCTTGAAGAAAGGATAAAACTGGCGATGTTGTCTAACGTGTGGGTGTGTCCCCACCCTGCCTTGTGATAGCTGAATGTAGTCTGTGCTTAATTCAAGAATAGCTCTCAACATACCATTGAAATGCCTGCTAATAGTCTCCCCAGAATGTTGAAACCTCTCACACAATACACGATTTGGTACTCCATGGCCAATTGTGTGGAGGAAAATAGCTAGTTGTTCAGTTGAACTAACATGTTTCGAATCTTTCAGTAAACCCTTTCCTATGAGTAAATTACGCAACCTAAAAAACATTTGTGGTGTCAATCTGAAGTTCTCATACGCTCTGACCTCATTCCCTTGCATCAACTCATGTATGAATTGATGACCTGATAATTGCCCTATACGACATGCTCTCCTATTAATCCGGGCTTGTCTCTGAAAAATTCTATGTCTTATTATGTAGTTCGCCTCCATCTGCCATAACTCTTCATCCTCTTCCAAAAATTGTGTAATGAAAGATCTCCAACTCTCGGGGTCCATTACTCCTATATGAAACACAACAAAGTAGTGTAAATCAGAAGAAGTGTAACCACATTCACTTGTGCAAATGTAATATGATGAGAGAGTGATACATTTGGTGTGGGGCAATGTAAATTGGGTGTGCAATACTGCTGGATCAAACCATTTATTTACATAGTGAGACAAACACCATAAAGGAGTGCAATGAAGACCTTGAAAATGAGCTGATCAAATCATTTAATCACAGAGAAAGGGTCAACAGAGAGAATTGTAAGCAGACATAACATGAAAAATCATCAGCATAAGACATGTACTACCATAACAAGCAGTTGTCTATTACTGGTGAAGCATAACATCACATTACATAGTTCCAACTAATATAGCAAAATGAAAGGGTGTACTACAACACCAGATCTACATTTAGCCATACAACCCTAATGTATTTTATAGCATTACATGCCATTGTTTTTCCATAAACAACTGTCCAATAATTGGAAGCATAAAATTTTATGAAGAAGGCACAAAAAAATAGAGAAAAAGCTTCAACTAGTCTATATAGTAGGGCGGCAATCATCCATGTACTTCATGCCCTTTTTTTGCACCCATAGCTGCCTCACTTCATCAGAAAAGGACATGAATATGGTCCTATTGTTTTCATCCTTCAAAGCCTCGGCCGCTGCCAACTTGATTTCTTCAGAGAGGTGTGGGTAGATGTCTAGGCATTTTATACATTGGGACAAGGTATACTTTCCATCCAAATTATGTTCAATAATTTTTTCAGTTGCTTTTGCCCTTTTCTTTCCAATGTTGAGGAACTCTACCATCATTTTGTCCTCCTTGGCAGCCCTCTTTCTTTTTTGAGATGAGGTAGAATGCTTCTTAGCACCACTGCCCCCTTCTTCAAACGCCTCAGAAGCAACAACAAGTGAACCCTTTGCAAGGTAGTTAGAACAACCTTCATCACCATGTTCAGAATGAGACAGGTCAACAAAGGCCCTTTCATTTGTGTTCCCCCACATATTCTTCCTATTCTCATTCAACCCTTCCCACATGTAATCTTGTTCATTCTCATTTGAATTAAGCATTTGATCATCAGAATCCCCAACAAAATGCGAGTGATCTTCCTTGTTAACCCTAGGGGATCCAAATGCATTAAACCCCTTTGATGTTGCTCCTCCACAAAGCATCTCAATGTCATTGTAAAGGGGGAAAGGCTTGTCTCGGATTGACCCGTATTTATCATTCTTCTGCAAAATAGATTCTAAGTTATATTAATCACTAAAAATGAATGGAATATGGGTTTTGAAATTCAAAATTGACATACCAATATTTCAATCTCCCAAAGTTTAGGATCACCAGGAATGGCCATCTTTTTTTTGTCATCCCAACCCCAACCTGTTTTTGCATTGAGGCTAGCAAACAAGTTGTAAATTTGCTTGAGCACCTTCCAACGGTTCTTGCAATTGATGTTATTCAAAGCAAGACCCATCTTCAGGTTTAGGGAGGCTGTTACTGAGTTCCATGCACTCAATTGAAATATGCCTTTAATGCAATTTCCTTCATGAAATTGCTCCACTAGTAATCCAACCAAACAGCTGTCCATTTGACTTGTTCAATTTGCCACCCTTTGCTTTCCACCATTTATGCGAGCATTTGCATGACCTCCCCTTGACATGTTAGTGGACTTTGTTGTTTAAACAAGCAGCAATGATACATACAAACACAAATAAAGCAAAACAATATCAATGCATGGAAAATATAGATAAGCCACATATCGGAAACAACACCAAGACGTTCAATTTAACAAACCATGAAGAACACATGCATATTTGAAAGATTGAAACATGCCATTGCTACAACCGGATTCTCACTTGAGATTATCCATGAAGCAAGTAGAGACATGAACCATCTACTAGTTTCTATCAGTGAAACATTCACAACAAAAAAAAGGTTTACAAAAGAAATAAGAATAGATTTCATGAACACCACAAGCTATGTAAATAATAAGTCATACAAACCATTCCAAAAACACCAACTGGGTTACATTTCCGCACCAAAGGACACTTGAAAATGAAAAAGGGAGAACGGATTGCAGCTTTGCAAGATATTCCACCATATCATTGCATAGGATGTGAAGGACATCATTTAAAACAGAGCATGATCAGGTTATAAGAGGTAAGCAAGCATATTATGCTATTTGGGGTGAAGGAACACACATAGAGAAAAAACCAATAAATGTTACATACCTCAGATGATGGAACTGATCTCTCATTCTCCGGTTGGGGCAGACCTAAACTTGGGAGGTGAAGATCTGATGAAGAATTGATTAAGGTGGTGGGAGGGGAAGTGAATGTTGGGTTAATGTTGGTGGTTGAGAGGGGCTCCGTGAGGAGGGAGGACAACTCAGTGACTGATGACTGAATGACAGCGGAGTGAATGAGAGGTAGGTGAGGAATATTAGTTCTTGTAATCAATGCTCTTTGGGGGTTGAGAGGATGAGGAGATGATGAAGCAGGGTTGAGTAGGGTTTCGGTTTGGGATGATGAGAGGGTGATCGAGGGAGGCTCGGTGGGTTGATTCATGAAATCAGTGAGGGGGGTCTGAAATTGATGAGGAGGTTGATTCAAAAATGGGTTTCAGTGGGTGTAGATGAAGAAGAATATGTGTTGTTTTTTTAATAAAATGAGATGTCAAAGCTTTTCGACGACATCATTGCCTTCCCCTCTTTTTTTTTGATTTGATGTGAGGTGGGCCCCACTTATCCATGGGAATAGATAAAGTGAGTATAGTTTATCCTAGGGGTTACTTAGAATTGTTATACTCTCTTATACTCATTTATACTGACATAATATCCATCTTATACTCCTTAAACAAACACCATTTTTTTCCTATCTATTCTTATCCCACCTTATTCCACCCTTAATACCTTATTATTCCGCTATCCAAACGACATGTAAGTGTATTTTAAAAATATAAAAAAATTTGTAAACTAGCTGGAGATATCATTTTTCTTGGATATAACGTTGTTACAGTCAACTCATTTTATAGCTCAATGTATAGTTTGCACTCCTTAAATAATATATGTGTCAATAATTTTTTCACATATTATACATACAAGACCATACAATTTATTATGCCTATTTGGATAGAAAAATATAGGTACGTAGAATAAGCTGAAATAGGACTGAATAAGCCCAAAACCCTATTTGGATGAAAGGAATGTGTGAATATAATTATGCTAGATTAGTTGGGACTAAGCTAATAAATATTGGTTTTCTAAGTCCTTTTGTTTTTCTTTTTCATAATAAATGGTATGTAATCGCTGTCATTTTATTAAGTTAGAGTAAAAGTCCAAGATAAAATGCAACATCAAAGACATAAAGAAAGCACAAATTAAAACAAGCAAAAGAGGCAAAGAAACATCCCTGAAGAGGGGACCGAAGGAGAAGGACACAGCACAGACTACTCTATTTTCAAAGTCCTCCACCCCTCTTTGTAATTATGTTGTTCTACCTCAATCTATTTTACTGATATATGGGAATGAGATGTCAAATCACATGTCATCAACACTTATTAATTAATAGGTCTACATATCAAATCATTTTTTTAGGTTTTATAAATCATTAATCCACAACTTAATTATTCACATTTATACCATAATTTATCCATAAATAACCGCAAACAAAAACTATATTATTATGTTTTCCAACCAGAAAGACTAAAAATACAACCAAGCAGAAATTGTTTATTCATTATCTATACCAGAGTAGTTTTTTTATCTTAAAATAGTTTATATCGCTACCTAAACAAGAGGTTAGAATATGTTTTCATTTTGTATAAAAATAAGAAAAAATCCTAATATTTTTCATTTCAAATGCACATAAAACTGAACGTATCATTTCTTTCCAGAGTGCAGATACATTTAATATGTTTTGAAGTCCCATTTGCATATTAGAAGTGGTCTCTCAACTCAATACGATGTGATAGTATATTGAACTATTATGGTGTATGAAAATTAAATTTCCTTTTATTTTTTAAAATAGATATTAAATATCTAATGGAGTGTAGAGTACGCTCTTCCACGGATGCAATCAACATTCACGGGCGAAGGGATGTGAGATCTACGAGCTCCAATGAATCCGTTGACTCTTCGCAAAGAATGTCAACAATGGACTTCAATGAATCTGTTGATTCCTTGTAAGGAATATCGGAATGATGGATTTCTATGAATTTGTTATTCAACAAAGAATAACAAAACAATAGAAAAACAAATATAATAAACTCAAAATATCAGTCTCATTTGATTTTATGATAGATGAGAGAATCTTAACAAACCAAATTCTCTCAAATTAAATCATCTAAAATCCTAAAATCCTAATAATATAAAAGAAATTATAACTAAATCCTATATAAAAATAGAAATCATATCCTAATAATAACATAGATAACAACTAATCATAACTATTCATAACAAATCATTCAAAGTCGTCTGTTTGATGGTCCTCAACATTGATCGAATAGTCTATGATCATATCACATCAATATCTCAGTATATATTTTAATTTTTATAATAATATATATATTTCACTGGTAGAATTTATATTTAAAAAATATTAATCTTTTTTGTTCCATTTCCCCTTCTTTTCTTATCTCTCTCTTATGTTCCTCTCTACTTGTTTTAGAGGCAAGATTATGACAATTGTAACTTCTTTATAATGTTATATAGTCTACCATTACTTTTTTTTTAAAAAAGAATGGTGAGGACACATTATTTTTCTTTTCTTATCCTTTAAATGTTGCTTATGAGGGATAGTTATTTAACCCCATTTTTCACTGATTCCACTTGGTTAGATGTTCCACCCTGTTAACAGATGAAGGTATATTACATGAATATTGTCTTGTTAACCATGGATGAAAACATAGTATATCAAAAACCTACAATAATGTGTTAAAAACATAGTCCTTTGCAGATGACGATTTTACCCCTTCAAGAATCCTATCCGGAGGGGGAAAATATTTATTTAAATAAGATTTTTCGTATTTTGAATACATTATAAGACAGTTTTTTGTATACTATGTTTTCAGTCAGGGATAACCAAACATAATATTCGGATAATAATCTTAATTCAAATACCATTTGGATTTACATAGATAGTTACATGAATTTCACAAAAAATCAGGGATTTATAAGGATTTTGAACAGTTTATACGGTGTTATATAGATTTTTCCATCTATATATATATATATATATATATATATATATATATATATATATATATATATATACGCGACCGATAGGTGCGGTCGTGCGGTCGTGGACCGTCCGATCGCGGGTCCATCGCATCCAACGTCGACGTGATTCGCACCCGACCGTCCGATGCGATGGACCCGTGATCGCGGCCCGTGATCGCGGACGCACCGACCGCACGACCGCACGTAATCACTTCCCTATATATATATATATATATATATATATATATATATTTTCTAAATAGGTTGGGTATACAGCCCCCTTGCTCGTGAACATGCATAGGCAATTTGGGATGTTAAATAAAAAGACCGAAATGACTGGTGGACCCATATGATTGGCAATCCTTTACCTCCACGAGGAAGAGTAAATAAAAGATGTGGTATAAAATATAGTTGCCTAGTTGGGAGTGACACTCGTATGGGGAGCCGGGAAGGTGATCTATTATTGAATAAGCAAATAATCTATGCCTTGTCTATTCTTACTTTCACCTTCTTATTTTCACCGTTCAGAGAGACAGACTGATATCAGAATCAGAAACCACACACCTGCCACACCCCCCCCCCCCCCACCCTGCCCTTATAAAAACCCTCTCCCACTATCCATTTCACATCCAAAAACACTAGGGCTGCAACTCAGGCGGGTTGGGTTCGGGTTGACCAACCCGAATTCCAAACGACCCAACCCTAACCCGACCCAACCCGATTTTCAGCCCGAATTGGACCAACCCAAACCCAACCCAAAATTAAATAAACCAACCCGACCCAACCCGACTTAACCCGAATTGGACCAACCCGACCCCAACCCGATTTTCAACCCGAATTGAACCAACTCGACCCAACCCGAATTTCTAACATGATATGTAAATTAAATAAATCAACCCCACCCAACCCATAAGATTAGCTAGGTTTACCTAAAATTTGGACTACTCATATTAGAAGTTACAAAATAAACAGCCATGATTTTTTTAAAATATTAATTTACGGGTTCGGGTTGGGTCGGGTTGGGTCGGAGGCCAACCCGAACCCAACCCGATTTGTGAGTCAACCCGAATTGGCCAACCCGAACCCGAACCCGAACCCGATTTGATCAACCCAACCCAAGTAAAAATCGGGTTCAACCCGTCGGGTTCAGGGTTCAACCCAACCCAAGTTGCAGCCCTAAAAACACACCACCCTCTCTCTTCCTCTTCTCATCCACCCTCCTCTTCCTCCTATCCTTCCCCTATTCCCATGCCCAAACAGCACCCCCACTTGTGAAGGGCCTCTCTTACACCTTCTACAAGTCCACCTGCCCAAACCTTGAGTCCATCATCAGAACCCAGCTCAAGACAGCCTTCAAGAGCAACATCGGCCTTGCCGCCACCCTGCTCCGGGTCCACTTCAACGACTGCTTCGTCCAGGTGTGAAACGCACCCAAACCTGTGTTTCAACGTTGGGTGTCTAGAGCTAAAACACCGGTCCATTTTACAGTTCCTTTTATATCCACATACACTATGATAATATAACATATGTTATGCTATCATAATTTATAGAGTTCTACCATATTGTATAACATTAATTTTTTCAAATTAAAAAATATACTATTGTATATCTAATTATATACTTTATTTTATATAAAATTATACATTTCATCACACTTAAAAGAAGGTATCATTTTTTATAAATTTAACAAATTTTAATGAATTTTTAATATCCATTCCATTCAAGGGATGTGCAAAACATATATAAGAAAAGTGTGTAAACACAGCGGTGATTCTTTATTTGTTATTATTTGTTTTATATTTTTTTTATTTAGGGATGTGATGGGTCAGTGTTGTTGGACGGCTCGGCAAGTGGACCGAGCGAGAAGTCCGCGCCGCCGAATCTGACACTGAGGAAGGCGGCCTTCGACGCCATTAACAGTCTGCGCGACGCGATTGAGAAGGCTTGTGGCCGAGTCGTCTCGTGCGCCGATATCACGGCTTTGGCGGCTCGTGACTCCGTTGCCTTGGTAATTGATTCTTCGATTTACTCAAAATATTTATGTATTTATGTAGTCCTCTTTAAAATACAAATTATTATTGGTGAAATCCTATTAAAATCTTGAGTAAATCTCCTATAAATAACTCAAATTTTTTCTGGAATGACATTCTTTTTTGTAGGTATTTATAATAATATAGTTTTAATGGGGACTTGAGCAAAAGAACCCCCAACTACTCACTGAAGTGGGCTGTTTGAATATCTTTTTATGTATTGCAGCAGTTCAACATATAAACTTTTTTTTAAAAAAAAGTAACTAGAATTTGTGGAAATTAATGAGGAGTACCTGTGGTCAACCGTCTATTAATTTTAGGTCTTTAAAATTTTTAAGTTTATTTTAGATCCATTTGAAAAATTATCTTAAGGTCCCCTTCAATAATTTTAGCACACTGTTAACACTCTCTCGTATATTGTTAAGTATCTCAAATACATGATTATATTTGTTCATTTAACCTCATGTAAATAATAAATATATCTACTTGTACATGTGCGTGTAGAAAAAAATTTAGTGTTCATATTTTGAAAAGAAAAATAGTATTATTGAATATTTTTGTGTGATCAAACTCCAACATTAAAACTCTAAGCACGAGGAGTAAACTTATGGCTGTACTATGTGGGTTAACAAATTAAATATCTAGAATCCGAGGTGAGTTTTTAATTTATTGTTGTAAGTTTTATCATCTAATGTATTTTATGAGAAAAAAAATGAAAAGAAAAATTAAATAATTTCTGCCATCAGTTGTAACGTAGTATGTTTGACTTTTATAAAGTTAAAGATGGAGACAAAGATTTTAGAAAATCAATAGATGTTGGTTTTTGATAAAATAAAATAATCACATAAAATGAACTATCTTTTAGGCTCCGTTTGATAACGAGGTTTGGGCGGATTCCGCTTTTTGAAAAGCTAAAATCTCAAAATCGTGTAGTCAAATGGGTCGGATTCCTGCGGAATCAAAAGTTGGATTCCTTTTAATTTCTCTCTCGAAATCCGTGTTTTTAAAATCTCAAAAAGAACGTTTTTTTGTCGGAATCGATTTTTTAATTGAAAAGCAACTTTTTCTTATCAAATATTAAACTCCTTCCAAATATTGATTCCTGAATTAAAAAAAAACATCAAAAAAAATTAAAGTCTAAAATCATTTTAAAAAGCAGCTTTATTTCAAAATCTACTTTTCAATCTGTATTTCCTAAAGTAGATTTTGAAATAAATCTTAAACTTCATTGTCCGTGGAAAATATTCAAACGCGACGGCTAGGCAGGAAATCCATTAAAATCATTAATGGCACTGTCGGTCCACTCAGATGCTTCCACGTCATCAAAGAAATTAGTTATGGTCGTACGTTCGATTTTTAACAGATAAAGTCCTTATATTAGGTGTGTTCGAAAAAACAAAAAAGGAAAAAGAATTTCCGTCAATCAAATATCTAATATCTGTACCTACTAAAAAATAAATCTAATATTTGTGTCGTACAAGATTAAAAATAATTTCTTACTTAATTATCTATAACAATTCGGTAATAACACAAAAAATTAGTTAATAATAATTTGAAAGTATTAGAAAATATTATTAGACAATCTACAATTGAATGAATTTTATTTTTTAATTTACAAATGAAAAAAAATATACTCATTAAAAGATTAACAGGGCAGATGAAACTTTCCATGGAACTGCCCACAATAATGCGTGTCAAAACACTTTAGTAATTTACACTTTATCAGATTCATGAATGGTTATTCTTATTTGTCTATAATTGACTGATTATATCATGTCGTCATTATTGTTATTAATACATTGTTTATATTTTTTGAAATATGCATTTATAACTATTTTGTATATTGCATAAATGATGTGACAATTAACATTCAGTTCAATTTATTATTATTGTCGCAGTCCGGTGGCCCAAACTACAAAGTCCCACTCGGCCGCCGGGACGGCACCACCTTCGCCACGGTGAACGACACCCTGAAATTCCTCAACAACGTCGATGTCAACGACCTCGTCGCCCTCTCCGGCGGCCACACCATCGGCATCGGCCACTGCACCTCCTTCGAAAACCGCCTCTTCCCCTCCCGCGACTCCAACATGGACCAGACCTTCTTCAAGAACCTCCGCCTCACGTGCCCGGCCTTAAACACCACCAACACCACGAACCTCGACTTGAGGACCCCGAACACCTTCGACAACAAGTACTACGTCGACCTCATGAACCAACAGGGGCTCTTCACGTCGGACCAGGGCCTGTACAACGACAGCCGGACCAAGCCAATCGTGTTAGGGTTCGCGATCAACCAGAGCTTGTTTTTTGAGAAGTTCGCGTTTTCGATGGTGAAGATGGGGATGTTGAATGTGTTGACGGGGACGAGTGGGCAGATTCGCGCGAACTGCTCGGCCAAGAATCCTGGGACGGTTGGTGATGCTTGGTCTGTTGTGGATTTGGAGGTTGGTAGTGGTGGTAGTGCTGCTGCTTATTAGATGTACGTGGAGAGAGTGTTTTGTTTTTTGTTTGGTGTGTTTTGGATTCAATAATGGGATGTAATCGTAGTTGATGGTTTGAGTTTATGTGGGGTAGTTGTTTTTGGTTACACGTAACTTAGTCTTTATTCACGTACGATGTGCGTGTAAATAAAAAATTGAAAAAACTGTCAGGTAACAACACTCTCAATTTCTTTTTGATATATTTATATGCGATAAGTAATGCCTGTTTTGTGTCATTTGTTTTTTGAACTAAACTTAGAATTTACTTACGAGTTCATTGTTGAGAGAAAGTAAACAAAATAAAAGTGTATAGTAAAGAAAAAAAACAAAACAAGGAACACTCTCTCACCCCCCCCCCCCCCGTTAGGAAGGAGATCTAACTCGAGGAAGGACAGCGATTTCACAGTTGTTTTTTCTCGTTTATCTAAATAGTTATTTTATACTCGGTTATTTTACAATCCAAAAAGGGTGACTCTATTTGAGCCTCTCTGATTTGTAAGTAAGCCCCTTTAAATGGATTTTATTGTTAAAGATTCATTTAAATTTTCCTTATAAGTACGCCCCCAAATAAATAAATTCACATAATTTTTTTTTAATTAACATTCTTTTAATAAGCATACATTATCTTGTGTATATACATGATTTAAATTTTAAATTTTTTCTTAGGGTTTAGGATTTTGAGAATTTGTGTGAATATGTGCAAAAACAATAGATTTCATATTCTTTTTTTATTTACGTTAATTTTTTTATTAAAATATGTTAATTCGGGTTTTGTAAGAGGAGAGGTTTTGATGTGAGAGGGGCTTGCTTATTGTTTATATATGAGGTTAATATATATATGAGGGGCTTGTACATTAAATGATTAAAATGTGAGAGGTTTACATACAAGAGGGGCTTACTTATAATTTAGAAGGGCTCAAATAGAGCCACCCATCCAAAAACAGTACTCTTAAATATCTTGTTAACTCACTTCACTCACTATAACAAGATATATATGACATTAAAAAAAATTCACATTTTATTTAAATTTTTTAATTACTACAAGAATTTATACTAATTTATCCAAATATAATTAGGTTTTATTATGATAAATCAAATTTATTTTTTTCACTACAGGGACTCAAGTACTCAATTGGCATGCACATAAAAAGCCCGAGATGGGGAAATGCATCCACCCATAGAACACAAACACTGCTGTCTTGTGATAATGCATTAAACAATGTCTTTCACACAGTGGTCAATAAAAAAGGGAAAAAAACGGTTCCATTGGAAAACATTATTTGATTATACGGATTGGGACTCCTGTTTTTATACCAGTCTAATATATTTTATATACCACATGGAATACATAAATGTCATTGATAATAGGTCAAATCTCTTTTCTGCATTGAATCAGAGGTTTAAGCCTCAAAAGTAGGCCAAATCCAACTCCAAGGAACCAGCACATGGGCGGCTCATCTTATTTAGATTCTCTCTCCCATATGACATCTAATTTGTATTCAAATTGAATGGTATTGCGTGTAAAGAAAGTTGTTAAAGTGTCTCCACATGTGTGAGTGCCAACTGCTCAACTTTATTTTTCATTCAAAGAATAATATACTGACATTTTAACATGGCTTTGGCTTTGAAAAAGTGGAATATTGTTTTTTTTACAAGTGGAGAAATCAAGAACTCCCTTTGTTTCAGGAATAAAAGAGAGGATACAATGATGTCATGATAATAGGCTTATTCATAAAAAATAATAAAGTGTAATATGCTTAATTTAAAATAAATCTCGATAACTCACCTAGATAAAGTAGGTATATAGTATAATTTTTCCTTTTATCCATCCAAAACTATAAAGTAAAACAAAATAAAAAACAAAAAATTATTAATACCAAGAAAGGAATAGATATAAAACAGAAATCATTTGATTTTTCTCTTACCCTGTATAACTATTTTATACCCAAATAAGTTACTCATGAGTCAAGGATCAAATAGTGTTTTAATTTCCAAGCTCAGTGGTTTTTGTCTTGTCCATTGTATGCTCTTTCATGGAAATACTAAAAGTATACTGTGATCCCCACATTAGCCCTTCCTAAAAAAAGAAAGAAAAAGAAAAAATAAACTTAGGATGTGGTATAGTCATATGGTGCGTTTGGAAACATAGTTTCAAAAGTAGCTTATAGTTGTTTTATATTCAGGTTTTGAGGATGTAATGATTTAAACTGCTTTATAAAATATAGATTTCGATGCACAATCCTTTGATAAATCTACATCTTGTTTTTCATATAAGCTGAGATATTTGGTAACCCATATTAGGATTTTAGTTTTTTAAAAGTTAAAATCATTTCAAATTGGGATGCCAAACACATCCTTAATATGAAACAACCAGTATTCTAGAGATATTGACAATTTTGATTTGGTTATATTCTCAGGAATCATTATTTTTTTGAAATGTATGTAATATAGATTAGCATTTGTCGTTCTTGGATTTATTATAAAAAAAATTATGATATGTAGTTTATTTAGACATATCTATCTCATTTTATACAGAAAGCAATAAGATTTTTTTTCCTACACGATGTTCTGATGATGTGCCCAGTATAGTAAAGAATAATAATTTCAAGGAATACCCGACGGACAACTCTGCGTATGTGTAGTCCTCATATCTTGATATTTTGTAAAGGAGTTTTGCTACATGGGCCCCAAATTATAAGCTCATTCATAAGCCTTATTAGATGGCACAATATAATTGGCAGACTGTTTGACTTTTTAAAAACCTTAGAAAATCAAATTACCTTAATTCCACAAATTCATTCCATTATCCTGCCTCACCTTCACACAAACCCTAAAAGGAGGCTGGACCGATCGAACATGTATGCGTCCGAGGAGAGGTGGGACAAGGTGGCGAAGGTGAGGGAGGAGATGGAGGCCGAGAGGTTGCAGAAGGTCCCCGGCTAAACTCGATTGAGGTGGATGGGTTCGATTTGGGAATTCGTGGCAGAGGATCGATCGCATCTGCTT
Source organism: Acorus calamus (assembly GCA_030737845.1). Lineage (NCBI taxonomy): Eukaryota > Viridiplantae > Streptophyta > Magnoliopsida > Acorales > Acoraceae > Acorus > Acorus calamus. The sequence goes on from CM060870.1 coordinate 23,484,330, forward strand.
GAGGCAGAGATTATAACGATGTCGGTGTTGGTCGACAAGCAAATGAGGTTGTTTTATGATGAATATAATCTATTTTGAATGGTAATTATGAAGATTTGCAGAGGTGACAAAGCGTGGGTCACCATCAGTTCTTGAAAGTTCTTGCTTTGCTCCCAAATCAATGCAATGGTATTTTTGGAAGGCATTGCTATGGTTCAGATTGAGGCAGATGATTGGAGACCCACAAAGCAAAATCATAAAAAAAAAATTTAGTGATTCTGTTTTTTTTAAATTTATTGTGTGCGTATTCAAAATAACTGGGATTCAAAGCTTCAGTTTTATAACTATAAAAATTGGGTTGGAACTTTTCCCCTTTTTTAACCTCCAATGAAACCAATAAACAGTGACGCACTATTTAAACAAATGTGTTGGCACATCATATCGACACTATGAAGCAGCCTTTTTTATTAGTTTTTTAAAATCAAAGCGACACAAATTGCATTGTTTATTTTTATGTTCACTGTAATGTTAACTAGAAAAAAAAATGATGTAAGTGAATCTCACTATATTGGGAAAAAATATATAGATTTCCAATAATGTAACTAAATCTGGAACAATGTAGAAATGTAAATGAGTTTTTGAATTGTATATGCATCTGTATTTCATATAATGTAACTAGATCTGACATTATGTATTTCAATTTCAATATAACTGAATTTGAAGGGGAAGCAATATAGCTGCATTTCAAGTATCATTGAATTTTAAATGTAATTGAGTTTTCATATTATATGTGTCTACATTTCAGATAATGTAACTGAATCTGACACAATGTATCTGAATATTAATTATAACTAAATTTCAATATAACTGAATTTGAAGGGAGAGCAATCGATTGGTTTTGCTGTACATTTTAAAATTTTAATGTATCTAAATTTTCAATAGAAGTGATTTACAAAAAGGAAATATAACTGAATTTTTCTTTTAAATTTATTATAGGACCTCTAAATATTGAAAAACTCATAAGAGGTTGGACTAAAACTATATTAGGAATTCATCAATCAATGATATAATAACATCACTATATCATTGAAAACATTATTTAATAGTTGCAAATAAATGTAACTAGATTACTATTTAAGCAAATGTAACTGAAGTTTTTTAAAGAAGGTGGAGTTGGAGGTCGAAGGAGGTGGAATCCGGAGGAGGACTCGAAAGGTAACCAAACCATCTCTCATATGATAGAGGGCGGCGAGAGGAATCCAAGGGTGGTGACGCTGGTCGCCGGAGATAAATAGGCTAACCGGAATAAATTTTTGAAATGTCAGATGGCTTAGGAGGGCATAAAAGGAATTCTTCATATGCCATGTCATGGGGCTTACATGGGGCCTATGAATTGGGGCTTACCAATCATTTTCATTTGTACATATGTTTAATTTTCATGCAATTATGCATGTATATCTATAAAATAAAAAATATACTTTAAAAAATTGTATATATGAACTTAATTGGTGAAACATTCATCTTGTAAAAGACAGTGATGATATGTAATAGGCCTGTCAATCGGACGGATACGGATTGAATAGGTCCATATCCGTATCCGTATCCGAATTGAATATCCGAAAAAATATCATTATCCGATATCCGACGGATATTTCAAAACACATATCCGTATTCGATCCGAAAATTCAGATACAGATTCAGATAATTATCTGAAATATCCGAACTAGAAATTTTTTTAAAGAATTTTTAAAATCTTAAATTCTAACATGGTTAAATAGGTATCCACCAAAGACATAAAAACAAAAATCCTAATATAATTAGACAAGTAACCAACATGGTTAAATTGATTTGTGTTTTGTCATAAATCATGAGCCATTTGATTTTCATCTAAGAGGTGAAACTAATTCTAATATATATAAATAAAATAACAGTTCAGATACAGATATTGTTCGGATCGGATATAGGCAATATCCGATCCGATCCAAAAATTTTCGGATACGGATTTTCGGATATCGAATATTTTTATTGTCAGATACGGATTCGGATCAGATACAGATATTTTTTTGGATAATTGACAGGCTTGATAGGAAACTTTAATAAAAAAGTGAGGGTAACAACATACGTAAAACAAAGTTATTTATTATTATTTATCTATTTTGTAGTGAAACGAGAATAGTCACATGCTACAATTTTCAATGTGACTGACGAAGCTATATTGGTAAGGGATACAACAAGATTTGCATTGATATTAATTGTTTTGTGGGGATGCCTTTCTCTCTTTTTTTTTTTTTTTTTTTTTTTTTTTTTTGGTATACAGTGTTGGGGTCGGGTGCATTTTTATCAACCACAAGTGGATCTTCTAGTTGAGCAGATCGGTGCAGTGTGATGGGCATGTTTAACTACAACTCCTTCATTAATGAAATTTGCAATAATAAATATAGCTTTTGAAAGTGATCTATTTCATATATATTATAATTAAAGTTGAACCTGGTCATCTCCTAACATAAATTAGGGGACTACATATAACATGACAGGCTACAATTACGTTTAGGTGGTGTGCCTTTGTCCAAACAAGTGGATCTCCTAGTTTATGAGGAAAGCTGTGCAGTGTGACAGGAACATACAATAAGGGCTAGTTTTGTGGGGGGACCTTTTGTAATGAGGTGTGGGACTTAAATTTTTTTGGGAGTTGGATTCAGAGATATTGGTAGTCCTCTCTTCTACTCTGCTTACGGATCCGGGGTGCTTCATTGTAACCTTGGACTTTCATCTTTCTTTTAACAATGAAATTAAAGTCGAATGTCTATCTTTCTCAAAAATAAAAAAACCGAAAGACAAAAACTATAAAAAGACAAATTTCAAGAAAGAAACCCCTAGTAAGGTTCACTTGCAGAACACCACTTGATAGTAAAGCACGCATGCAGTGTGAAAGTGATTATGGGGCCCATTTTCTTGGCCCACCAAAGAAAATCGAACCCCAATGACCAATAACTCGAGTGCGAGGGTCCGCGACCCAGGCACCCCGAATATGGCAAAGCCTGGCCCATAGGACCACTCAGATCTGACAGCAACAATGATCCAAGTCAGTATATTTCATTGAATGAATATAAAAGGTCATTAATAATGGATATGCTAAATATCAATTAATATAATTGTTTGATTTGGAATCATTATTTACTAATTCCCAAATCATAGTGATATATCTTGTATTCAAAATCTTCATTGCTTGATCTATAAAATACCTACAAAATATATATCTTTGACCAAGGAAAATCAAAGATTCATTGATAAATCCCTAAAATATATATTTTATATATCTAAAAATCATGGATCTCTCCCATCCAGATGGGAGAGATATCAATAATTGATCCCAACACAACCCAAAAGAATACTATAAATAGAGAACTACTTCTCTCTATTGAGGTATGTTGAATTATTTTTTTCAAAAGCCCTAGTTTGGCCATCATTACTGACTTGACCATCGGAGGGTCTTCTGCAGGTCCTCACCTCCCAGTGTCCTCAACGCCCAAGGACCCGCTCATTGGCGATGACTATCAGAAGCGGAGCAAAAGAGAGCAGGAATGGATGGATCTGCATACCTGAACCCAATAAGTCGATTTTCGCCCCTCTAACTTAGCGCCGTGTGGGACCATGGAAGAAAAGTCTACATCTTCACCATGTCACCCAAGAGAACTCTTCCACCCACCTCCGTTTTGGCAATCCGTTTTCCCTCCATAGTGTGACAGAACAGGGTAATTCCACTCGACGAGGCTTTGGCTCGAGCATAACGGGTCGAAAGGAGAATCGAGGAGCTTGTTCGCTCCATCGAAGTCGCACGGAAAGAGAATAAACACCTTCGGGCAGAACATGACAATCACAATCCCTCATACCTACAACATTCCCTTCCTCCTGCAGCTAACGACCCCCCCCCCCCCCACGTAGAAACAGGAGAGTCGATTTTCCAGACAAAGACCAATCAATGAGCAGCCGGCGATTTCTTCTAACATGATCGCTTACTCAAAATGTCCACATGAAGCAGACCAAGTCTGGCAAGAAAACATAATGAAGGAGGTCAATCAACGTATTCTCCGCAACATGAAACCTAGAATCCCGCGGACATCGCAATGCAAACCGCAAACCTCATCGACCACTCCCCCTTCATTAACGAGATTGTTCGTGCCCCGAAGCCCGACAAGTTCTCCCCGCCCAAGTTCAAACTGTTCGTGGGGAAATTAAACCCAACCGAGCACATCTTCCATTACCAGCAGCGGATGTCGCTCAATGCCGGGGACAATGTGCCCCTCTGCAAGGTTTTTCTATAGAGTTCGGGCGGGTGGGACTTGACTTAGTTCCGCTAACAATGAACTTTCGACGCTCAAGTCAGTACATGATTCGAAGAATGAAAGAAAAGAGAGAATCTGGATCTGAGCGAGATACTTCGAAACAATGTGCGTATCTCTAGGAAGGCGGATACCCTTTTATTTATAGATGGAGGTTGTATGTTTAGCATGCTTGGCTGACGTGTGTGTAACGACTGTCACTGAATGCCTGGCGGATCTTATAGGTACCGTCGGGCACCTGGGCGACGGATCCATAAGGGGGCATCAGATTGTTGGGCGATGGATCCATAAGGAGCCGTCAGATTTCTGGGCGACAGATCCTTTAGGAGCCGTCGGGATTTTGGGTGATGGCACTTAGTGGAGCCGTCGGGTAGGTGAGCGACAGACTCAATCAGAGCCGTCAATCTGGAAAATTTTCGAGTTCGAAATTGGTCCATTTTGAAAAGAACAAATGCGTTGATTTCAAATCGTATTTTTATTAATTGCTTTTATTGGAGTCGTATTTTGTCCCCCACGTGTTTTCTAATATTTAAAACATTCTTTGGCATAGAAACCCTAGAATCTAAAACCCTAAAAACAAATTCTTCTTCTCGTTTTCGGCCACGTTCTTGAGGAGCTCGGGAAGGGTTCGGGTTTTGGTGAGTCTCTCAATGATTTTTTAATGAGTATTTAAGTTATAATGATTCTTTTTCGGTGTTCTTTTGATATAGTCTCGTTTTCAAAGTTCTTCCAAACAAAAAGATAGTTTTCTTCTTGTTTTCTTGAGTTTTTTCGCATGATTTCGGGTTTTTATGTTTTAACCGTAATATGATGATGATTTTATGATGTTTTTACAAGCTATGATGATAGTATTAGGTATTAAATGTATGCGTATTCAAAGTTATATCTTGAGTTTTCTTATCAGATTTCTCATGATCTTTAAATATGATTTAAATGATTTTGCATTTGATATTACGGCTAGGTTTTTTATGATATTTTAATGATTTCATGATGTATTTACAAGTTTTAGTTATAATATTAGGTCTTACTTGTATATACTCAAGGTTTAAAATATTTTCTTAGTTTTCCTATTTGATTTATATGCTCTTAAGATGTTTTAAATATAGTTTTCAGATTTGTTGTTATATAGCTTTGGTGTCATGATATTTTTATGTTCTATAAGCCTTTCATGACTTAGAAGGAATATGTATAAGTATACATCATGTTTAGGTTTATTAACCTTAAGTGGAAATCATGTTTTTGATCTTTAAAACCTAGTTATGAACCCTATATGCTTAGATCTAAACCAATGATGTGTTTTCATGATTTCGAAGGTTTAAACGTAAACCCTTATTAATATTTGCATCTATGATAAAACTAGGGTTTTCAAAATATTTTATTTTAAGCTTTGATTTATTATAATCGGATTTTTCGTTGTATAACTTGATTCGATGTCGATTTTTTCGGTTTAACAATGATTTTAAACGACTCGTGATTTGTTTTCAAGGATAGAAGATTTAAAATTTTTACAAAAATTAGGGTTTTGTGCTATTGTCCCGGTACGTCCCCTGTAGGAGCTGTCGGAAATGTTTGGGACGGCTCCCAGAGGAGCCATCGGGTTGTTAAGGGACAACACCTATGGGAGCCATCGGGAGGGTTTGTGACGGTCCCTATGGGAGCCGTCGGGTTCTGTGTCCCCGGATACCCTCGTGTTCCATACAATATGTACGTATTATGATTAGTTGTATCGTTTTCAGGTCGGATTAGGTTGCCTTAGACCTACTGGAGTTGTTTTGGACTTGTTGGACTTAAGGTGAGTAGGTCTCGTCTCCTACATAGTTTTGAAGGATTTTTATCAATGATTTTAAATGTTATTTTATATACAACTCGAGCATGTCGCATTATATAGGTTGATGCCCAATTATGTATTGTTTTAAAAATGTTATTATATTTGAAACTGTCGCATGCATTCTATTGAAAAGAAAAATATGAGTTGATCATGCATGCATTGCATTTGTCAAGGTGACGCAGCCTATGTAGCTAGTTCTAGGTGACTCTGGTCAGAATGGACCCAAGTCTAGGTGACTTATGTCTAGGTGACATGTGTCTAGGTGACACGATTTCCTATGCGAAATCCTTACGGCTAGGTGCTATAGATGGCTAGTGTAGATACCCCAATTTTGACAGTCCAGAAAGATAGAAATACTTCGAGTAACACCCGAAAATATCCCACATTTGGACATCTAGTAGAGAACCAAAGTTCAGGAAACCGGAAAACCCTAACCCTAGCCCTAACCTAAACCGGAAATAGTAACCCTAGCCCTAACCTAAACCCTAACCCTGACCTAAACCTAAGCCCTAACCCTAGCCCCAAACCCTGACATAAACCCTAACCCTAACCCTAAACCTAACCCTAAACCAGACCATGGCCCAAACCTGAGTCCCTGGCAAGGGGCGGCTAGACCTAACTAGCCGCTCCATACCAGGCGGCTAGTTAGCACTAGCCGCCCCCTGGCCGACCTTGAACCACTTCCCTGGATGGGAAATAGAGCAACATTAAATGCTGATCATTACGGCGGGTCATGACCTTTAGCCGCCCTATCTTGGCCGGATCAACCCAAGTAACCGACCCAAGCCACCGCTTGTCAGAGATGGGACGTTTTGCAGGTCATGATAGGGGCGGCTACCAGGAAGTAGCCGCCCCATCCTGGGTGGCTAGTTAACTAGCCGCCCTTCACCTGGTCCTGACAGAAGAACCACAGAATTAATGAGGGGTCTAATCACATACACTGTTAGCCAAGCCACTCCATTACCCCCTGGATATTCCTCTGCCTCTCTTTTACTATAAATAGAGGGGGTCCCAAGCCTAAATCCAACATCAACAATCTCACAAACCCATCAATTCACATCCACCAAATCCCAACCTTTCCCTTCCCCCACTAGAAATCCCAAGAGAGAGAGAAAGAGGGCCCCCTTTTGTGAGAGAAAAATCCATTCCCTACACAAAACACCCTCTCATTCCACCCTCCAGAAACCTAGGCTAAACCTAGCTTAGCCTCTGTCCAAGTCCTGGAATCCTCTTGAGCCGCTGTCGGGTGCCTCAACCAGAAACAACACCTCACCCTTCCGAGAAGACGATCCGACCGAGCCTGCCAGGGCACGCATCCGATCCAAATCCCCGAAGAATCCCCACACACGCACGCACCCGCGCACCGCCGGGATCCTTTCCGACACACCGACATTCGGAGATTCCGACGATACCGACAAATCTGGCGATCATGGTGGGACCTCCCTCGTGAAAAATAACAAAAGGTAATCCTCTTCTGCCCCCTTTTACAAGCTTGACTAGAATGCTATCAACCCTCTAGGAAGGTTAGAGTTTCCCACCCCTCGAATCAGATCCTCCTCTACTTCGCATCACAGCATCCTTTACTTCTTTGTAAGCCACACACCGCTGCGCAATCCTTTACTGCTTTGTAAGGCGCACACCGCTGCACAATCCTTTACTGCTTTATTTACTACTTTATATCTGCATTCATTCCCTTGAACCATTTCACACATCATGGAATCCCGCATAGAGGAGGAGGTACTAGAGGAAAGAATCCACCAAGAGGGTCAGGCCACGCAATTCCTGACCCATCTAGAGGAAAAGATGGCCAGTCTAGGATACCAATCCGTAGAGGACATGCTTCATGACCTCGCCGACTACCGTCAGGTCAAAACCTTGAGACAGGAGGCCCTTGTCGAAACCCCTAAGACCATTCCTAAAACCCCGTCCACACCCAGTCACTCGGTCAACCCGAACATTTTTTCGTTCACCCCCCTTTCCCCCGCGAATCCAATGTTCTCAGCCGTTTTCACCCCAGGCCCTTACCAGGCCACCCCAAACCCGGGACCGCTAGGCAGCCCTCCCAGGGGAGAAACACTGGATGAAACCATTCGGAGAATCCTCTCCGAGACTGGTCCCTCAGCCCCCAAGCACATGTCTCTACATAACCTGAGACAAATCCCATCAGTCCATCTACCGGAATGATTCAAAATCCCCAAGTTCCACCGATATAACGGTCCTGGAGACCCAGACATCCATTTAACTGCTTTTTATCTAGACGCCCGCCCCTTTCTAGATAATCAACCTCTGCTACTCTTCCTCTTCCAGAAATCATTGGAAGGAGAAGCACTATAATGATTCTCCATTCTCCCTGTAGATCACTTGTCGAACTTCTCGGCTGTAAGCGAGAAGTTCTAAGGCCGCTACGGTTACCAGAGGATCAGAACCCCCTCTATTTCAGATTTAACCGTGGAGAGAATGAGGCCTAGGAGGAATTTGAACAATACGTGTCTCGGTGGCGCACACTCGTCCACCGAACCGGCCTGCAACTCGTCCACCGAACCGGCCTGAGTCCAGAGCTTCGTAAGAGCCTTTCGTACGGAGACTGTACTACGTATCAGCTTCTAATTGACCGTCACAACAGGATTTCCCGTTGTGCAGCACCAGTAGTCCAAACCCAGTCCCCACCTATCAGCCATAGGGTTGGACAACCGCCTCGTAAGGCACAAACCCCCACGGTAGAGGGGATTATTACACAAGTATCGGCACTCTACCCAAACGGAGCACGGATTCCTGATCAAGGAACAGCTCTGAGCAGTACACGTCCGGTTCATCCGGGTATGCGCCGCCTCAGCCAATCCCCCAGAATTTCACTACTCGATCAGTACCCGTCCCCGTGCCGACACAACAAAACCCGGTAATCCAAAGTTTCCCGGTCCAAAGCCCTGTAATTTCAAGACAAGGCCAGCCTAGGACCCCTTTCTATTCCACCTTCCTAAGCAGTCAAAACCCAAATCCTAGGCATCCCTCCCAAAATACTTATAATGAGGTCTCCCCTCCGACATCCTATGATCAGAGACGAATGGGAAAGAGGGACTCTTACCCTCCCCTCCCAGAAACACTAACTAGGATTTTTAGGGTACTAATGGACACAAATAGTATCTCCCTCCCAGCTGCTAAACCTCCACTCCCCGGGGCCAGCAGACTGCGTTACTGTCAATACCACCAACAACATGGTCATACCGTAGAACAATGCATTATTTTTCAGGATTTTATTTACGAGTTAAATGATGACAGGCACCTTGATTGAGCCATGATCAAAAGCCACTTAAACCAGGGCAATTCTCGAGCCTCCAAGCCACTTGGTATTTTTACTGACCCATTGCCAGGTTACAACCAAGCATCCACATCTGGAGCCCACATGGTAAACATGGTTAGTAGAGGGAGACACCCATCACCACAACCAAGCAGTTCAGAAGACGTCACTGATGACAATCTGTCCGAAGAATCCGAGGAGGAAGAACAGAACGAGCCCTTCTAGCCGAACCTCGACAATCATGACCTCACCATACTCTATGGCGAAGAAGAAGATGTAGTTCTCGCCCTGCCCACGGTCATCGACATCGAGTCCGACGAAAGCGGACTAGAAAACCCGGGAGGAGACGAAGAAGAAGAGCCATTTGAGGAGCTAGCGAAGGACCCGAGGGAGGGGAATGTACGTCAGATGATCTGCATCCGGACGACAATGGGTCCTCCAAGAGTACTGACACTGTCAACGGCCCCCGCCGCCCAATGACCATTTCATTCACTGACCAAGACCTCCCGGATCCCAGACTGCGAGTCTACCCCCTACACATCCGCGGACGACTTCAAATGTTGTGGCTAAACAACATCTTCGTGGACCCTGTCGGTGTCGAGAAAATCCGCGTGTGTGGGGGTTCTTCGGGGATTCGGATCGGATGCGTGCCCTGGCGGGCTCGGTCGGATCGTCTTCTCGGAAAGGGTGAGGGTGTCGTTCCTGGTCGAGGCACCCGACAGCGGCTCAAGAGGATTCAAGGGGGTTATGTGATCGCCACCTGCTTTTTCTAAAAACAGGAAAGGGTTTGGGTCGGATTTGATCGGCTACGTGAGGAGTTTGTGGGGTCTCTGCTCTGAGACACGGATATACCGTACACAGAGGTGAAAAACAGGTAATCCTATTCTGCTTCCGAGCTTGACTAAAGGAGTTATGGGTCAAAGGGATGTTGATATGGGGTGTGGATAGGGGGCGGCTAGTTGTGGTTAGCCGTCGGCCAGGGGGCGGCTAGCTAGGGTTAGCCGTCCAAGGTCTGGGGGAATTTAGGCAGGGCTTTAGTAGGTAAAGGGTGGGGTTTTGGGCAGAGGCTAAGCTAGGTTTAGCCTGGGTTTATGGAGAGTGGGATGAGAGGGTATTTTATGTAGGGAATGGGTGTTTCTCTCACAAAAGGGGCTCTCTCTCTCTCTCTCTCTCTCTCTCTCTTTGGGATTTCTAGTGGTGGGAGGGTTTGAAGATGAATTGGTGGTTGTTGTGGATTTTGTTGGATGTGTTCGATGTTGTTGAAGGCTTGGGACCTCCTCTATTTATAGTAAAAGAGAGGTAGGAAAATATCCCGAGGGTAATGGAGTGGGTTGGCTTCGATTGGACCTCTCATTAATGCTCTGGTTCTTCTGCCAGAGAACAGGTGAAAGGCGGCTAGTGCTAACTAGCCGCCCGGGATGGGGCGGCTACTTCCTGGTAGCCGCCCCTATCATGATTTGCCAAACGTCCCATCTCTGACAAGCGGTGGCTTGGGTCGGCTACTTGGTTTGATCCGGCCAAGAGAGGGCGGCTAAAGGTCATGACCCGCCGCAATGATCAGCATTTTAATATCGCTTTATGTCCCATCCAGGGGACTGGTCCAAAGTCGGCCAGGGGGCGGTTAGGGGGGCGGCTAGTGTAAACTAGCCGCCCAGTGAGGGGCGGCTAGTTAGGGATAGCCGCCCCTTTCCAGGGGCTTTAGGTTTTTAGGGTAGGTTTAGTTTTAGGTCTGGGTTAGGGTTTGGCTTAGGTTTAGGGTTTGGGCTAGGGTTTGGGTTTAGGTTTAGGTCACGGCTAGGGTTAGGGTTTCCGGTTTACCGAACCTTTGGTTCTCTATTGGTGTCCACTTGTGGGATATTTCCGTGTGTTACTTGAAGTATTTCTGTCTCTCTGGACGGTCAAAATTGGGGTATCTACAGACCCAGGGTCAGGAATGAACATAATGACATGCTCCACCTACCAAAAGATAGCCGGACTAGGCCGTCCTCCCGTCCAACCAGCCCACCATACTATTCAAGCCTTCAACCATAACGGGAAGACTCTCCGCGGTCCCGGAACATTCGAGTTGTCCGTCGGCCCTCTTATCTGTGAAGTAGCCTGCTTCGTGGCCGACATCGACACAAGGTACCCATTGATGCTAGGGCGACCGTGGTTAGACAGCATCCAAGCTATCTGTTCCCCCCGACACCAATGCCTTCGACTACCCTTCTTGAGTCATATACAGACAATTTTGGGGAGAGGCACGCCTCCAGTACGAGAATGCGAACAACTGGGCAATACATAATATGTTCACACTAGCTCTGCGACCGGGGAATGAGGATGAAGGTGGTAGCCCACCTGGGTCCCCTTATAACGACAACTATCCCTCAGAAGAAGCGGCTAGGACCCTGCATCCACCAAGCAATCTTACGGAGCCTAACTCGATCACCTTCCTCACCCATGAAGTCGCAAAAGCCGGAGCACGCTCCGCACCCCTCGCAATCACTGCCATACTCGGAGGGAGGGAATTCCTGCACATTCTCATCGATACGGGAGCGGAAACTAACGTTCTTACGTATTCCACCTACCAAAAGCTAGAAGGCAGGGTTCCTAGATTGGAACCCTCAGACAAATACATTTATGCCTTCGACAGCACGCACAAGAATGCTTGCAGACTGGTCACACTCCCACTAAAGATCGGCCCGGTCTCTACCATCGTCAACTGCATGGTAATGAACATTCAATCACCCCACCCTCTGATTGTTGGGAGGGCATGGCTCAACAGCATCGAAGTCGTCTCATTCACCCGACACCAATGTCTTCGCTTCCCGTACCGCGGGAAAGTGGTGTCCATATGGGGCGAAGCACGCTTTAACGAGACACGGGCCCGGAATTGGAGCGTCTGTGCCATGCGCATCCGGCTAGAGGTGCTTGCATGTTGGCAGCCAGGCTCCACCGACAAGGAACTGCACCATCAAGGAAGGCCCTTGAAGAGGCTCAGGGAGGAAGAGTTTGGGAATAGGGGACCCCCACCAGACATCAGCCGACCGCCCAAGCGAAGCCGACTCACGGAAACAATACGAATCCAAGAACAAGGTACAGATCCCCCCGGGTGAGCTTTCAATCATCCTATACATATTTGTTTACAGCTTTTTCCAAATCAACAGATCAAAATACTTGTTTACCAGCTTTTGTTTTTAACATCCTGTATATATTTGTTTACAGCTTTTTCTAAATCAAAAGATCAAAATATTTGTTTACCAGCTTTCATTTTCAACATCATGTACATATTTGTTTACAGCTTTTTCCAAGTACTTAAGCAAATCATGCCATCAAGACAGCCTCACCCAAGAGGGAAATTGCAACCCACATGGGAGGGACCCTATGTGATCACCCATGCCTATTCCGGGAATGCCCACCGCTTGGTAGATGCCGAAGGAGTCGAGGTTTCAGGTTCGTGGAATGCACTTTATCTAAAGAAATTCCATGCATGAATAACTTTCAATACTTGAGAACTATTATTCTTTCTTCCTGCAATTTTCAGCGTTTAGTACCTGATGATAGAATTATAAGACTCTCAAAGATAAACTCGTATCTATTTGAACACATCTCCACCAAATCATGCCACTTCATTCAGACACGTATAACTGGACTAGATTTACCTAATAGAAGAGAAATTGCCTACCCCGTAGACTGGGACAATTTAAAACCCCAAAGCAAACCTCCCTTATTTCCGCCCCACTCGTATTAACCCTAGGTCAAAATGATGAGTTACCTAGACCTGGCATGTGTCCCAAAACTGGCTCTGGCACTATACAAACACTTCTAGAGGGGAAGCATGGAAAGAATCGGGGTGAAAAACAGAAGAGCCCCCCCTCAAATAAAAAAAAAATCAGGCAATGAGAGGCCAACAAAAGAAAAATAACACCCAAGTGAATGGGTTAAATTCTCTATTTTAGCAGGCTTTCACGCCTTTACTCACGGTATACGCTAGACAACGGCTATGCCAGTACAGATCCAAACAACGGACTGTACTTTCCACCCAAAATAAAGAAGTGATAAAAAGAAGAAAGCCAGAGGGACCTAGAAAGTAGGACATATGCTAGATTGTGACAATTCTAAAATATTACCCGAAAGGAAGATATTACTCTTACCCCATTCGCCCCCCCTTTTATTTTCGCAATGGGATTCAAAATTGAACTATGTCTACCGGGAAAGGCGAAATTTCAACCAAAGGTAGATCATTTCCAGGTTTACAACTACACACACTCACATGAGTTAATTTAGAAACTTGCATATCCAAAGGAAGTTTATTTAACTTGACTCCTGGTACACTCATGAATTTTTCAGCATGTTTAGAATAATACGATCAAGCATTTGAGAACCATGAACCTAGAAAAACTGACACCTAAGGACTATGCCTTTCAATTACAACATTGGTTCGGACATAGGTGACCACAAGGGCTCCTCCACAGGAACTTGATGGTATCTTTTACTTAAGAAGGTCGAGAACATTGCCCTCTCACATAAAAGAAAACCGTTCAAGAATTAAAATGCCCACTTATGCCACTTATACTTACGCATAAGTTCGCATTTTCCTTTTCCAAAACACCTAGGCATCCGATTTTCTTGAAAAGCTAAAATTGACCCCCCCCCCGTACCAATGATGAGATTACCCCCACCTACACCCATTTTACGCCCTTCCGCACATGCTTGAGAAGAAATTGACCCACTTACACACATACCTAAGAGTTTTCTTCGCTCGCGCACTTGGAATCCCTCCCTTGCGTACTAAAGCATGGTTCCCCGCACTTTACTTTCTCGCATTATCTTTTCATTTACCTTAAGATGGATTGTAGCCCTTGACAATTCAAGCAAGAAAGGGCTCAAAAATCAGTGCAGGGGCACAATCCAGATAGATTTAACACTTGGTCCATGGAAAGGATGTTTTTATAGGTCTCGAAAGTCAAAACGGTCACAAAGGCTTTCAGTAGCAGCAGACAGGAGTAGCAAAACCAGAAGAATTGTCCCAGGCAATGGACGGCTAAACCCGACTAGCTGCCCCTCACCCGACGGCTAGACACCACTAGCCGCCCCAACTTTGGTTTCAGGTAAGCATGTCCCAGGTAGGGGGCGGCTAAACGTAACTAGCCGCCCCTCACTGGGCGGCTAGTTTGCACTAGCCGCCCCCTACTTGCTACCCAAAAAACCTGTTGTCAGTCCCATCTTTTCAACTCTTCAACTCCTTTGGTACCTATAGAAAACATTCTCCCCCGAAACCTGTGCACACACATTTTATACATTCATACACACATAAAAACAGTATAACTACGAATCAATTAACAACCGAAACAAAAATCATACACCAAACCACACACCCATTCATCCTTTCATCCACCCATACAAACCTTATAAAAACCATTCCACATACATCACCCAATTAAAACCAAACAAAACTAAACTAAATACCCATGTTTGTTCATACACCAAACGGAGAAAGAAGACGAATTGTTCATAAATAGAAAATTCAGACCTAGTCTTAAAACAAAGTTTTGAAAATAAATATACTAGAGGTAAATAGATAAGATCCATCGGACGCTCCCATCAAAGTCTTGAGCTGCATACCGTTGAAATGATCACCTTAGTCAAAAGGAAAAGAAGAAAATCATGAATTCCTTGCATATATATACTATTCTTCTACCTAAAACCAAGACGCAAAGAAGCTATACCTCGGCGTGTCGTCACCCGCTGGAGGTTGAATAGGAGGAACATCCTGGCTTGGCTGAGAAGGAAGCGGGGGCTGAGGAGAGCATTGAACCTCTGGAGCATCAGGAGCGGCAGGAGTCTCTCGAACTGAGGACGCAGCCCTAGCATATATCTCACGACTCCGAGACGCCGAAGGACGAGAAGCGCGGCTGAAAGTGGCCCCAGTAGCCAAGGAAGCCGAGAGAGAATGGTCAGGCTCAAGCGGAAGAAGGTCAAGGTCTACCTCGGTCATGGAGCCCCCTCCAACCAATTTTCCCCTCATAGTCGCCTCCCAGAGACGGAGGCGACTCTCTGTCCCTGTAGCCCGATCCTCGACAGCCCTCAACCTCTCCTCCAACTCTGACACCCTCATCTGGAGGGAGTCCCTCTCGCGGCCTAGGGTGATGAACCCCTCCTCTCTCGAAGCCATCATGGACCTCAGCCGGTCCGTCACCTCCTCAGCCCGGGAAGCCCTACCCCTCGCCTGGCCCAGCTCCATCTGTGTGGCCGTCAGTTCGCTCCGGGCCACATCTAGCTCCCTCGTCAGCTCGAGTTCTCACTCGAAAACCATGGAAGGAGGAGGGACAGAAGAAGAAGAAGCATCATCGGCTCTCGCTCTCGACAGAGCATCCACCTGAGCCTCGAGGACCCGGACCTAGTCCTGCAAGCGTCTCCGTTGTACCCGCAACGCCTGTATCTGCATGGCCCGCGCTTGAAGATGCTCATTGGCGGTCTTAAGTTTCTTCTCCATCTCATTCAACTCAACCTACAAAAGAAAGCATTATTTAGAAGATGTCCAAGCAAAGGAGAACAAGAAAGAGAAAAAGGGAACTTACGTAAGCGTCCGGGATCTCCTCCTCCATCGTCCCGAGGATACCCGCGTACTCCTAACGATACCAAGCCAGGTATTCGTCACTCGAAATCACCTCAGGACGACGCTCCACCAAAACGCCTCGGCTCATCCATCCCGCCACATATGTAGCGTAATTCCTCGGGAGGTTCGTATCCCGAGGAATCCCAGCCACCAGAATTGAGGGGCGTCGTGGTAGAGGATCGGGCACCCATTGATGATAGCCAAGCAGGCGGACGACCCGGTTGATCGCGTGAAACACGACCTCATTAAAGTAGATCAACCAGACGTCTCGCGCCACGGCCTCAGGAACCTCCTCCGGATAAGGCCTCCACGTCATCTAAAAGCATAAAAAGATAGGAAAAGCGCTTAGCCAAAAGAAAACCAAATACAAGCCAAAAAAATTCAAAGAAAAAAACTTATACCTCTTCCTCCGACAAGACGCGGAAGGCCTCTCG
Organism: Acorus calamus; assembly: GCA_030737845.1. NCBI lineage: Eukaryota > Viridiplantae > Streptophyta > Magnoliopsida > Acorales > Acoraceae > Acorus > Acorus calamus. Next base: position 23,500,804 of record CM060870.1, read on the forward strand.
GAATTGGGCGAGGCGGTACAAGCGAGAGGATCCCCGGGGTTCCCATCTCATAGCCCAAGGGAGGGCATGATCAAACGGCGCCATGGTCGGGCGATCGATGACGAAGTGCTCGTATCCGAAGATCTAGCAAAGCAAGAGGAAAATTATCATGATCAAAGTGAGCTAAAACCAAGAAGAAGACATTTACCGCTTACACATACCTGAAGAAATGGCGCGAAACCGCCAAGGTTCTTTCCCCCGACCCTCTTAACTTTCTTCGAGAGCTCTGCAAAGAGATGGGCGAGCAACGCCGCTCCCCAGGCATAGCGTCCCATGCCCTCCAGGTCCCTCATTAGCAAAAGAGAATGCGAGGAGACCTTATCAGAAGCCGTCGAGAAGAGGACCCGGCCGAAGAAGTAAAGGAAGAACGCCCTCAACTCCCTCCGTGCCCTCTGTGGGCAAGCAGCCGCCTCTCTCGCCTCGATCAGCGCCCGCCTCCTCTCGAAGCTAGCTGCGGCTTCACCCTTCTGGCGCTCTATAAAGGAACCGATGCCATACTTCCCTAAAATCCTCCCTAAAGGAATTCGGTTCAGCGTCCGCTCCCGCTCCACGAACTCTCATTCCCCGATCAATTCTCGAAACAGTCTCCTATAGTCCGCGAGGGTGGCCACAATCACCGCTTCCCCCAAGACCGGAAGACCGGTGATCCGATGGATGTCCTCGAGGGTCGGCATAACGGCGCCAGTAGGGAGGATGAACGTACAACTCTCCGGGTCCCATCTCTCTGCCAATGCCTCCACATATGGGCGATGGACGTGGAACGGCTCAATCAGAAAGAAGGAATGGAAGCCCGCTCCATCCACTAAGCTCCTCTCCTCCTGCCCCAAGGCATCGTACCACCTCTTCGTCCCGTGCCATAAAGTCCGGATACGATTCGGCCATTACAAACAAACGAAGAAAAGATGGGTTAGTTTAAAAGAGCAACCGAGAGGTAAAAATCTAAAAACTAAATCATTTATAAATCATGCTTAGCAAAGTAAAATTCTCATACAAAAGCATTCACTTAAAGGTTCACCTCCCATTATTCAGAAAACACTCCTCATATGACCACGCATGCTAACAAAAAATATGTCAAAATCCCACCGTGGTCACCACTCACGCTCTTTCTTGCATCACGGCCTATCATGCTCATCTACTTTTTCTAAACACACCCAAACATATAGGAAGCACTTGAACCCATGAAATGCATGCATACAATCTCTCATACGATCAAGCACATACGAAGACACGCCTTAAAAATTGTATACACATAAAAAGGTATCGCATGCAAGCATACAAACCATGCCATTCACTTCTTTCTGAAAAATAGAACAAACATGGATATATATATACGAAAAATTATCCCCCTTTCCTAGAAACAAACCCATATCAGCATGCTAGCCCACCGTGATTACCTTATACACCAAGCATGCTTATTAAAAATACACATATACAAACCTGTTCATACCACCAAAACACATGCATATACGCCAAAATAAAAAGGCTAAGACTAAAAGGTTAGGAACATACCACGGCCCGTGTGGAACCAGGAGCGCCCACCTCGGCCTCGTCGAGATCATCCATCCCGTCGTCATCCCCCTCCTCTTCATCCTCCTCAAACACGGCCTCTTCGGCCTCAGCCTCAACACCAACACCGGCCTTTGCAGCCCCGGTGCCTGTACCCACGGCCTCCACAGCCTCATCCCTAACCTCTCCAGTCCCTTCCACTCTCCCCGCTCCGGAGATAAACTCCGCAAAAGCCCCCATAGCCCTACTTTCCACCTCCTCAGCCCTGCCCTCTGTGGCCTCCCTGTCCAACATCCCAACAAGGGCATCCAACGACGCCCTCACATCTTCACTAACTCCCTCGGTTGCACCCTCAACCGATCCCCCGACCCCCAAAACCACCTCCTCGACCACCGCCGGTCGATCCCCACGCCAACTCTTGCGTGTATATCCTATCATACTACTCCCAACCTCCGGGGCAACCCCCAAAGGCAAATCCCCAACCTCACCCGCACCGATGTCTGCCGGCGGCACCTCCACCACACCCATAACTTCTCCCACGGCCTCTACCTCCAGCCTATCATTGTCCGATGATGACGAGCTCGGGCTACGCTCTCCACGAGCCACCCGTGGTCGTTTCCCCCTCGAAGCAAATGCCTTCGACCTCGTCATCTTTCTCGGATTGAAAAGAAAAAGAAGAACCCAAAACTAGGGTTTCTAAATCAAGAGAGGACGGATCTAGGTTGAAATGGAGGAAGAAAAGGCAAAGGAATCAAGGTTTCTCTGTTTAAAATGAAGAAGAAGGAGTAATAGAGGGAGTGAAACCGTTTTGAAATGTATGGAGAGAGAGGGGGTTTTTTCGGTTTTAAGGGTCCCAATCGGGAGGTGGCTACTCGCAAGTAGCCGCCCCACTCGGGCGGCTAGTTACCACTAGCCGCCCCTCCCCGTTTTTCAGTTTTCACTTGAAACCCCTTTCCAATCTCTTTTCAGCCCTAATTCAAAGGTTTTCCATACCAAACAGCCATGTATTGGCTTATTTCCAGACACTACTTGATCAAACACGATTTTCCTGAAGTTTTGCCGCACTTTCAGTACCGCTCAAATTCGAATTTCTTCAGTTCTAGTTCTTTGCAGAGTTCATCCTTCGGATGATCCAAATCACCAAATCAACTTTTACTTTCTTTCTGTCGGTGATATGCCCTCCTTGCTGAGTTTTTCCAAGCACGGGAACAGTAGGCACGAGAAAACTGACGCTGGGCTGCTCCGCGCACGATAGCAAAGAACCCCGACCGCGGGTTGGATCACTCACCATTTACTTTTCTCCGCCTTCCACCTGGATCATAATTTTGGTTAAAAATTCTAAGTCAAGACCTAGCCTCTGACGGTCTATATCAACTCCCCGAATAGTACTGCTTGTGTTGACATGACTTCTTTGAAGGTCGGGCAGGACAAAATAGGGGTCTCTTTCCTTATCATCGATCGAAGTCTTTCCTGCTTCGCACAAAGACTCCGTCCGATAAGGGACAATTGTAGATACCTCAATTTTGACCATCCAGAAAGACAGAAATACTTTGAGTAACACCCGGAAATATCCCACATTTGGACATCTAGTAGAGATTCAAAGTTCAGGAAACCGGAAAACCGTAACCCTAGCCCTAACCTAAACCGGAAATCGTAACCCTAGCCCTAACCTAAACCCAAACCATAACCCTGACCTAAACCTAAGCCCTAACCCTAGCCCCAAACCCTGACCTAAACCCTAACCCTAACCCTAAACCTAACCCTAAACCAGACCCTGGCCCAAACCTGAGTCCCTGGCAAGGGGCGGCTAGACCTAACTAGCCGCCTCATCCTGGTCGACCTTGAATGCTGACCTTGAACCGCTTCCCTGGATGGGACATAAAGCAGCATTAAATGCTGATCATTGCGGCGGGTCATGACCTTTAGCCGCCCTATCTTGGTCGGATCAACCCAAGTAACCGACCCAAGCCACCGCTTGTCAGAGATGGGACGTTTTGCAGGTCATGATAGGGGCAGCTACCAGGAAGTAGCCGCCCCATCCTGGTAGGCTAGTTAGAACTAGCCGCCCTTCACCTGGTCCTGACAGAAGAACCACAGAATTAATGAGGGGTCTAATCACATACACTATTAGCCAAGCCACTCCGTTACCCCCTGGATATTCCTCTGCATCTCTTTTACTATAAATAGAGGGGGTCCCAAGCCTAAATCCAACATCAACAATCTCACAAACCCATCAATTCACATCCACCAAATCCCAACTTTTCCCTTCCCCCACTAGAAATCCCAAGAGAGAGAGAAAGAGGGCCCCCTTTTGTGAGAGAAAAATCCATTCCCTACACAAAACACCCTCTCATTCCACCCTCCAGAAACCCGGGCTAAACCTAGCTTAGCCTCTGTCCAAGACCAAACCCATTTCCTACCGAAGTACTGTCCAAACCAGACTAGGCCCCGGATGGCTAAACCCTATTAGCCGCCCCATACCCGACGGCTGGATCACTCTAGCCGCCCCCCATCCACACCCCATTTTGCACCCCTATGTCTCAAGCCTCCTTTAGTCAAGCCCCGGAAGCAGAATAGGATACCTGTTTTTCACCTCTGTATACGGTATATCCGTGTCTCAGAGCGGAGACCCTACAGACTCCCCCACGTAGGCGATCAAATCCAACCCAACCTTTTCCTGCTTTTAGAAAAAGCAGGTGGCGATCACACAAACCCTGGAATCCTCTTGAGCCGCTGTCGAGCGACTCAACCAGGAACGACACCTCACCCTTCCGAGAAGACGATCCGACCGAGCCCGCCAGGACACGCATCCGATCTGAATCCCCGAAGAACCCCCACACACGCACGCACCCGCGCATTGCCGGGATCCTTTCCGACACACCGACATTCAGAGATTCCGACGATACCGACAGCAAGGTGCCATCAAATGAGACTTGACATCAATTTGAGATCACGCATTTGGAAGGTGTTTTGCTTAAATTATGGTTTTATTGGAAATTATGATATTGCATAAATTATACTATTATATATTACAAATTGTTTCTTATAATATTTCTTATGATATTGTATTAAAGATTATATTTTGATATCAATTATTATTGGGACCTCAAAGGTCCATGCACTGAACGTGTGGTTGCTCACCCCTCTTTCCCCAAACTTTCAAGGTAGTCGTTGGTGATCGTTGATCTCGGTGGTGGTGATCCTAGCTGCGTTTTATTTCCATTGCATTCAGGTGAATTGAATAGACCTTTTCTTTGGCATGTAGTTTTTATAGTCCCTTTCAGCAAAAACAGTTGGATGTTTGAATTTAGTTCATTTCATATGTAATCATCTGCATTTAGGATGAATTGTGTTTAGATCCTGGTTATGTTTTAATCGATATTGTTTTAAATAAATTCCTTTTATGTTTTTAAATGTCTCGTGTTTGTGAAAAGTTAGAGGTTAGCGCACCGTTTTCATGCTTCAAAACGGAGTCGTGGGTACGGGGGCATTACAGTGTGACTGACGTGGAGGAGTCTTCCACGTGACCCAATAATCTGGTGACACGTAACTCGGGTTCTCTCTTTTTGACCATGTCAACTACTCAATTGGGTAACCTGGCTCCAGCTAGCATGCATGAGCTGGCTGCAACTAACATGTCCTTCTATGCATGTTAGCGTTATTTGATGTATCTACTTGTAATTTTACTAAGGTTACCCGAGTACACGTGGCATTGGTCTTCTCTTCTACTAGTAATGCTCAATCCTCGAATAAAAGGTTTAATGTAACGACTATGCTTTTCCTAGTCATTTCTTGATTTTGCGTGTTGGGTCATATTCCTATAGGTTTTCGGAGGATTTATATATCTCTAATTTCATAAGTTAACGTATGATTGGAATCCTTATTCTGTTAGCTTTCCAACGCTTTTTATGGATCGTGAATCGAATGCGTATAGATCAAGTTATAGACCAAACCATAACAGGGTATCGGACTGTGTTTGTGACGGCTCAGGGAGAGCCGTTGGGACATGACGGCTCGAGGAGGTGCCGTCGGTTTCTGGGAGACGAGCTCAACCAAAGCCATTCATATGGGAATTTCGTATTTTGAAAATTTGGGTCATATTTGGAAAGAAGCAAGAGCATTAATTCGTGATTATTTTGAGTTAATAGTTTCTTATTTTTGTCCCCACATGTATGAGCTTATATATACCCTCTTTCTCCCAGTCCTTTGCATTGAAACCCTAAAGCCTCTTTTGTTTTGAAGAGCTTTTGAATGATAAAGATCCCCTTTAGAATTTCTTTTCATATGAGTTCATTTTTAAGGTTTTTCAAACAAAAAGAATAGTTTGTCTTCTTGGTTTTTGAAAGTCTTTATATGATTTCGGGTTTTGTATTATACCAATGATTTGTCGATACTTTTGTGATATTTTTACATGTTTTTTATGATGATATTTGATCTCAATGTATATATTTGAAGTTTATGATTTCTTAGGTTTTCTTGTTGAATTTTTCCTCATGATTTCAATGAGATTTAGATGATTTTCATATTTAATGTTATAACAATGATGTTTTAAGGTTTTTAAGATGATTGTAAATCTTTCATGTAAAAAATATGTTATGTATATACCATGTTTAGGTTAGTTTGTTTAAGGTAAAAATCATATATTTTTATGATCTTCACACCTTGTTTTGACCCTTATAAGTATAGATCCGAACCTATGTATATATTTTCATGATTTTTAGAGTTTTAACATATATCTATATTAATAAATATGTCCATGATAGATCTAGCGTTTCAAGATGTTTTCAATGAGTTTTTTTTTTATTAATTTTAATTCAATTTTTCGTATGCATGATTTGAATTCAATATGAGTCATTTACTATTTTACACGACTCGTGTATGGTTTTCAATGATAGGATGTGTTAGGGGATTCTTAATAAATAAAAATAGGGCTTTATACTTTCTGCCTCGGGACGGCTCTGTTAAGAGCCGTCAGGCATGTTTCTGGACCGCTTCGTTAAGAGGAGCCGTCCGTTTTGTCATGGACGGCCCTTGTGGGAGCCGTCGATCTGCTTCTGGACGGCTCTGTCAAGAACCGTTGGTTTTTTGTGAGTACGGGTACCACCAGTTTTCGTACCATTTGCACACATTGTGACCTGGTTGTGCCGTTTCATGTCTGGTTAGATTGCTATAGATGTTCTAGATTTGGTTGCGTGTCGTTGGACCCAAGGTGAGTGGACTTGAGTCTCATATGTAGATTTCAAAAGAATATATTATTCATTCATGTTAGGACCGTCTATTTTATGAAATATAACTGCTAGTTTCGATATGAAAATGTGAGCATGCTTTTGTTGGCATATTTATCATGATATGATTGGTATGTTGAGATTGTGGATGCTCAATTCCTTTGTGATTTGAAGATATGATTGGTATGTTGAGATTGTGGATGCTCAATTCCTTTGTGATTTGAAGATATGATTGGTATGTTGAGATTGTGGATGCTCAATTCCTTTGTGATTTGAAGATATGATAGGTTATCAATGCATCCATTCCGTCTAGGTAGCTCGGTCTTGGTGGCCAACGTCTAGGTGGGCGTACGTCTACGTGGCCAGGTCTGAGAATGTAGGAGCCAAGTCTCTATGGCTATGTCTATGTGGCCATGCCTGTGGAAAGCCCTGCGAGCTAGGTGCTGCAAAGACGGACATACATGTTCGTGGTGTTGCATGCATCATGTTGGATAGGATTGTGTGTGCATATATATATTTATTATTGCATGTCTTGGTGGCCTTTCGTATATTTCCTCTCTTAATATATTACATGTTGGTTTGGACATTTTGTGACTATGACATTTTGATTATAAATGTACTAATAGGATAATGATGGTCCATTCACTGAGCGTGTTGTAGCTCACCCCTCTCCTTTCCCCTTTTCATATTAAAGGCTTAGAGTGGTGGATCTCATATAGCTCTGGACGAGATCATGTTTTCTAGAAGGCTAGACTTTTCATAGAAGGTGTTGGTCATTTCTTTGGCATGTAGAGAACCCGAATGTATGATAGTATGGTGATATTTAGAATTTAGTTGTTCCTGATGTATATCTAGTATTTGAGAACTTATTTTGGATTTTAGCTTTGATAATTGGTATACAAAGTATTGTGATGTATTCTTATGTTTTTGGATTAAAAAAAATAGAACTCTGAGATTTTGAGGAATTATGGTTAACGCAACCGAATTCTACGCTTCAAAACGGAGTCGTATATTTAGGGAAATTTCATTTAATGCGTCGAACACCTTAGCAGACTTGAAGGGATCGAGTACTTGCCTTCGGACATTTGCAATCCGCTAAAGGCTTGGTCTGAGGTGATCGCATATGCCTGTTGATGTGTCGTCGGGAAGGCCTCCGAATGGGCCGCGTGGTGTTGGTGCTTTCGGAAGGGGTCCCGGCGGGGCGCGGGTGCGCGTGCGTGTGTGGGGGTTCTTCGGGGATTCAGATCAGATGCGTGCACTGGCGGGCTCGGTCGGATCGTCTTCTCGGAAGGGTGAGGGGTGTCGTTCCTGGTTGAGGCGCCCGATAGCGTCTCAAGAGGATTCAGGGGTTTGTGTGATCGCCACCTGCTTTTTCTAAAAGCAGGAAAAGGTTGGGTTGGATTTGATCGCTTACGTGGGGAGTTTGTGGGGTCTCCGCTCTGAGACACGGATATACCGTACACAGAGGTGAAAAATAGATAATCATATTCTGCTTCCGGGGCTTGACTAAATGAGCTATGGGACATAGGGGGTGTAAGTGGGGTGTGTATGGGGGTCAGCTACTAGGGTTTAGCCGTCCCAGGTCAGGTTTGGTTTGGGCAGAACTTCGGTAGAAAATGGGTTTGGTTTTGGGCAGAGGCTAACCTAGGTTTAACCCAGGTTTCTGGAGGGTGGAATGAGAGGGTGTTTTTGTGTGGGGAATAGATTTTTCTCTCACAAAAAGGGGGGGCTCTCTCTCTTCCTCTCTCTTGGGATTTCTAGTGGTGGAAGGGATTGATCAAGTGAGGATGGTGGATTGCAGATGTTGATTGGTGATTGTTGTGGATTTTTGGTTATTGGTTTAAAGGCTTGGGACCTCCTCTATTTATAGTAAAAGAGGGGCAGGGGAATGTCCAGGGGGTAATAGAGTGGGTTGGCTTCGATTAGACACCTCATTAATTCTCTGGTTCTTCTGTCAGAGACCAGGTGAAGGGCGGCTACTTCCTGATAGCCGCCCCTATCATCACCTGCCAAACGTCCCATCTCTGACAGGCGGTGGCTTAGGTCGATTACTTGGTTTGATCCGGCCAAGAGAGGGCGGCTAAAGGTCATGGCTAAAGGTCAGTGGGACGGCTAGTGTAAACTAGCCGCCTGGTATGGGGCGGCTAGTTAGGGCTAGCCGCCCCTTTCCAGGGACTTGGGGTTCTAGGGTTTGGGGTTTTTAGAGTTAGGGTTTCCGATTTAGGTTTTAGGTTTAGGTTTAGGTTTAGGTTAGGGTTAGGGTTTAGGTTAGGGTTAGGGTTTAGGGTTTCCGGTTTAGGGTTTCCGGTTTACCGAACCTTTGGTTCTCTATTGGATGTCCAACTGTGGGATATTTTCATGTGTTACTTGAAGTATTTCTGTCTCTCTGGACGGTCAAAATTGGGGTATTTACAATTGTCCCTCATCGGACGGAGTCTTTGCGCGAAGCAGGAAAGACTTCGACCGATGATAAGGAAAGAGACCCCTATTTTGGCCGGCCCGACCTTCAAGGACTTATGCCGATACGAACAGTACTATTCGGGGAGTTGATTTAGACTGTCAGAGGCTAGGTCTTGACTTAGAATTTTTAGCCGAAAGGATGATCCAGGTGGAAGGCGGGGAAAAGTAAATGGTGAGTGATCCAACCCGCGGTCGGGGTTCTTAGCTATCGTGCGCGGAGCAGCCCAGCGTCAGTTTCCTCGTGCTTACCGTTCCCTTGCGTGGGAAAACTCAGCAAGGAGGGGATATCGCCGACAGAAAGCAAGTAAAAGTTGAGTTGGGTGAATTGGATTATCCGAAGGATAAGAACTCTGGAAAAGATCCAGAACTGAAGAAATTCAAATTTGAGTGGTACTGAAAGTGCGGCGAAACTTCGGGAAAGTCGTGTTTGATCAAGAAATGTCTAGAAATAAGCCAATACATGGCTGTTTGGTATGGAGAACCTTGCAATTTAGGGCTGAAAAGATTGGAAAGGGTTTTTTTAAATGAAAGAGAAAAACATGGAGGGGCGGCTATCTGTAACTAGCCGCCCGAGAGGGGGCGGCTACTCGCGGGTAGCCGCCCCTGGACTGGGTTCCTTATAACTGAAAAGACCCTCTCTCTCTCCATACGTTTCAAAACGGTTTCTCTTCCCTCCTCTCTTCTTCTCTTCGGTTTCAAACTCAAAAATCCTGATTTCTTTGCCTTTCTTTCCTCCATTTCGACCTCAATCTTTCTCTTTCTCTTGATTTCGAAACCCTAGTTTGGGTTCTCCTTTTTCTTTTTAAATCGAGGGAGATGACAAAGTCGAAGGCGATCGTTTCGAGGGGAAAACGACCACGGATGGCTCGTGGAGAGCGTAGCCCGAGCTCTTCATCATCGGAGAGCGATAGGCCGGAGGTCGAGGCCGTGGGAGAGGGTACAGGTACAACGAAGGTGCCGCTGGCGGACATCGGCGTGGGTGAGGTCAAGGATTTGCCTTCGGGGGCTTTCCCGAAGGTAGGGGGGAGTATGATATGCTATTCACGCAAGAGAAGGAGTGGGGATCGACCGGTGGCAGTCGAGGGGGTGGTTTCGGGGGTTGGAGGATCGATTGAGGGTGCAACCGAGGGGGTAGGGGTCGACGGAGTTAGCGAGGAGGTGAGGGCATCGTTGGATGCCCTCGTTGGGATGTTGGATAGGGAGGCCACAGAGGCCAGGGATGAGGAGGAGGAGAGTAGGGCTATGGGGCCTTTGCGGAGTTTATCTCCGGCGTGGGGAGGGTGGAGGGGATAGGAGAGGCTAGGGATGAGGCCGGGGAGGCCGAGGGTATGGGCACCGGGGCTGCAGAGGCCGGTGTTGGTGTTGGGGCTGAGGCCGAGGAGACCGTGTTCGAGGAGGATGGGAGGAGGACGACGACGGGATGGACGATCCCGACGAGGCCGAGGTGGACGCTCCTGGGTCCACATGGGCCGTGGTATGTTCCTAACGTTTTAGTCTTAGCCTTGTTATTTTGTTGTATATGCATGTGTTTTGGTTGGTATGAACAAGTTGTATATGTGTATTACTCATATATGTGTGTTTTAAAATAGGCATGCTCGTGTATAAGTTGATCACGGTGGGATGTGTAAGCATGCTGATATGGGTTTGTTGTTGTTTTTTTTTATAGGGAGGGGGGGGGGCAATTAACATATATATATCCATGTTTGTTATATGCATATAAAGGAGAGAGAAATGATATAGTTAATATGCTTGGATGCGATACTTTTCTATGTGTATGTGATTTCGTATGTGTTTGATCGTGGTAGAGTATGAGGGAGTGTATGAGAGAGTGTATGCATGCATTCCGTGGGTTCAAGTGCTTCCTATATGTTTTTGGTGTGTTTTAGGGAAGGTATATAAGCATGATAGGCGGTAAGATGAAGCATACGAGCAATGACCACGGTGGGATAAGAGGGTAAAGCGTGTGATCTTATAGGTGTGTTTTGTAAATAAAGGAGAGTAGATTTCATATGAAGTCTCATATTTCATGCCCCTTTTAGATTTTAATGTGTAGGAGTTTTATTGTGCTAAGCATGGTTTCTAGGAAATGAATTCATTTAGACTTGAATCCTTACCTCTCAATTGCTTTGGACTAACCCATTTTCGTTTGTTTTGTAGCGGCCGAATCGCATCCGGGCTTTATGGCACGGGACGAAGAGGTGGTATGATGCCTTGGGGCAGGAGGAGAGGAGCTTAGTGGATGGGGCGGGCTTCCGCTCCTTCTTTTTGATCGAGCCGTTCCACGTCCATCGCCCATATGTGGAGGCATTGGCGAAGAGATGGGACCCGGAGAGTTGTACGTTCATCCTCCCTACCGGTGCTGTCATGCCGACGCTTGAGGACGTTCATCGGATCACCGGCCTTCCGGTCTTGGGGGAGGCAGTGATTGCGGCCACCCTTGCGAACTACAGGGGGCTTTTCTGAGAGCTGATCGGGGAATGGGAGTTCGTGGAGCGGGAGCGGACGCTGAACCGGATCCCTTTGGGGAGGCTTTCGGGGCAGTACGGCCTCAGTTCCTTTACAGAGCGTCAGAAGGGCGAAGCTGCAGCTAGCTTTGAGAGGAGGCGGGTGATGATCGAGGCGAGAGAGGCGGTCGCATGCCCACAGAGGGCACGGAGGGAGTTGAGGGCGTTCTTTCTTTACTTCTTCGGCCGAGTCCTCTTCTCGACGGCCTCCGACAAGGTCTCTTCTCATTCTCTCCTGCTGATGAGGGACCTGGAGGGTATGGGGCGCTATGCTTGGGGAGCGGCGATGCTTGCCCATCTATTCGCGGAGCTCTCGAAGAAGGTCAAGAGGGCCGGGGGAAAGAACCTTGGCGGCTTCGCGCCATTTCTTCAGGTATGTGTAAGTGGTAAGTGTCTTCTTCTTTAGTTTAACTTACTTTGATCATGATAATTTCCCTCTTGTTTTGCTAGATCTTCGGGTATGAGCACTTCGCCATTGATCGCCCGACTTTGGCTCCATTTGATCATGCCCTCCCTTGGGCTATGAGATGGGAACCCCGGGGATCTTCCCGCTTACACCGCCTCACCCAATTCCGGGAGGCCTTCCGAGCCTTGTCGGAGGAAGAGGTATAAGTTTTTTTTCGAATTTCTTTGGTTTGTATTTGGTTTTCTTTTAACTAAGCGCTCTTCCTTTCTTTCGATGCTTCTTAGATGACATGGAGGCCTTACTCGGAGGAGGTTCCCGAGGCTCTGGCGCGAGACGTCTGGTTGATCTATTTCAATGAGGTCGTGTTCCATGCGATCAGCCGGGTCGTCCGCCAGCTTGGGTATCATCAGTGGGTGCCCGATCCTTTGTCGCGGTGCCCCTCGATTCTGGTGGCTGGGATTCCTCGGGACACGAATCTCCCAAGGAATTACGCTACGTATGTGGCGGGATGGATGGGCCGAGGCGTCTTGGTGGAGCGTCGTCCTGAGGTGACTTCGAGTAACGAATACCTAGCTTGGTATCGTCAGGAGTATGCGGGTATCCTCGGGACGATGGAGGAGGAGATCCCGACGCTTATGTAAGTTGAAAATCCTTTTTCCTTTCTCCGTTCTCCCTTGCTTGAATATTTTCTGAATGGTATTTGCTTTTGTAGGTTGAGTTGAATGAGATGGAGAAGAGGCTCAAGACCGCCAATGAGCACCTCCAAGCGCGGGCCAGGCAGATAGAGATGTTGCGGGTACAGAGAGGACGCTTGCAGGACCAGGTCAGAGTCCTCGAGGCTCAGGTGGATGCTTTGTCGAGAGCGAGGGCCGACGGTGCTTCCTCTTCTTCCGCCCCTCCTCCTTCCATGGTTTCCGAGTGAGAGCTCGAGCTGACGAGGGAGCTAGATGCGGCCCGAAGCGAGTTGACGGCCATACGGATGGAGTTGGGCCAGGCGAGGGGTAGGGCTTCTCAGACTGAGGACGAGACGGACCGGCTGAGGTCCATGGTGGCTTCGAGAGAGGAGGGGTTCATCACCCTAGGCCGCGAGAGGGACTCCCTCCAGATGAGGGTGTCGGAGTTGGAGGCTTCAGCGGGCGTTCCTGGATGTTTGATGGGGGATTTGGTTCGTTCTCTTCAGGCGGCCGGGGATAGGGACCGAGAGGCGCTCAGGGCATCAGAGGTGAGGGCGCGGGAGTTGGATGAGAGGTTGAGGGCCGCCGAGGATCGGGCTAGAGGGACAGAGAGTCACCTTCGACAGAGATTGGAGAGGAGAGATAGAGATATGCAGCAAGTCCGTCTTTGGGAGGCGACTATGATGGGAAATTGGTTGGAGGGGGCTCCATGACCGAGGCGGACCTCGACATTCTTCCGCTTGAGCCTGACCATTCTCTCTCGGCTTCCTTGGCTACCGGGGCCACCTTCAGCCGTGCTTCTCGTCCTTCAGTGTCTCGGAGTCGTGGGATATACGCGAGGGCCGCGTCTTCGGTTCGAGAGACTCCTGCCGCTCCTGACGTTCCGGAGGTTCAGTCTTCTCATCAGCCGCCGCTCCCTTCTCAGCCAAGTTAGGACGTTCCTCCTACTCAGCCTCCAGCGGATGACGATACGCCGAGGTATAGCTTCTTTGTGTCTTGATTTTAGGTAGAAGAATGGTATATATGCGAGGAATTCATGCTTTTCTTCTTTTGTTTTGACTCAGGTGATCATTTCGGTAAAGTATAGCTCAAGACTTTGGAGTTTGGAGTTCTTGGTGGACCGTATCTCTTCCTCACTCTTTCATAAGGATTTTCTTTTATGTACTCTCTTAGGTTTAGAAAAACAATTTATGTTTGTGGTTTTGGCGGGACAATTTAATTTCTCGTTTATATGCATGGTTTAGAGTAGTTTAGCATGGATGTTTCATGGATATGTATGTTTGTGTAGAAGAATCTTGGCTTTATAGGTTTGATTCATGGATGGACATATAATTTTGAGATATGGTTGTTTTTCAAAGTGTATTTATATTGGTTTTATGAATGTATATGCGTATGAAATGTGTGTATGCAATATTTGGAAAGAAATGTTCTTAACAGGTATTGGAGACACGAAGATTTGATTACAATGGGACTGACAGCACTGAAAGAGGTGCAGGCAAGGGGCGGCTAGTTGTGCTTAGCCGCCCCCTGCCTAGGGCATCCTCACCTGAAACAAGGGGCAGGGGCGGCTAGTGTAAACTAGCCGCCCAGTGAGGGGCGGCTAGTCAAGTTTAGCCGCCCCCTACCTGGGGCAATTTGGTTCTGCTGCTCCTGTCTACTGCTGCCGCTGAAAGTCTTTGTGACCGTTTCAACCTTCGGGGCCTATAAAAACATTCTTTCCATGGGCCAAATGTTAAATCTGTCCAGATTGCGCCCCTGCACTAACTTTCGAGCTCTTTTCTTGCTTAAATTGTCAAGGGCTACAACCCATCTTAAGGTGAAATGAAAAAGATAATGCGAGAAAGTAAAGTGCGGGAGACCATGCTTTAGTATGCAAGGAAGGGATTCCAAGTGCGTGAGAAAAACTCTTAAGTGTGTGTAAAGGTGGGACAATTTCTTCTCAGGCATGTGCGGCAAGGGCACGAAATGAGTGGGGACAATTTTAATATTTGGGTACGGGGGGTCAATTTTAATATTCCAAGAAAATTGAACGCCAAGGTGTTTTGGAAAAGGAAAATGCAAGCTTATGCGTAAGTATAGTTGGCATAAGGGGGCATTTTAGTTCTTCAATGGTTTCTTACGTGAGAGGGCAATGTTCTCGATTTTCTGAAGTAAAAGATACCATCAAGTCCCGTGGAGGAGCCCTTGTGGTCACCTATGTCCAAACCAGGATTGTATTTGAAAGGTATGAGCCTTAGGTGCCGATTTTTCTAGGTTCGTGGTTTTCAAATGCTTAATCGTATTATTCTAAATATGCTGAAAAATCCATGAGTGTACCAAGAGTCGAGTCAAATAAGCTTCCCTTGGACAAGCAAGTTTCTAAGTGAACTCATGTGAGTGTGTCTAATTTGTAAACCTGTAAATGATCTACCTTTGGTCGAAATTTCACCTTTCCCGGCAGACATAGTTCAATTTTGAATCCCATTGCGAAAATAAAAAGGGGTGGGGGAATGGGGTAAGAGAAATATCTTCCTTTCGGGCAATTTTTAGAATTGACCCAGTCTAGCACATGTCTTACTTTCTAGGTCCCTCTGGCTTTCTTCTTTTTATCACTTCTTTATTTTGGATGGAAAGTACAGTCCGTTGTTTGGATGTGTACTGGTATAGCCGTTGTCTAGCGTATACCGTGTGTAAAGGCGTGAAAGCCTGCTAAAATAGAGAGTTTAACCTGTTCACTTGGGTGTTATTTTTCTTTTGTTGGCCTCTCATTGCCTGATTTTTTTTTTTTTGATTTGAGGGGGGGGCTCTTCTGTTTTTCACCCCGATTCTTTTCATGCTTCCCCTCTAGAAGTGTTTGTATAGTGCCAGAGCCAGTTTTGGGACATATGCCAGGTCTAGGTAACTCCTCATTTTGACCTAGGGTTAATACGAGCGGGGCGGAAATAAGGGATATTTTGCATTGGGGAGTTTTTAAATTGTCCCAGTCCACGGGGTAGGCAATTTTTCTTCTATCACTCAAATCTAGTCCAGTTATACGTGTGTGAAGGGAATGACATGATTTGGCGGAAACGTGTTCAAATAGATGAGTTTATCTTTGAGAGTCTTATAATTCTATCATCAAGTACTAAACGCTGGAAATCGCAGGAAGGAAGAATAATAGTTCTTAAGTATTGAAAGCTATTCATGCATGGAATTTCTTTAGATAAAATGCATTCCACGAACCTGGAACCTCGACTCCTTCGGCATATACTAGGCGGTAGGCATTCCCGGAATAGGCATGGGTGATCACATAGGGTCCCTCCCATGTGGGTTGCAACTTTCCTCTTGGGTGAGGCTGTCTTGATGGCATGATTTGCTTAAGCACTAATTCTCCGATTTCAAATTTTCTTTTTATTACCTTCTTTTCAAATGCCCTTGCCACCCTTCTTTTCTCGTCTAGTAGTATCATATGTATTTTTGAAAGTGTGAAGACAGATGCATACTTATGGTTGGTGAATAGATATATTTTTGGATAAAGAATAGGGATAAGGTTTGAAAAACGGTTTTGTTTTTAGAAAGGGGAGCATGGAAAGACAGTTTGTAAAAAAAAAACGTTTTTGGCGGGAAATCATGGAAGTATGGTTTTGTTAAAACATTTTGTTTTGAAGATGAATGTGGAAGTACAGATTTGGAAAACATTTTCGTCGTGAAGAAGAGTGTGGAAATGTAGTTTGTAAATATTTTCGTTGTTTTGGAAAATATGTAAATAAAGTTTGGGAAAGTGTTTCATTTTTTTGTTGGAAGCACGGAAATACGGTTTGTAAAACTTTTGTTTTGAAGGAGAGTGTGGAAAACATGTTTTTAGAAAATATTTTTTTTTTTGGAAAAAAGAGTGGAAGTAAAGCTGGAAACAAGTATGTTCAGAGTTGGGGAATGAAAGCTGAATAGCATGTATTTTTTTTATTTTGGTTTCTTCTAGGAAAGCAGGTAAACAAATATGTATAAGGTGATGAAAGCGAAGCCTGGTAAACAAATATTTTTCGATTTTGGATTTTTAGAAAAGGCTGTAAACAAATATGTACAGGGTGTGACGAAGGCGAAAGCTGGTAAACAAATATTTTTTTATTTTGGATTTTTAGAAAAAGCTGTAAACAAATATGTACAGGGTGTGACGAAGGCGAAAGCTGGTAAACAAATATTTTTCGATTTTGGATTTTTAGAAAAAGCTTTAAACAAATATGTACAGGGTGTGACGAAGGCGAAAGCTGGTAAACAAATATTTTTCGATTTTGGATTTTTAGAAAAAGCTGTAAACAAATATGTACAGGGTGTGACGAAGTCTTACTCGGGGGGATCAGTACCTGGTTCTTGGATTCGCATTGCCTCCTCGAGTCGGCTTCGTTTGGTTGGCCGGCTGATGTCCGGTGGGGGTCCCCTATTCCCGAACTCTTCTTCCCTGAGCCTTTTCAAAGGCCTTCCTTGATGGAGCAGTTCTTCATCGGTGGAGTCTGGCTGCCAACATGCGAGCACCTCTAGTCGGATGCGCATGGCACAGACGCTTCAATTCCGGGCTCGTGTCTCATTAAAGCGTGCTTCTCCCCATATGGATACTACTTTCCCGCGGTACGGGAAGCGAAGACATTGGTGTCGGGTGGATGAGATAGCTTCGATGTTGTTGAGCCATGTCCTTCCAACAATCAGAGGGTGGGGTGATTGAATGTTCATTACCATGCAGTTAACGATGGTGGAGACCGGGCCGATCTTTAGCGGGAGTGTGACCAGTCCGCATGCGTTCTTGCGCGTGCTATCGAAGGCATAAATGTATTCGTCTGAGGGCTCCAATCTGGGAACCCGGCCTTCTATCTTCTGGTAGGCGGAATATGTAAGAACGTTAATTTCCGCTCCCGTGTCGATGAGAATGTGCCGGAATTCCCTTCCTTCGAGTATAGCAGTGATTGCAAGGGGTGAGGAGCGTGCTCCGGCTTTTGCGACTTCATGGGGGAGGAAGGTGATCGAGTTGGGCTCCGTAAGATCGTTTGGTGGTCGCAGGGTCCTGGTTGCTTCTTCAGAAGGATAGTTGTTGTCGTAAGGGGACCCAGGTGGACTACCACTTTCATCCTCGTTCCCCGGTTGCAGGGCTAGTGTGAACATATTATGTATCGCCCAATTGTTCTCGTTCTCATACTAGAGGCGCACCTCTCCCCAGATTGTCAGAATATGACTCAAGAAGGGTAGTCGAAGGCATTGGTGCCAGGGGGAACAGATAGCTTGGATGCTGTCTAACCATGGTCACCCAACATCAATGGGTACCTTGTGTTGATGTCGGCCACGAAGCAGACTACTTCACAGATAAGAGGGCCGATGTTCCGGGGCCACGGAGAGTCTTCCCGGTATAGTTGAAAGCTTGAATAGTATGGTGGGCCGGTTGGACGGGAGGACGGCCTAGTCCGAGTATCTTTTGGTAGGTGGAGCACGTCATTATGTTCATTCCTGACCCTGGATCCACGAAGATGTTGTTTAGCCACAACATTTGAAGTCGTCCGCGGATGTGTAGGGGGTAGACTCGTAGTCTGGGATCTGGGAGGTTTGGTCAGTGAACGAAATGGTCATTGGGCGGCGGGGGCCGTCGACAATGTCGGTACTCTTGGTGGACCCGTTGTTGTCCGGATGCAGATCATCCGACGTACATTCCCCTCCTTCGGGTCCTTCGCTAGCTCCTTCGGGGATCTCCTCAAATGGCTCTTCTTCTTCATCTCCTCCCGGGTTTTCTAGTCCGCTTTCGTCGAACTCGATATTGATGACTGCGGGAAGGGCGAGAACTGCATCTTCTTCTTCGCCATAGAGTATGGCAAGGTCATGATTGTCGAGGTTTAGTTGGAAGGGCTCGTTCTGCTCTTCCTCCTCGGATTTTTCAGACAGACTGTCGTCAGTGACATCTTCTGAACTGCTTGGTTGTGGTGATGGTTGTCTCCCTCTCCTGACCATGTTTACTATGTGGGCTCCAGATGTGGATGCTTGGTTGTGACCTGGCAATGGGTCAGTAAAAATGCCAAGTGGCTTGGGGGCTCGAGAATTGCCCTGGTTTAAGTGGCTTTTGATCATGGCCCAATCAAGGCGCCTGTCATCATTTAAATCATAGATAAAATCCCGAAAAACAATGCATTGTTCTACGGTATGACCATGTTGTTGGTGGTATTGACAGTAACGCAGTCTGCTGGCCCCGGGGAGTGGAGGTTTAGCAGCTGGGAGAGAGATACTATTTGTGTCCATCAGTACCCTAAAAATCCTAGTTAGTGTTTCTGGGAGGGGAGGGTAAGAGTCTCTCTTTCCCATTCGTCTTTGATCATAGGATGTCGGAGGGGAGACCTCATTATAAGTATTTTAGGAAGGCTGCCTAGGACTTAGGTTCTGACTTCTTAAGAAGCTGGAATAGAAAGGGGTCCTAAGCTGGCCTTGTCTTGAGATTACAGGGTTTTGGACCGGGAAACTTTGGATTATCGGGTTTTGTTGTGTCGGCACGGGGATGGGTACTGATCGAGTAGTGAAGTTTTGGTTGATTGGCTGAGGCGGCGCATACCCGGATGAACCGGACGTGTACTGTCTCGGAGCCGTTCCTCGATCAGGAATTCGTGCTCCGTTCGGGTAGAGTGCCGATACCTGTGTAATAATCCCCTCTACCGTGGGGGTTTGTGCCTTACGAGGCGGTTGTCCAACCCTATGGCCGATAGGTGGGGACTGGGTTTGGACAACTGGGGCTGCACAACGGAAAATCCTGTTGTGGCGGTCAATTAGAAGCTGATACGTAGTACAGTCTCCGTACGAAAGACTCGTACGAAGTTCTGGACTCAGGCTCTGTAACATCATGTCAATTTCTTGACATTCTGTGAGTTGCAGGCTGGTTCGGTGGACAAGTGTACTCCACTGAGACACGTATTGTTCGAATTCCTCCCTAGGCCTCATTCTCTCTACGGTTAAATATGAAATAGAGGGGGTTCTGATCCTCTGGTAACCATAGCGGCCTAAAAATTTCTCGCTTACAACCGAGAAATTCGACAAGTGATCTACAGGGAGGGTGGAGAACCATTGTAGTGCTTCTCCTTCCAATGATTTCTGGAAGGGGAAGACTAGCAGAGGTTGATTATCTAGAAAGGGGCGAGCGTCTAGATAAAAAGTAGTTAAATGGATGTCTGGGTCTCCACGACCGTTATACCGGTGAAATTTGGGGATTTTGAATCCCTTCGGTAGGTGGACTGACGGAATTTGTCTCAGGTTATGTAGAGACATGTGTTTGGGGGCTGAGGGACCAGTCTCAGAGAGGATTCTCCGGATGGTTTCATCCAGTGTTTCTCTCCGGGGAGGGCTGCCTAGCGGTCCCGGGTTTAGGGTGGCCTAGTAAGGGCCTGGGGTGGAAACGGCTGGGAATATTGGATTCGCGTGGGAAAGGGGGGTGAATGAAAAGACACTCGGGTTGACCGAGTGACTGGGCGTGAATGGGATCTTGGGAATGGCCTTAGGGGTTTCGACAGGGGCCTCCTGTCTTAGGGTTTTGACCTGGCGGTAGTCGGCGAGGTCATGAAACATGTCCTCTACGGATTGGTATCCTAGACTGGCCATCTTTTCCTCTAGATGGGTCAGGAATTGCGTGGCCTGACCCTCTTGGTGGGTTCTTTCCTCTAATATCTCCTCCTCTAGGTGGGATTCCATGATGCGTGTGGAAGGTTCAAGGGAATGAATGCAGATATAAGGCAGTAAATAAAGCGGTAAAGGATTGCGCAGCGGTGTGTGGCTTACAAAGCAGTAAAGGGTTGCGCAGCGGTCTGCGGCTTACAAAGCAGTAAAGGATTACGCAGTGGTGTGCGGCTTACAAAGCAGTAAAGGATTGCGCAGCGGTGTGCGGCTTACAAAGCAGTAAAGGATTGCGCAGCGGTGTGCGGCTTACAAAGCAGTAAAGGATTGTGCAGCGGTGTGCGGCTTACAAAGCAGTAAAGGATTGCGCAGCGGTGTGCGGCTTACAAAGCAGTAAAGGATGCTGTGATGCGAAGTAGAGGAGGAACTGATTCGAGGGGTGGGAAGTCTAACCTTCCTAGAGGGTTGATAGCATTCTAGTCAAGCTTGTAAAAGGGGGACAGAAGAGGATTACCTTTTGTTGTCTTTCATGAGGGAGGTCCCACCGTGATCGCCAGATTTGTCGGTGTGTCGTCGGGAAGGCCTCCGAATGGGCCGCGTGGTGTTGGTGCTTTCGGAAGGGGTCCCGGCTGTGCGCGGGTGCGCGTGCGTGTGTGGGGGTTCTTCGGGGATTCAGATCGGATGCGTGCCCTGGCGGGCTCGGTCGGATCGTCTTCTCGGAAGGGTGAGGGGTGTCGTTCCTGGTTGAGGCGCCCGATAGCGTCTCAAGAGGATTCAGGGGTTTGTGTGATCGCCACCTGCTTTTTCTAAAAGCAGGAAAAGGTTGGGTCGGATTTGATCGCCCACGTGGGGTGTTTGTGGAGTCTCCGCTCTGAGACACGGATATATCGTACACAGAGGTGAAAAATAGATAATCCAATTCTGCTTCCGGGGATTGACTAAAGGAGTTATGGGACATAGGGGGTATAAGTGGGGTGTGTATGGGGGGCGGCTAGTTGGATCTAGCCGTCTGGTGAGGGTCGGCTACTAGGGTTTAGCCGTCCCAGGTCTGGTTTGGTTTGGGTAGAACTTCGGTAGGAAATGGGTTTGGTTTTGGGCAGAGGCTAAGCAAGATTTAGCCCAGGTTTCTGGAGGGTGGAATGAGAGGGTGTTTTTGTGTGGGGAATAGGTTTTTCTCTCACAAAAAGGGGGGGCTCTCTCTCTTCCTCTCTCTTGGGATTTCTAGTGGTGGAAGGGATTGATCAAGTGAGGATGGTGGATTGAAGATGTTGATTGGTGATTGTTGTGGATTTTTGGTTATTGGTTTAAAGGCTTGGGACCTCCTCTATTTATGGTAAAAGAGGGGCGGGGAATGTCCAGGGGATAATAGAGTGGGTTGACTTCGATTAGACCCCTCATTAATTCTCTGGTTCTTCTGTCAGAGACCAGGTGAAGGGCGGCTAGTTCCAACTAGCCGCCCAGGATGGGGTGGCTACTTCCTGGTAGCCGTCCCTATCATCACCTGCCAAGCGTCCCATCTCTGACAGGCGGTGGCTTGGGTCGGTTACTTGGTTTGATCCGGCCAAGAGAGGGCGGCTAAAGGTCATGACCCACCGCAATGATCAGCATTTAATACTGCTTTATGTCCCATCCAGGGGACTGGTCCAAAGTAGGCCAGGGGGTGGTCAGTGGGGCGGCTAGTGTAAACTAGCTGCCTGGTATGGGGCGGCTAGTTAGGGCTAGCCGCCCCTTTCCAGGGACTTGGGGTTCTAGGGTTTGGGGTTTTTAGAGTTAGGGTTTCCGATTTAGGTTTTAGGTTTAGGTTTAGGTTAGGGTTAGGGTTTAGGTTAGGGTTAGGGTTTAGGGTTTCCAGTTTAGGGTTTCCGGTTTACCGAACCATTGGTTCTCTATTGGATGTCCAACTGTGGGATATTTCCATGTGTTACTTGAAGTATTTCTATCTCTCTGGACGGTCAAAATTGGGGTATTTACAATGCCGAGGTGGGAACTAGGCTTGGTCCGAGGTGACTGCATATGCTGAGATGGGAGCCGCCCTATTTTTTTGTGCGACTTTTCCCTTATTCTTAATTTATTCTAGTATGCCTATTCTTTTTTCGATTGAGGTGGATTTTATCCCCTACAATCGAATTAGATATTTTGAGTGTTTTTATAATTTTAAAATTTAGATACCATTAAAAAATTTAAATGTAGTCAATGAAAAAATCATTTTATGTGGTTCTAAACTTTTATTTATTTAATTACCCCCTCCCCCCCGCGTTTGGATGGGGGATTAAGGGTGGTATAAGTTGGGATATGAATAGATAAGGAAAAATGGGTGTTTGTTTGCATAGTATAACTTGGTATTACTATGTCAGTATAAATAAGTATAAGAGAGTATAGCAATTTTAAGTTACCCCTAGATTAAGCTTATACTCAATTTATCTATTCCCATGGATGGTGGGGGCCACCATCACATAAAAAATCATATTTTCATCACCTCAAACCACCTATCATCACTTCTTATACATCAATAGGCCCACATGTCAAATCAATTTTTTATACCTTATTCACATTTTTATTCATCAACCAAACAACTCAACCTTTAGTATTACATTTTCCATTGAGAATATAAAAAAACACAACCAAACAGAAAATTACTTATTCCATTAATAAAGTTATGTGTTCCTATAATAAGTATAAACCCATAATAGCTTATTCCTCAATCCAAATGGGGGGGTTAAAAAATATTGAAGAGGCTAGGGTTTCATTTAGAGGATGAGTAGTTTAGGAATTTAAACCGTTCATTAACCTCGAACAGACAGACATTTTGCGCAGCTACTAATAACGAAAAAGACGTTTGAAGTTGGGGACTTAAAATGCAATGTAAAGAAGAAAGTGCTCGATCAATAAATTGCATAGGTTACAAAGACTTAAAAATAAAAATCCCAAAGAGTAGTTTTGGAATCTCAACTATCCGTTAGGCCCCAAACAGAAGAACATTGGTGCAGTGAATAATAACGAAAAACGTGTCTGAAATTTGGTACTTAAAATAAAATATGAAGAAGGGAGGAATTGATTACTAAATATCATTTGTTTATATTTTGAAGAGACTTAAAAATAAAATTTCACTTATTTATTTATTCGGTGGTAAAACAAGAAACGTCACATGCAATAATTTTCAACGAATTACTGACAAAGCTATATTGGTAAGGGACACAACGAGATTTGCATTTATATTAAGGATAATGTTACATCCAAACCTTGGTGTGGGGTGTCTTTGTCAGCCACAAGTGGATCTTCTATAGTTGAGGAAATCTGTACAGTTGATGGGTACGTTTAACTACAACTCGTAGAACTTTCTTGTGGTAAACACACTCCTTCATTAATGCAATTTGCAATAACGCATATAGTTTCAAAGTGATCTATTTCACACATCACAAAGTAATTGATCTTGGTCATCTCTTAACACGTGCTTTAGTTATAGGAAAAAAAATTCAAATAACCCAAAATTCATATAACCCTCTAACTTTTTTTGTATTCCATATAACCTCATAAAAACATTTATTTAAATCTAAAATAATCACATGAGTTAAACTATCATTGACATATGAGAAATATTATATAAATATTTCGTTTGATTAACCTCGACAAAAAATACAGTACATTAAAGACTCCACAATTTGTTAAATGTAAAAAGTTATATCTAAATAACGATTTTACCCTTCCAAATATATTATAAAACTCTATCCGGCAGGATAAAATAGTCATTTACATAAAAAAATTTGCATTTTTTAGTCTCATTGTAAGGGATTTTTAGTATATTGTGTTTTCTTTATCCATCAAAGAAAATTTAACTCAGGTCGTTATTTGAATTTATATAAGTGTTTTCAAGGAATTATATGGACTTAAAAAAATCATGAGTTATATAAATTCTAAGCACTTTACATGGGGTTATTTGGATTTTTTTCCTTAATTATAAATTATAAATTAGGGGACTCCATAAAAATGTCTCAGGCTACAATTAGGGGACTACATAGGAATGACAGGCTACAATTAGGTGTACGTGGTACACCCTTGTCCAAACAAAGCTGTGCAGTATGACAGGCACATCCGCACATATATGCATTGTAACTATAAAGAGACAAATTTGTAAGAAACTAATCCTCTAGCAAGGTGCACTTGCATAGGACCATGGTTTTGTTTTTTTTTGTTTTTTTTATTTTTTGTTTTTGGATAATATTACGTCCAGCTCTATTTTAGTCTTAATCTAAATTTACATGTGTTTTGAATTTTTAAAAAAAAATATAATTCATCTAATCAGGTACATGATTTTATAAATAATGAAGTATATACCCTAAACATCTTATTTGAGGGTTTATAAATCTTCAAATACAAATAATTAATTTTAGAGAATTTTTTGTTAATTTTATTAAAATAATTCCTATACGAGATGAACAAATTATAATTCCCTATAACAAAAGGTAAAAGGAATTTTTATGGGAAAATGTTACATTTAGTTTAGTTACTTTCACCGACAAAATACAGTTTTAAATTTGTAAGTACAAGTCTAATGAAATACATATTTTCTCAATAAATATACACTTTAATTAATTGCATGCATACTCTATTAGATATTTTATTAAAAGTGATTCTAACAACGCTGCTGTTTGATTAACACATTTGACACATTACCAATAATAATAAATAAATAAAAATATTGACACGTCCACCTTTAGTCATACAGATCTAAAAGATTTGTTGTTTTGACTATTCAAGAGTAGAAAAAATTTCTTTTTCAGATTTTTTTATTTTGGGGACTTTCCCTATCCACAACTGATCAATATCCTAGGTGGCCTTGCCCGATCCACAAGCCAAGGCCACAGACACCTAGGATTAGAAAATTGTAGGTTTGTTATATATATTGTTTAATATATATGTTAGATATTTATCAGGATGTGACAATGGGAGTGATCTAAATTAATGGATGGATAGGAGGAAATTAAGTGAAGGCCCTCCCATTTCCCCACATGTGGACACATTCCAAGCGATGCTTCACCGACCAAGAAAATTATATTTTCATATTAACACGGATGAGCTGTCGATTTTACAGTTTAGCTATAGTTGTCACATTAATAATATAATGTACAAAATGTATATATATTTTTATTTTAATATATACTTTATGAAAAAAAAATACAACAACAGGATTTAACATTATTTTATTTTGAAAATTGCTATGCGAATTTCGTTTTACAATTCAAAACATAGTTTTTTAAGTCTTATTTTTTTAATTATATGTATATATATATATATATATATATATTATAAAAAATTAAATATATAATCTAATAAATTGAATAATATCATTTTTAATCAATGTAAAAAATGTCTAACAATAATACATATTTCGTTACACTGAGTAAAATGGAATAATGAGTTACACGAGAATGGTTTTGAATATGTAAAAAAATCTGTCGTCTGTTCTTTAGACATGCAAGGTCATAAATTTAATCGGTTGAGTCAATCAAAATTGGATCTGTAACGTGTCGTTGCGCTCATTAAAGATTCTACTGTATAAAAATTGACCCTGAAATGGACCGCATGTGCAGTATATGGTCCTTATAAACTCCATGTATTTATTTCTTTAGTCTTATTTTATGTAGGAGACATGATATTTTTAGTTTCGGCTTGACTTTTCTGTCACATTTCAAATAGTGCCTGTGTCACACCGTAAAAACAAACAGTGCATGTTATATGTATGGAAAAACATACACGCGGCCCCGTTGTAGTCTTAATTACAATTAATTCTATTTTTTTAAAATTTCTCTCTCATCATTAGAAGTACATGCTATTATATGAAATTAATTATATACTGATATATATTAGTGTATTTTTTTATAGTGAAAAAATAAAAAAAATCTGGTCATATAATATAATAGAATCTCATACACTATGATAGTACAATATATATTACATTATCATAGCGTGTGGGTCTATAAAATATATTACAAAATAGACTGCATGTATCAACGCTCTATGTATATATGTCTCAACTAAACCTAACAAAAGTTTGTTAGAATAAAAGAAAACAGCAGACAAATGCTATTATATAACTTATTAGGAAGAAACACTGGAGGACATGATTATTATATAAGCAGGCTATTGAACATTCAATTATGGGACTCCAACACAAGTTGCTTTTATTCTGTTTTATATGGTTTTTATGTTTTGTTAGATTACGACCGTAGGAGACCAAATTAATTAGAAAGTCGACTATCAGATAAGATTGTATAAGTGTAAGAATTGAACAAAAATTAGCCCATATCGATAAAAATATGACGCCGAGAAAGGAAAGCCCACGGGCCCAAAACGCTGTTACGGCCTAATCGAGCCCATCTTCCTCTCTGGTCAGACAAAGGCTATGTCCGACCAAGACAAGTCAGATAGAGCTTATGCCTGACCAGGATAAGATGGTCGTACGCTGAAGTCATAAGGATGAGTACCCCATATTTCCCGACCTTAGGTATAAGCCGTTCAGAAGACAATGCCCGAACTAAAAAGCAGGTCGGCCACAGGCCCTCCTCTGCAAGAAAATGGCTAACAAAGAGAATATTCTCTAACACTAGAAAATGATAGAATGTCAGAAAAACAGTTATAGAATAATGATGATCCATAGGTGACACATGTCCACAGATTCTGAAGCCACATGGAGATTTCATATCATGATAGATCACCCAGCGAGGCAAATCCAGCACACCCCTGCTTAGTATAAAAGGGGGACTTCACCTCCCTCTCAAGGTATGTGAATTCTGATTCTCTCTCCTACTGATTCTCAAGTATTTTAAGTTCTTCTTCTTCAAAGGAAGAGATTACTGACTTGAGAATCGGAGGAGCGTTAGCTGGCACCACACTGGTGTGAGTTACAAAAACCCAAAGGAGGAAGAAGGAAGAGGAGGAAAACGACGACCAGAATTGAAGACTCGTAGCAGAAGAGTTCGAGCCCACGCCATCTTGGATCTACATTCAAAGTCTGGATCAGCAAAGATCTGGCCCAAGAGGGGAAAGTCAGATTTCATCCCTCACAAATTGGCACCGTCAGTGGGACCGAACAAGAAGTCGTTCCAAACTTTGACCTGAGAAGATGGTGGCAACAAGGACTCAATCGACGATTCACGAGCGAGGTGGAGACGAAGGACACGTGACGCCCAAAGACCCACCCCTACCGAGGGACAAAACCACGGTCGGATCCACTTCGCAAAACCCTACCGCGAAGGCGGACCGCGACTTCGCTAAGGAACTTGAAGTGATGAACCAACGCTATCATAACTTGGAGAGCTTGATGGAGGAATTCCTGAAACGGAGGGAGGTCACGCCACCACCAGCTCCTCCTGAAGCGCGAAACCATCCAGACCCGGTGAGGACGAGATCATGATCGCCAAAGCGGGCGCGCAAATGTAAGGAGCCACGAGTCGGTGTATTCGTCTAACAGAGGGCACAAGCAACAAGACGATGGACCTGGAAACTTAAAGAGTTTATAGATGTTGAAGAGGAAAAGATATCCGAGAAACACGTGATTGTTGTTGCCCCTTCGCACGCGGCTGGAGTCATCGATATGATCTCTGGAGGGCTACCGACATTAACAAACCCCAAGTCGGCCCAACTGTAGATACCCCAATTTTGACCGTCCAGAGAGACAGAAATACTTCAAGTAACACACGGAAATATCCCACAAGTGGACACCAATAGAGAACCAAAGGTTCGGTAAACCGGAAACCCTAACCCTAGCCTTGACCTAAACCTAAACCGGAAACCCTAAAACCTTGACCTAGCCCTAAACCCCAACCCTAGCCTTGACCTAAACCTAAACCGGAAACCCTAAACCTTGACCTAGCCCTAAACCCTAGCCCCAACCTTGACCCTGAACCATAAACCTAAACCAAAACCTAAACCCTAACCCTAAGCCAAAACCCCAAACCCTAGCCCAAACCCTAACCCTATACCAAACCCTAGCCCGGACCTAAACCTAAACCTACCCTAAAAAAAACCAAAACCCTAAAAACCTAAGTCCCTGGAAAGGGGCGGCTAGCCCTAACTAGCCGCCCCTCACTGGGCAGCTAGTTTACACTAGCCGCCCCCCTATCCACCCCCTGGCCGACTTTGGACCAGTCCCCTGGATGGGACATAAAGCAATATTAAATGCTAATCATTGCGGCGGGTCATGACCTTTAGCCGCCCTCTCTTGGCCGGATCAAACCAAGTAGCCGACCCAAGCCACCGCTTGTCAGAGATGGGACGTTTGGCAGGTCATGATAGGGGCGGCTACCAGGAAGTAGCCGCCCCATCCCGGGCGGCTAGTTAGCACTAGCCGCCCTTCACCTGGTCTCTGACAGAAGAACCAGAGAATTAATGAGAGGTCCAATCGAAGCCACCCACTCCATTACCCCCTGAATCTTCCCCTGCCTCTCTTTTACTATAAATAGAGGAGGTCCCAAGCCTTACAACAGAATCCACAACATCAACAAATCCACAAAACACCACCAATCCACCATCCCCACTTGTTCAAACCCTTCCACCACTAGGAATCCCAAGAGAGAGAGAGAGAAAAGAGCCCTTTTGTGAGAGAAACACCCATTCCCTACATAAAATACCCTCTCATCCCACCCTCCAGAAACCCAGGCTAAACCTAGCTTAGCCTCTGCCCAAGACCCCACCCTTTTCCTACCAAAGTCCTGCCCAAATTCTCCCAGACCCTGGACGGCTATCCCTACCTAGCCGCCCCAATCCAGACGGCTCAAACACACTAGCCGCCCCACACCTACACCCCACCCGCACACCTTTGTCCCAAGACTCCTTTAGTCAAGCCCCGGAAGCAGAATAGGATTACCCGTTTTTCACCTCTGTGTACGGTATATCCGTGTCTCAGAGCGGAGACCCCACAAACTCCCCACGTAGGCGATCAAATCCGACCCAAACCCTTTCCTGTTTTTAGAAAAAGCAGGTGGCGATCAAAAAACCCCTTGAATCTTCTTGAGCCGCTGTCGGGCGCCTCAACCAGGAACGAAACCCTCACCCCTTCCGAGAAGACGATCCGACCGAGCCCGCCAGGGCACGCATCCGATCCGAATCCCCGAAGAACCCCCACACAAGCGGATTTTTCAACACCGACAAAATCTGGCGATCACGGTGGGACCTCCCTCGTGAAAAACAACAAAAGGTAATCCTCTTCTGCCCCCTTTTACAAGCTTGACTAAAATGCTATCAACCCTCTAGGAAGGTTAGAGTTTCTCACTCCTTGAATTAAATCCTCTTCTACTGTGCATTATAACATCCTTTATTGCTTTGTAAGCCGCACACAGCTGCGCAATCCTTTACTGCTTTCGTAAGTCGCACACAGCTGCGCAATCCTTTACTGCTTTTGTAAGTCGCACACAGCTGCGCAATCTTTTACTGCTTTATTTACTGCTTTCAATATGCATTCATCCCCCACTCTACGTCATGGAATCCCACATAGAAGAGGAGATATTAGAACAAAGGAATCACCAAGAGGGTCAGGCCACACAGTTCCTGACCCATCTGAAGGAAAGGATGGCTAGTCTAGGGTATCAAACGGTAGAGGACATGTTTCATGACCTCGCTGACTAACGTCATACCAAGACCTCGAGACAGGAAACCCTTGTCGAAACCCCTAAATCCACTCCCAAAGCCCCATCCACACCCAGTCACTCGGTCAACCCGAGTGTCTTTTCGTTCACCCCCCTTTCCCCCCCGAATCCAATATTCCCAACCGTTTCCACCCCAGGCCCCTACCAGACCACCCCAAACCCGGGACCGCTAGGCAGCCCTCCCCGGGAGAAACACTGGACGATACCATCCGGAGAATTCTCTCCGAGACTGGTCCCTCGGCCCCCAAACACATGTCTCTACATAACCTGAGACAAATCCCGTCAGTCCACCTACCGGAGGGATTCAAAATCCCCAAATTCCGCCGGTACAACGGTCGTGGAGACCCAGACATTCATTTAACTGCCTTTTATCTAGACGCACGCCCGTTTCTAGATAATCAACCTCTACTAGTCTTCCTCTTCCAGAAATCATTGGAAGGAGAAGCACTACAATGGTTCTCCACCCTCCCTGTAGATCACTTGTCGAATTTCTCGGCTGTAAGCGAGAAATTCTTAGGCCGCTACGGTTACCAGAGGATCAGAACCCCCTCTATTTCCAATCTAACCGTAGAGAGAATGAGGTCTAGGGAGGAATTCGAACAATACGTGTCTCGGTGGCGCACCCTTGTCCACCGAACCGGCCTGCAACTCACAGAATGTCAAGAAATTGACATGATGTTGCAGAGCCTGAGTCCAGAGCTCCGTACGAGCCTTTTGTATGGAGACTGTGCTACATATCAACTTCTGATTGACCGCCACAACAGGATTTCCCGTTGTGCAGCCCCAGCAGTACAAACCCAGTCCCCACCTATCAGCCATAGGGTTGGACAACCGCCTCGTAAGGCACAAACCCCCACGGTAGAGGGGATTATTTCCCAAGTATCGGCACTCTACCCGAACGGAGAGAGTGTTCCCGACCGAGGAACGGCTCCGAGACAGTACACACCCGATTCATCCGGATATGCGCTGCCTCGGCAAGCTAATCAAAATTTTACTTCTCGATCTGTACCTGCCCCCGTGCCGACACGAATAAGTCCTATATTCCAAAATTTTATAAATCAAATCTCTGTACGTGTAGATCCTGTAATGAATTTTGGAAAGCAGAAGGTAGAACCTACTATACAACCTCTGATGGAAGAACCAGAAGACCTGCCTAGGATCATTCCGGGTGGCCTAATCCTTCCAACACCTTCCCCAAACCCTATCAAACCTCTCCCCCTATACACAGAACAAATATCCGAGCCCATTTTAGTTCATCCCATGAAGGGAGGTCTCATCCGACCATTGAATCATTTCTCCCATACACAACCTAGTCAGTCCTTTAGCAACAAAGCCATAGTTCTTCCTACTTGTCCCCCTACTCCACCGGGGACACAAGCATTTGTTCCCCATCAACTACCCCAAAGAAAGTACATCGCTATTCCTCCCCCATCGACCTATGAGTCCCCAACATCTGAAATTATTGAATCCGCAGAATGCCCCAAGCAGGATTCTGACGATGATGAAGAGTTTTTGGACGGAGAACTATCGGAACTCTTTTACCCTTCCCAAACACAACCTGAATCCATCATCCAAACCTTACAACCGATTAAATCTGAATACCTCTTGTCTTTGCCTGCTCAAGACCAAATCATATCAATGTCTATCAAATCTACCTTGATGGTCTTGGATGACTCACCTTCTGACTCATCAGATTCTGAGACCGATCCAATCCGGTTCAACCAATTGTGCGTGTCTTCGAAACAGAACTACTCATATTTAAAAATGCACAATTTGAGAGAGTAGTCAAGCCATCCCAATTACCGAACTTGCCATCTCATCTATCTGAGGAGCTCCTTCCTCAAGATTTCCCCGCTATATCCAAATCAATTATTCCATATCTGGCCCACGAGCCCCTGATTACGCCAGTAGATAAGTCTTTACCCTTGCCATTATTAGGGCCTCAATATTATGGTGAACCGCTCTCTCTTGCACCTGTCGAGTCAATAGTCGCCCTGGCGACTTGCTTTCCCATATCTACATCTTTATTGACTGAACCCCATTCGAAGAAAGATTCTCTTCCTACTAAGGGTCTATGGCAGATCAAATGCCACTTGCATTTTCAACGACATTTAGGCTTTGATATTCTGATAGATGCTGTCAGAATAGACGCTGAACAACGGTGGCTGAGAAGGCGTCAAACGCGCTTCAAGACAGAGAAGAATCGATACACAATGAATGATACATCAGAAAATTCAAGTATCATTTCCCTAAAGATCTTGCAATTTGAGCCTCCATAGAGGACTCACCTTGCATCATCATTCCTGGAGGCCATCCTCTAGTCCTACGTATATTATCTTTTACATACTTTACTATCTCCAAACCTTTACATGCTTTATAAAAAACAAAAAAACAAAAAAACAAAAAAAACAAAAAAAACAAAAAGAGTGAGTAAAGAGACCACGCCCAGGCCTACCAAAGAAGGGTGGCAAGGGCATTTGAAAAGAAGGTGATAAAAAGAAAATTCGAATTCGGGGAATTAGTACTTAAGCAAATCATGCCATCAAGACAGCCTCACCCGAGAGGAAAGCTGCAACCCACATGGGAGGGACCCTATGTGATCACCCATGCCTATTCCGGGAATGCCTACCGCCTGGTAGATGCCGAAGGAGTCGAGGTTCCAGGTTCGTGGAATGCACTTTATCTGAAGAAATTCCATGCATGAAAAGCTTTCAAAACTTAAGAACTATTATTCTTCCTTCCTGCGATTTCCAGCGTTTAGTACTTGATGATAGAATTGTAAGACTCTCAAAGATAAACTCATATCTATTTGAACATGTTTCCGCCAAATCATGTCATTCCCTTCACACACGTATAACTGGACTAGATTTGCCTGATAGAAGAAAAATTGCCTACCCCGTGGACTGGGACAATTTAAAAACTTCCCAAAGCAAAATATCCCTTATTTCCGCCCCGCTCGTATTAACCCTAGGTCAAAATGAGGAGTTACCCGAACCTAGCATATGTCCCAAAAACTGGCTCTGGCACTATATAAACACTTCTAGAGGGGAAGCATGAAAAGAATCGGGGTGAAAAACAGAAGAGCCACCCCCTCAAATCAAAACAAAAAAAAAAAAGCAAAAAAAGAGAAAATCAGGCAAGGAGAGGCCAAACACCCAAGTGGACGGGTTAAACTCTCTATTTAGCAGGCTTTCACGCTTTTACGCACGGTATACGCTAAACAACGGCTATACCAGTACAGATCCAAACAACGGACTGTACTTTCCACCCAAAAATAAAGAAGTGGTAAAAAGAAGAAAGCCAGAGGGACCTAGGAAGTAAGACATGTGCTAGACTGGGACAATTCTAAAATATTGCCCGAAAGGAGATATTACTCTTACCTCATTCACCCTCTCCCCTTTTTATATTTTTTGCAATAGGGGTTCAAAATTGAGCTATGTCCACCGGGAAAAGCGAAATTTTGACCAAGGGTAGATCACGTCCAGGTTTACACCTACACACACTCACACGAGTTCATTTAGAAACTTGCCTATCCAAAGGAAGCTTATTTGACTTGACTCTTGGTACAGTCACGGATCTTTCAGCATGTTTAGAATAATACGATTAAGCATTTGAGAACCATGAACCTAGGAAAATCGACGCCTAAGGCTTATACCTCTCAAATACAATCCTGGTTTGGACATGAGTGACCACAAGGGCTCCTCCACGGGGACTTGATGGTGTCTTTTACTTATGAAAATCAAGAACATTGCCCTCTCACATAAAAAAGTCATTGAAGAACTAAAATGCCCCCTTATGCCACTTATACTTACGCATAAGTTTGCATTTTCCTTTTCCAAAACACCTTGGCATCCGATTTTCTTGAAATATTAAAATTAACCCCCCCCCCCCGAATATTAGAATTATCCGCACTCATATGAGAATTGTCCCCACGAAATTTAAAATTATCCCCACTCATATGAGAATTGTCCCCACTCACCTCATGCCCTTCCACACATGCGTGAGAAGAAATTGTCCCCACCTCCTACACATAAGTTCTTCTTCACTCACGCACTTGGAATCCCTTCCTTGCGCACTAAAGCCTGGTCTCCCACACTTTACTTTCTCGCATTTATATTTCCATTCCGCCTTAAGATGGATTGTAGCCCTTGACAATTCAAGCAAGAAGGGCTCGAAAGTCAGTGCAAGGGCACAATCTGGACAGATTTAACACTTGGTCCATGGAAAGAATGTTTTTATAGGTACTGAAGGTTAGAACGGTCGCAAAGACTTTCAGCGGCAGCAGCAGACAGGAGCAGCAGGACCAAACTGCCCCAGGCAGGGGGCGGCTAAGCTCGACTAGCCGCCCCTCACTGGGCGGCTAGTTTATACTAGCCGCCCCTGCCCTTTGTCTCAGGTAAGTTTGCCCCAGGCAGGGGGCGGCTAAACCTAACTAGCCGCCCCTTGCCTGCACCCCTTTCAGTTATATCATTCCATATCCAATCAACTCTTCAACACTTCTTTGCCTATTACAATCAAATTCTTTTCAAAACCTGCATGTACACATTTCATACACATATTTATACGCAAAACCTGTATAGATACCATGCTAAAACAAATTATATATCAAAACCTACACCCATCCATGAATCAAACCTATAAAAATCCAGATTCATCTACACATAC
Source organism: Acorus calamus (assembly GCA_030737845.1). Lineage (NCBI taxonomy): Eukaryota > Viridiplantae > Streptophyta > Magnoliopsida > Acorales > Acoraceae > Acorus > Acorus calamus. The sequence goes on from CM060870.1 coordinate 23,535,508, forward strand.
ATACATATCCATGAACATCCATACTAACTATTCCAAAAGACATGCATACAAAGGAGAATGATTAAATTGTTCCACCCAAAACCACAAGCATAGACTGTTTTTCTAAAAACCTAAGAGAGGGCATAAAAAAGGGAATCTTTTCCTTCGAGACGCTCCAAAATCCGAAAGTCTTGAGCTATACCTCACCAAAATATCACCTAAAACCAAAAATAAAAGAAGAAAAGCTTGAATTCATCGCATATATACTATTCTTCTACTTAAAACCAAGACACAAAGAAGCTATACCTCGACGTATCGTCATCCGCTGGAGGCTGAGTAGGAGGAACGTCCTGACTTGGCTGAGAAGGGAGCGGCGGATGAGGAGAAGACTGAACCTCTGGAACATCGGGAGCAGCAGGAGTCTCTCGAACCGAAGACGCGGCCCTCGCGTATATCCCACGACTCCGAGACACTGAAGGACGAGAGGCACGGCTGAAGGTGGCCCCAGTAGCCAAGGAAGCCGAGAGAGAATGGTCAGGCTCAAGTGGAAGAAGATCGAGGTCCGCCTCGGTCATAGAGCCCCCTCCGACCAGTTTCCCCCTCATAGTGGCCTCCCAGAGACGGACCTGCTGCATGTCTCTGTCTCTCCTCTCCAATCTCTGTCGGAGGCGACTCTCTGTCACTCTGGCCCGATCCTCAGCGGCCCTCAACCTCTCCTCCAACTCCCGCGCCCTCGCTTCCGACGCCCTGACCGCCTCTCGATCCCTATCCCCGGCCGCCTGGAGAGAACGAACCAGGTCTCCCATCAAACCTCCAGGAACGCCCGCCGAAGCTTCCAACTCTGACACCCTCATCTGAAGAGAGTCCCTCTCACGGCCTAGGGTAATGAACCCCTCCTCCCTCAAGGCCACCATGGACCTCAGCCGGTCCACCTCCTCCTCAGCCCGAGAAGCCCTGCCCCTTGCCTAGCCCAACTCCACCCGTATGGCCGTCAACTCACTTCGGGCCACATCCAATTCCCTCGTCAGTTCGAGCTCCTGCTCGGAAACCACGGAAGGAGGAGGGACGGAAGAAGAAGAAGCGCCATCGGCCCTCGCTCTCGACAGAGCATCCACCTGAGCCTCAAGGACCCGGACCTGGTCCTGCAAGCGTCCTCTCTGTGCCCGCAACGCCTCTATCTGCCTGGCCCGCGCTTGGAGGTGCTCATTGGCGGTCTTGAGCCTTTTCTCCATCTCATTCAACTCAATCTACAAAAAAGAAATACCATTCAGAAGATGCTCAAGCAAAAGAGAACGAGGAAAGGAAAAAGGATTTTCAACTTACATAAGCGTCCGGGATCTCCTCCTCCATCGTCCCGAGGATATCCGCATACTCCCGACGATACCAAGCTAGGTATTCGTCACTCGAAGTCACCTCAGGACGACGCTCCACCAAGACGCCTCGACTCATCCATCCCGCCACATACGTCGCATAGTTCCTCGGGAGATTCGTGTCCCGAGGAATCCCGGCCACCGGAATCGAAGGGCGCCGCGGAAGAGGATCGGGCACCCACTGATGGTACCCAAGCTGGCGGATGACCCGGCTGATCGCATGGAACACGACCTCATTGAAGTAGATCAGCCAAATGTCTCACGCCAGGGCCTCGGGAACCTCCTCCGAGTAGGGCCTCCACGTCATCTATAAAGCATTTAAAGATAGGAAGAGCGCTTAGTCAAAAGAAAACCAAATACGAACCAAAGAAATTCAAAGAAAACTCATACCTCTTCCTCCGACAAACCGCGGAAGGCCTCTCGAATTGGGCGAGGCGGTGCAAGCGGGAAGATCCCCGGGGTTCCCATCTCATGGCCCAAGGGAGGGCATGATCAAACGGAGCCAAAGTCGGGCGATCAATGGAGAAATGCTCGTACCCAAAGATCTAGCAAAACAAGAGGGGAATCGTCACGATCAAAGAGAGCTAAAGCCGAAAAAAAGGACATTTATCACTTACACGTACCTGAAGAAATGGTGCGAAGCCACCAAGGTTCTTTCCCCCGGCCCTCTTGACTTTCTTCAAGAGCTCCGCAAAAAGATGGGCGAGCATCGCCGCTCCCCAAGCATAGCGCCCCATGCCCTCCAAGTCCCGCATCAGTAGAAGGGAATGAGAGGAGACCTTATCAGAGGCCGTCGAGAAAAGGACCCGGCCAAAGAAGTAGAGGAAGAACGCTCTCAACTCCCTCCGTGCCCTCTGTGGGCACGCGGCCGCCTCTCTCGCCTCGATCATCGCCCGCCTCCTCTCGAAGCTAGCTGCAGCTTCGCCCTTCTGGCGCTCTGTAAAGGAACCGAGGCCGTACTGCCCCGAAAGCCGCCCCAAAGGGATCCGGTTCAGCATCCGCTCCCGCTCCACGAACTCTCATTCCCCGATCAACTCTCGGAAAAGCCCCCTGTAGTCAGCTAGGGTGGCCGCGATCACTGCCTCCCCCAGAACCGGAAGGCCGGTGATCCGATAGACGTCCTCGAGCGTCGGCATGACAGCACCGGTAGGGAGGATGAACGTGCAACTCTCCGGATCCCATCTCTCTGCCAAGGCCTCCACATATGGACGGTGGACGTGGAATGGCTCGATCAGGAAAATGGAACGGAAGCCCGCTCCATCCACCAAACTCCTCTCCTCCTGCCCCAAGGCGTCGTACCATCTCTTCTTCCCGTGCCATAAAGCCCTGATACGATTCGGCCTCTACAAAACAAATGAAGGGAACATGGGTCAGTTTAAAAACGAGCGAGAGGTAAGAGTCCAAATCTACGAAATCATTTTAAACCATGCTTAGCGAAATGAAACTTCCACATACTAAAAAAAGAAACAAAAGCATGAAAGTAAGAAGCTACACTCCTCATATGATCACGCATGCTAGACGAATATCAAACACATCCCACCGTGGTCACCACTCACAGACTTTCTTACATCAAGCCTATCATGCTTATACCTCCCCTAAACACACCTAAGCAATACAGCAATATAGAGCTCGAACCCATGAAATGCATGCATACACTCCCTCATGCTCTACCACGATCAAAAACACGTACGAAACCACACACACATAGAAAAGTATCGCATGCAAGCATAATAGCTATATCATTTCTCTCTCCTTTACATGCATATGACAAACATGGATATATATATATATAAAATTGTCCCCCTCCCTATAAAAACAAACCCATCTCAGCATACTTACACATCCCACCATGACAAAACTTATACACAAGCATGCCTATTTAAAACACACATACAAGTATAAATACACATATGTGACATGTTCATACCAACCAAAACACATGCATATACACCAAAATAAAAGGCTAAGACTAAAGGATTAGGAACATACCACGGCCCGTGTGGACCCAGGAGCGTCCACCTCGGCCTCGTCGGGATCGTCCATCCCGTCGTCATCCTCCTCCTCATCCTCCTCAAACACGGCCTCCTCGGCCTCAACCCCAACACCCACACCAGCCTCGGCGGCCCCAGTGCCCATACCCTCGGCCTCCCCGGCCCCGTCCCTAGCCTCTCCTATCCCCTCCACCCTCCTCACGCCGGAGATAAACTCCGCAAAGGCCCCCATAGCCCTACTCTCCTCCTCCTCTGCCCTGGCCTCTGTGGCCTCCCTATCCAACATCCCGACGAGGGCATCCAACGACGCCCTCACCTCCTCGCTAACTCCCTCGACCCCTACCCCCTCGGTTGCACCCTCAATCGATCCTCCAACCCCCGGAACCACCTCCTCGGCCACCACCGGTCGATCCCCACGCCTCCTCTTACGTGTATAGCCTATCACACTCCCCCCTACCTCCGGGACAGCCCCCGAAGGCAAATCCCCGACCTCACTCACGCCAATATCCACCGGCGGCACCTCCGTCGTACCCATACCCTCCCCCACGGCCTCGACCTCCGGCCTATCGCTCTCCGATGATGAAGAGCTCGGGCTACGCTCTCCACGAGCCACCCGTGGTCGTTTCTCCCTCGAAGCAATCGCTTTCGACCTCGTCATCTCCTCGGTTAGATAAAGAAAAAAAAGGGAACCCAAACTAGGGTTTCAAAATCAAGAGAAAGAGAGAGATTGAGGTCAAAATAGAGGAAGGAAAGGCAAAGAAATCAGGGTTTTTGAGTTTGAAACCGAAGGGAAGAAGAGAAGAGGGAAGAGAAACCGTTTTTAAAACGTATGGGGAGAGAGAGGGTCTTTTCGGTTATAAGGGACCCAGTCGAGGGGCGGCTACCCGCGAGTAGCCGCCCCCTCTCGGGCGGCTAGTTACAACTAGCCGCCCCTTCCAGTTTCTTTGTTTTGCTTCAAAACCCCTTTCCAAACTCTTTTCAGCCCTAAATTCCAAAGTTCTCCATACCAAACAGCCATGTATTGGCTTATTTCCAGACATTACTTGATCAAACACGACTTTTCCGAGTTTCGTCACACTTTCAGTACCATTCAAATACGAATTTCTTCAGTTCTGGTTCTTTTCCAGAGTTCTTATCCTTCGGATGATCCAATTCACCCAAATCAACTTTTACTTGCTTTCTGTCGGCGATATCCCCTCCTTGCTGAGTTTTCCCAAGCACGGGAACGGTAGGCATGAGGAAACTGACGCTGGGCTGCTCCGTGCACGATAGCTAAGAACCCCGACCGCGGGTTGGATCACTCACCATTTACTTTTTCCCGCCTTCCACCTGGATCATCCTTTAGGCTAAAATTCTAAGTCAAGACCTAGCCTCTGACGGTCTAAATCAACTCCCCGAATAGTACTGTTCGTGTTGGCATAACTTCTTGAAGGTCGGGCCGGCCAAAATAGGGGTCTCTTTCCTTATCATCGGTCGAAGTCTTTCTTGCTCCGCGCAAAGACTCCGTCCGATGAGGGACAATTGTAGATACCCCAATTTTGACCGTCCAGAGAGACAGAAATACTTCAAGTAACACACGGAAATATCCCACAAGTGGACACCAATAGAGAACCAAAGGTTCGGTAACCGGAAACCCTAACCCTAGCCTTGACCTAAACCTAAACCGGAAACCCTAAAACCTTGACCTAGCCCTAAACCCTAAACCTTGACCTAGCCCTAAACCCTAGCCCCAGCCTTGACCCTGAACCATAAACCGAAACCAAAACCTAAACCCTAACCCTAAGCCAAAACCCCAAACCCTAGCCCAAACCCTAACCCTATACCAAACCCTAGCCTGGACCTAAACCTAAACCTACCCTAAAAAAAACCAAAACCCTAAAAACCTAAGTCCCTGGAAAGGGGCGGCTAGCCCTAACTAGCCGCCCCTCACTAGGCGGCTAGTTTACACTAGCCGCCCCCTAACCGCCCCCTGGCCGACTTTGGACCAGTCCCCTGGATGGGACATAAAGCAATATTAAATGCTGAATCATTGCGGCGGGTCATGACCTTTAGCCGCCCTCTCTTGGCCGGATCAAACCAAGTAGCCGACCCAAGCCACCGCTTGTCAGAGATGGGATATTTGGCAGGTCATGATAGGGGCGGCTACCAGGAAGTAGCCGCCCCATCCCGGGCGGCTAGTTAGCACTAGCCGCCCTTCACCTGGTCTCTGACAGAAGAACCAGAGAATTTATGAGAGGTCCAATCGAAGCCACCCACTCCATTACCCCGTGAATCTTCCCCTGCCTCTCTTTTACTATAAATAGAGGAGGTCCCAAGCCTTACAACAGAATCCACAACATCAACAAATCCACCAAACACCACCAATCCACCATCCCCACTTGTTCAAACCCTTCCACCACTAGGAATCCCAAGAGAGAGAGAGAGAGAGCCCCTTTTGTGAGAGAAACACCATTCCCTACATAAAATACCCTCTCATTCCACCCTCCACAAACCCAGGCTAAACCTAGCTTAGCCTCTGCCCAAGACCCCACCCTTTTCCTACCAAAGTCCTGCCCAAATTCTCCCAGACCCTGGACGGCTAACCCTACCTAGCCGCCCCAATCCAGACGGCTCAAACACACTAGCCGCCCCACACCTACACCCCACCCGCACTCCTTTGTCCCAAGACTCCTTTAGTCAAGCCCCGGAAGCAGAATAGGATTACCTGTTTTTCACCTCTATGTACGGTATATCCGTGTCTCAGAGCGGAGACCCCACAAACTCCCCACGTAGGCGATCAAATCCGACCCAAACCCTTTCCTATTTTTAGAAAAAGCAGGTGGCGATCACAAAACCCCTTGAATCCTCTTGAGCCGCTGTCGGGCGCCTCAACCAGGAACGACACCCTCACCCCTTCCGAGAAGACGATCCGACCGAGCCCGCCAGGGCACGCATCCGATTCGAATCCCCGAAGAACCCCCACACACGCGGATTTTTCAACACCGACACCAGCGAGCTAAGAAGCGACTCTCGTCATTTGAAAGCCCTGCAGATCGACCAGGAGGCCCGGCTTGTCACCAAGAGACCGAGAACGGAAGATCCTGGGCTCATATCATTTTCTAATGGTGATTTAGTCGATGTGACCACACTACACAGCGATGTTCTGGTCCTCACCTTACGCATCACAAACTTTGACGTCAAACGGATACTTGTTGACACCGGAAGTTCAACTGACATATTGTTTATGCACTCCTATCTTAAAATGGGCCTAAAACCCTCTAGCCTTGAGCCAATGCGGGACCCGCAAGTTGCTTTTAATGGGAGTCAGGCAGTTCGGTCAGTCAAATAACTTTGTCAGTACGGGCGGGCAAGGAGATTGTCTTGACTGAATTCACTGGCAAGGACCTGCCTTCCCCCTATAATGCCATCATGGGCCGCACTTGGCTTGGGACAATGAAGGTCCTCCTCGATGTACCACCAAAAATTGTGTTTGCTAACCTCACGTGGGATCGTGGAAATACAAGAAGAAAAGGTCTGTCACGAGGAGATGTTACACCACAGCCACCTCCGGCAAGGCTAAGGTCAAAGAGCAACCCGGGGGTGCAGATGACATGCATCCCAAAAGATAACAATTACTGAAAAATCGGGTAATAGCCGATGACGCCCTACCTGACCCGATCCTGCTCAGCGGGTGGTTCAAGACTGGAGAAAATCTTCATCGACTCGCTCGATCCTGAAAAATATTTCCTTATCGGCACCACATTGGACCAAAGCGAAAGAACAAGTTTGATCAAGTTGCTTCATAACACGTAGATGTATTCACGTGGAAGCCGTCAGAGATGCCTGACATTGATCCGAGTGTAATTTGCCACCAACTGTGCATCTCCCCTGCGGTGCGACCCATCAAGCAACAGCAGAGGCGAGTTGCACCAATTCATGCCGAGGCGATCAAAGAAGAAATGGAAAAACTCCTAGCTGCAGGGTTCATCCAAGAGATCCAATACCCCGATTGGCTAACCAATACGGTGGTGGTACCCAAGAAGAACAAGTGGCGAGTCTATGTTGATTTCACCGACTTGAACAGCACTTCTCCAAAGGATAATTTTCTCCATCCAAAGATAGACCAGTTGGTAGATGCCTCATCGGGGAATGAGCTAATGAGCTTCATGGACGCGTATTCATGATATCATCAAATCCTGATGTATGAACATGACATCGATAAAACGGTATTCATTACCCCGATGGGCACCTACTGTTACAAGATCATGCCCTTCGGACTGAAGAATGCGGGGGCAACGTACCAAAGGCTCATCCCAAGATGTTTGAACGGTAGATTGACAAGACCGTGGAGGTTTACATAGATGACATGTTGATAAAAAGCGACAAGCGGGGCGACCATCTTGAACACCTCAGAGCAACTTTTGAAGTGCTTCGGAATTATCGCATGAAACTTAACGCGTCCAAGTGCTCTTTCGAGGTAGAGTATGGAAAATTCCTTGATTTTTTAACCACGCATCGAAGTATAGAAGCTAGCCCCAATCTGATCAAAGTTGTACCCGAAAATAACCCACCAAGGAACAAGAAGGAGGTTCAGAAGCTGACTGAGAGACTGGCAGCCCTGAATCGGTTTATCTCTAAGGCGACTGAGAGAAATCTCCCTTTCTTCAGATTGCTCAGGAAAGCCAAGAAATTCGATTGGACCCCCGAGTGCCAGCTTGCTTTCGAAGAACTCAAGAGATATCTCGCATTGTCTTCGTTACTGATGAAGCCAAACCCCGATGAGCCGTTGTACCTTTACCTGGCGGCCTCTGACCACGCAGTTGGTTCGGCTGTCATAAAGGAGCATGAAGGAGTGCAAAGGCCAATATATTATATCAGCAAATCTTTATGCAGACCAGACTCCAGATACCTGTACCTCGAGAAAGTCGTCTAAGCCCTTCTTGTATCGTCCCAGAAACTCAGACATTACTTCGTCGCTCACTCTGTCAAAGTGGTGACCAACTACCCACTCAAACTTATTCATAAGAAGGCTAACATAACTGAGCGAATGTTAAAATTGGCAATCAAGATATCTATTTCAATCTCTAGTACATTCCAAGGAGTGTAATTAAAGGGCAAGTGGTGCCCGACGTTTTGGCCGACCTAACCCCACCATCAGGGGAAGTTCTTATGATAAATGATCAGGATGCGGTGACCAATCTGATGTGGACTCTGAACGTTGATGAAGCGTCTAGTCGAAAAGGCGCGGGAGCAGGCCTGGTCCTAAGGAACAGCGATGGACTCCTGTTCGACCATGCCATTAAGCTAGGCTTCAGAGCGTCCAATAATGAGGCGGAGTACGAAGCTCTCATCGCAGGGTTAAAGCTTGCAGCTCACCTCGACGCACAGGTCATTAACGTCTATAGTGACTCGCAGCTGGTGGTGCTTCAAAGCACCGGAGAATATGAAACAAGGATGACCGGATGACAACATATCAAGAGAAGTGCAGCCGTTACTCTCTCGGTTCAAGTCGGCCAAGATACACCAAATAGAGAGAGAGCTCAATGCTTAGGCGGACGGTTTAGCTAATTTGGCTTCAACCATTAGCGGAAAGCCGGCCAGAAGCACTCAAATTGACTATTCGAAGATCCCGAGCATTTAAAAGGCTGGTTGATTGCCTGCGCGGAAGACTCACCCAACTGGATGACAGACATCAAATGGCACCTCTCAGAAGGATTTCTGCCAGAAAGTAAATTCGAAGAGAAAAAGCTCAAGTAGAGGGCAGCTAGATTTTGGATGTCTCCATGAGAATTCTCTACAAACGGAGTTTTCAAGGACCTTATCAAAGATGCATTGGACCTCGAGAGGCGCAGCTGGTGCTGAACACACTCCACTCGGGCTTGTGTGGGGGTTTTGTTTCATAAATTATGTTTTTGTAGATATATTCTTTTTTTTCTTAGAATATGGTTTCATTATTCATTTTTCACATAGATTCTTTATTTTCTTTTGTTAGCATATGGTTTCATAAATTATGTTTTTACAGATGTTTGTTTTCCTTATTTTCTTTAGTTAGCATATGATTTTGTTTCATAAATTATGTTTTTGTAGATTTTTTTTTAGCATATAGTTTCGTTATTCATTTTTCATAGAGATTCTTTATTTTCTTATTTTGTTTTGGTAGAAAATGGTTTTAAAAATGTATTTTTCACAAATAAAGATTGGAGATTCAAATATTCAGCCAAATATGCTATATTAAAAAATAACGTCTATGCTATATAATCATATACCTTCTTAAACTGGTATATGCTTATATTTGGCTAGTATATACTGCTTATGGATTATTCGTTCATTACTGATTTTCTTTTTTCTAGTGTTATTTATTTATTTATATCTAATGTGCATGAAATTTGAGATTGATTTGAAAGCGTGTATGTGATTCTCAATGTGGGTATACGCGTCGCCATCATTGCAGTGATAATGATGCTAGCAAGGGCATTTTCATCTTTCACATTGTGATCTTTTCATATACTTTCATAATGATGTATATGCCCCTCCAGAAATTGAAAAGGCAGGGGCGACATAGTAAAATCAAATAGAATCCAGACAGTTAGACAAGCCCCACCATCTCCCTCATTGTAGCCCCACTATCTGCACTTTTTAGCCCCATTCTCTCCTCTTTCAACCCCACCGTGTCCTCCTTCAACCCCATCGTCTACCAAAATCTTATGTTTCTCCGGACCATCTCCTCCGATTCTTTTTGTTCATTATTTCACCATAGACACCAGAAAAGACACTATGAAGGTATATCCAACAGCCTCATAACCAGTATCCATGTGTTATTTGGTCTTCTAAATTTGTATGTCTTCTTGCATGCATCTCTGAAGAGGGTAAAGTCTTCAACGACGACTATCAACACGAGGTGTACAACGACACGGACCGTCAATATCATCAAGGAATGGGAGCTGAATGAGAATCCCTATATGTTGAGGCCATGAGGTCCACCCCATTCGGGCATTTCATCGACATCCCTCCAATGAGGATGGAGAAATGCTTATTGGAAAAAATACTCAGTTTCTAGAACCCACAGCTTATTTGTTGTGAAGGGCTGGGAACTCTGGTTCACGACCTCAAGAGCAAAAGTCCTACATACGCCTTCTATCACCAATACTTCACTTCACAAAATGAGAAGTACCCAACCGCCTCCGCCATTGAGAAGGTCATGAAGGCGTTGGTGGCCAAAGACGATGAGAAGTCGGTCAAGGACTTCACCAGATTGTTCATTTCACACCTTTTTGTCACTTTTTTATTTTGCAGGTCAAATTACGCATGTCCATTTGGGTTGGTCGACGTTGTTGATGATTTGGACAACATTGGGGAATATGTCTCGACGCAGGCCGTTCACCTGGATGTTGTGAAAGCTTTTAAGAGGTCATCCCGGAACATCGTGAAGGCCGGAGGATCAGATGCGACCGATGGAAAAGGATATTTCAGTGGCTGTGCGATAGCACTCACTGTAAGTAGTATTTCTCTATATATACCATGAAATTAAGTATACACTGGAATATAGTTCCTCAATAAGGTGGTATATACCATGAAATTCTTGGAGTACACTAGAAAATAGCTCCTCAATAAGGTGGTACATACCAAACTCATATTAGTATGTCCAACATGTAAAATATATATACATTGATTTGTTTATAGTTTGGTTGTATAAGCATGTTGAGATAGGACAACCTGGGGTTGGATGGCCACTGTAACGCCCCGCATTTACATAACCGTTTATCGGATAGTAAACGGGTCACTACTACACTTAATGCAAATAACATACCAAAATTTGAAATCCTTTTTTTTTTAAATGATACCAATATAATATAAATATAATAAAATTGATGATAATAAAATAAATAATATCCAACAGTTTTAAATAACCAATGACTTTACAAAATATCAGAGTTTTTGCAGAGACAGGATACTAAAAAGAAAATACATAACTTGATACCGATGTTGGAGCCATCTAAACTAAACAAACATAAATAGTCGATCGCAACTATAATTTATTCTCGAACCCCTACCTCGAAGAAATTTCTAAAAGATGCGAAAAGACCAAACTTCATCTTGATCTTCAGAATACGTGATACCTTGTTATGAAACAACCAGCCCATGTCGAATAGGGTGAGCAATTAACTCAGTGAATAAGTCCACTGACAAATTATCTCACATGATAGTTACATATAAAAAAATGTTACATGAAAACAAGAATTTCCTTTAATAAATCTTTTATATTATGAAATCAATTTAAAATCATGAACTTAAAAAAATATTTTAATGCAAACAGGTGGCCCAATCCTTGGTCCACATCAATAAAATCGTAAGAGTTAAATGATATGATCAAATACAAAAAAATAAAAATAAAATTTTAATAAAAACAAGAATTTTCTTTAATCTATCAATTTAAATTCATGAGCTTAAAATAATTATATTTTAATGCAATCTTTTACGCCCCGAAACGGCCTTCCCGGGACCATAACAATCCTACAATACCATGACTCATACATAAGAGGTCAACAATGACCCCTGATAATAATGAAACAATAATCGCATAAATAACAAGGAGACAGGAAGCGATAAGTAACAAAAAAAATAATGCGGAAGCATAAAATATAATTAAGTCTGTAAATCAAAAACATTATTACAGACTCGAATACACAATTAACATCCTGTGAGAGCCCAGTCTTGTCCAAATACAACCACATGTGCAATACGCACAATTACTAATACATACACAAAAATATAGGATTACTGGGCGCACTTGCCAACCGAAAGTTGGGACACTCCTGCACGAACTACGCTAGAGGGATGCTCCAGCTCCACGCCCCACTGTCCCTGGTGGAAATCAACACATGAGGGGTGAACTACAAGCTCAGTGAGTGGCAAGAATCCAACTCAAGAATAATAATATAACACTAACACATTTTTCCTTTCAAGGAAAGACATGGATGGGAGAACACCGACATATATATATGTCACATAGAGACGTGACCACACATCACCCTCACCCCGAAGGGGGGGGGAACTGTTGGCACTTTTGGGGAACAACTAATCCATTAACACTAACGAGTTGTAACACAAACTAATACCACGCTACAAAGATTCTCCACATCTAGATAAATACATAACAATCCCTCGCATCATCCGGTAGCCCTCTCCCGGGTAATCCTCATCCTAACAGCCATCCATGGTCAGTAATCAAGCCTCATACAATAGTGGCATCATAATCTGGGCATTTCCAACGATACGGCATCACCCGTGGTCGATACACAAGCCTCGTATGGTAGTCACATCATACTCTGAACATTCCCAACGATACGGATTCACCCATAGTCGGTACTCAAGCCTCGTATGTTAGTGACATCATTCTCTGGGCATTCCCAATGATACGGCATCACCCGTGGTCGGTACTCCTAGCCTCGTATGATAGTCACATCACACTCTGGGCATTCCCAACGATACGGCATCACCCGTGGTCGGTACTCCTAGCCTCGTATGATAGTCACATCATACTTTAGGCATTCCCAACGATATGGATTTATTCGTGGTCGGTACTTAAGCCTCGTATGGTAGTGACGTCATACTCTGGGCATTCCCGACGATACGGCATCACCCATGGTCGGTACTCTAAGCCTCGTATGGTAGTCACATCATAACTTGGGCATTCCCGACGATACGATATCACCCGTGGTCAATACTCTAAGCCTCATATGGTAGTCACATCATACTCTGGGCATTCCTAACGATATTGTGGCACAATGCAGGACAGATTCAACACGGGATAGCTTCGACGCACGATGATGTAGGGAAACAATACTCCATGTTCGCAATATCATCTGGTAGCCCTCTCCCAGGTAGCCCTCTCCCTGGCGACCTTCCAGTGGCACGGGGGCACCACGCAAGGTAGCTCCAAGGCTGGACAGCTTCGACACACGATGATATAGGGAGGAAGCACTTCATGTTCGCAATACAATCCTCACAACTACTATCCTCTAGCAAATACCATTGCTATACAGAATTCTCTTGAATTCCTGCACAGATGCATCACTTGGATGCAAGGGAAAGATGCTAAACACTTGCACTCAATTATGACAAGACATGAACATAAAGACGGGTCATGCCACGATTAACATAGGTAGGCCTAACATACTATTGTCATAGCTATCGGGTAACAAACACCGAGTAGCTTCCATGCTCGATGATGTAGGGATACAGTACTCCACATTCGCAATATCATCCGGTAGCCCTCTCCCTGGCGACCTTCCGGTAGCATGGTGGCACCACGCAGAGTAGCTCCAATGTTGGGTAGCTTCGACGCACGATGATATGAGGAGGGGGTACTCCATGCTCGCAAGACGATCCTCCAATATCAACTACTATCATCTAACAAATACCATTGCTAAAGAATTCTTATGAATTCCCACATGGATGCATCGCTCGACGAGGGAAATAAGTCCTTGCACTCAATCATGATAAGACATGATCCTAAAGGCGGGTCATGCACGCATCTAACACAGATAAGCCTGACATTCTATCATCATAGCTATCAAATAACAAACACCAATACAATAATGAATTCTCATGAATTCCCATAGAGTTGCATCACTCGGATGCAGGCAAGATAGCTACTACATTTGCACACTAAAACATGTATGATCCTGACAACAACAGATCATAGATATATCTATCACAGATAAAGCCAAACAATTAAACATACACACAATTATCACATGAAAGTTCCTATCACAACAAGAGTGCATAGACCACATGTCCAAGGAACCTAGCATTTGAGAATTAACCACACTAAGCATCTACCATCACGAATGCAATACTACGAAAGGCCACCTATAGCATATCATACCCAACATTCCATGCTATATATATAAAAGCTACAAAGTGATAATAGCAATATTACTTGAAAATCAATAATGAGTATAGCTATAGAACCCCATGGGTACGCAATGCACAATCACATGCATCGAGCGCTTCCCAAAAGGGGTGGATCGAACCACTCACCAAAAACCCATTCATTGCGAGTTCTGCCAATGAAAGCTCTTCGAGGAGGAGGAGGAGGATTTCACAAGCAAAAACACACACAACCTTCCCTTCTTTGCTGGATGAACATGCACTTTCACCCTCTCTTCCACTTCTTCTCTTCCTCTGCAGTAGCTTTTCTCCTTTTCTTTGGCTCTCCATTTTATTTTCCCTTGAAAATGAGTTTCTCCCACTCTCTCTCTCTCTCTCTCACACACCATAAATTCAAATAGCAACCACACATGGCACCCCTACACAACCTTGGAGAGGAGAAGAAGATGGAGAGGAACACAAGTGCACACACACATACACACACCTCCCTCTCACTCATCCATCACTTCCATCTTTAAATATCAACCTCCCATGATGGCTGAAACCATAGAGAGGAAGAGTGAGAGGGGAAGCTTGAAAGAGGGAGAGAGAGAGACCAACAATCAAAGCATACAAGAAAATCACTCTTACCTTAACTTCCTCCATCACTTCACACTTCAACACATGCTCAAACACACCCAAAAAGGGCTGGACCAGAGAGCATAAGAGGAGAAAAACTGAGAGAGAGTCAAGAGAGGGAGGAGAAGTTTGGGGCTTTTAATAGCCAAAAGGGTCTGGGCGATGGGTATGGGATGGGTATGGGAGAAACTAAAGGTGGCAATGGGGATGAATATACAGTTCAATGATTTGGAGGGTATGTGGGCAGCAGGGAAGCGACTTAAAGCTCATGGAGATAGATCCATCCAGGCTAAAATGTCTCAATTAGCAGTTCCCGCTTTGGTTTGGGCAACCTGGCTTACGAGGAATCAGGTGGTGTTCTCGGGTAACAGACCATACGGGGAGAACATATGGATAATGGTCATGGGCTTCATTCGTGACTGGGATCGGTACTATGTTGGGGTCGGGGGGGTTTTCTTTCAGGAGGATAGACTAGTGTTGTTATAGGTGGTGGGTGAGCAGTACTAGATTCTCGTAGATCTCTCTTCTACTATACTTCTACACAGTGCACCTACCCGTTTTTATTTCTTATACATCTGTAATTGGGCCTCGTTCTTAATATATTAAGGCGTACGCCTACCGTTTCCATAAAAAAAATAGCCAAAAGGGGCGAAATGACCAGGCTGTCCCCGACTAGAAATCTTGGACAGTCATCACTAGAACAGCCATAACTTCCTCAATATAGCTCCGAATTACACAATTCAAACTCCGTTGGAAACCCAAGACTATTATCTACAACTTTTATGTTTATGCTCAGATCAAATAACTACTCCAGCTATTTCAAAATATGAACTAAACGTCGAACAGGGCTGCTGCCAGGATTTTCTCATCCTCGGGGTATACTTGGAAAATTACCCATAACTTTATCTACATGAGTCCAGATGATCTAATTCTACTTTTGTACAGAAGCTAACTCAAAATTGAACATCCCATAACAAAATCATATTTAAACAACTTCATCTGGGCATTTAATGAAATTAAATCCGAATATCAATTGAAACCGCATAACTTCTAAAAAGACGTCAGAATGCGAATAAAATTTACAGGTACGCCAATGCCAGTACCAAGAGAATAGATATGCAGTCAGATTTTGAAACTGAATGCCTAAACTATAAAAATAAATACAAACCCAATATTTAAAAGCCAAAAAGTGACACAGACTTAACACAATCACGTGGCCCAATCTTAGCCCACGTTATAGAAATCATGCAGCTTATATGATATAACCGGGTATGGTTATGCTAAGCCCCCAAAAACAGGTGTGCTAAGCCCCAAGCGACTAAATCGGAAGAACCATTCCCCCAAAACAGGTGTGCTAAGCCCCAAGCGACTAAATCGCTCAAAAAGCTCCCTCGAGGAGATGTCGGATCTAGAAGACGCTGATGGGTCACTGCTGCCATCACTACGAAAACACCTGTACAGGATGTCCCGGTTGCTGCAGACTTCAAACAAAGGAATATGCCGCCGCAAGGAATGTTTTACCACACCTCTCACCGATCTTGGGACTCCTCGAGTCCTAGACCTTCCTCCCAAAAGGCGAAAAACGACGGGAGGATTTATTCCAGAAATGTGTCATGATATACATATTCATAAAAAATCTCATAGGACTAGGTTGTCTCCTAAATTTTTCAATTACTCAAAAATACCAAAATACTTAATTCAAATGATTATCTAAAAAAATATAAGCATCAATATATGCGTTTTATTAATTCTTGAAACACGAATAACATAATTCATGCTATATTAATTGTCATCATAAAGAAATGAAATCATGCAATTTTATTCAATAATAAAATGCAATTTGATCAAATATGAAAAATATCCAAATCATGCACATAATGTCACACAAATACGATTAGCATGTGAAATTCAATAATATAAAGCAAAAGCTCACATGAAATAAATCGATAGGCCTACTCACCT
Source organism: Acorus calamus (assembly GCA_030737845.1). Lineage (NCBI taxonomy): Eukaryota > Viridiplantae > Streptophyta > Magnoliopsida > Acorales > Acoraceae > Acorus > Acorus calamus. The sequence continues at coordinate 23,552,300 of CM060870.1, forward strand.
TGAATGAACCCTAGATCCGGAGAATGAAGCCCGCAACAAAATTACAACCTAGATGAACCAAATAGATTATTAACTAAGACCCCATAATTCAACCATATGCCCAAGACCTAATTACCTATCCATAATTATTAGGCATAAATTTTTATACCCAATAATCTAAACCCATCTCCATATATACTACAACCTAAGAAGATGATCTAACCTATTTACCATATAACTAGAAACTAAATGACCAAAACCAGAAAAGATAAAAATCAAGAAAATTGAAAATAATAATAAAATACCAAAAATTTATTAAATAATATGAAAACACACATTTTTTTCTATAAAAATAAAAAATATCAATTAGTAAAAATTGAAAATAAATAATTCAACCATATGCCCAAGACCTAATTACCTATCCATAATTATTAGGCATAAATTTTTATACCCAATAATCTAAACCCATCTCCATATATACTACAACCTAAGAAGATGATCTAAACCTATTTACCATATAACTAGAAACTAAATGATAAACACTAGAAAAGACAAAACTAGAAAAGATAAAAATCAAGAAAATTGAAAATAATAATAAAATACCAAAAATTTATTAAATAATATGAAAACACACATTTTTTCTATAAAAATAAAAAAATATCAATTAGTAAAAATTGAAAATAAATAAAGCTTATTATGTATATGTATAAATCATAACCCTAATGTTATTAAAAACTCATATTTTAGAAATCTAAACATAGATATCATCTTTAAAATAAATAATAAATCGAAATCCTAAGTTTATGAAGACTCAAATTTCCAAATACTTAACGTAGATCTAACAATAATAAATAATAGACCAAAGCCCTAGTTTTTATAAAAACTTAAAAAAACATAACATGAACATATATCTATCAAAACTCTAATTATATCAAAAAACTCAAAATCCCATAAAAATATTTTAATCCTTAAAATAAATCAAAACCCTAATTTTATTAAAACCCAAAAATCAAAACACCTAAATATATATCTAATAAATAATAGAAAAATCAAATGTTAAAAAAAAGATATTAAATACTTTTTTTCTCTCTCCAACGCCCTCTTTCTCTCTCTCTCTCTCTCTCTCTCTCTCTCTCTCTGCGGAATAGACACGGAATAGACACGGCCGCCCATATTGTTTTTCTTTCACCCCAACATGATATATTTAGATATCTAAACCTAACAAAAATTATAAAATGACCCCCGGATTGTTTAAGGTTTACAAATAGGTCCCTATATGAATTACAGATAGGTCCCTACAGTCTATAATTGAAAAATTCAGGATTGAAAACTAGGTCCCTGAAAATCAACAAAAATGAAATCTCAAAACTTAATCTTTTGAGCTCCAAAGTTTATGAGATTGTAACCATTTAAGATCTTCAAGATCTTCGATAGAAAATGGAAAAAAATTTAATATAAAAAAATAATATTTAAAATTGCAAGTTGAAATGGGCCCTATAAGGATATACGAAATGGGCCAAAACATAAACACACAAAATACAACTATTTTATTTAAATATCCTATTTATATATTTAAATCAAATATATAAATAATAGAAAATGCTCTGTTGTTACAGCCCTACATCTACAAATGGAGAGATATGCCATGTGGGAGGAAAACGACATACATCAGATTGTTCAACGAGTTGAAATTTGAAGAGATTCACCAGAACATTGATTTTATTGAAGAGGAGAGGGTTATGTTGCCCGAAGTGGAGGAGGATGATGACAATGCTATTCTAGAAACACAGAATGTGTTGATGCCCATGCCGTCAAGTTTCTATTCAGTAGAGGATCTCAAAATGGGGTTAGAAAGAGTTCTGCACATGCCCATGCCAATCAATTTTGTTTCACCATCAACTTCTGCACCAAATAAAAAGAGGAAGAGGGAGTAGAGGGAACAGACTGTGGCTTCCAAGGATCTGGACAAAAAGGACAAACCGGTAACAAGTAAGAGAACTCCAAAGAATGTTGAAAGGAATAAAGTTGGTATGACAAAAGTTAAGTATACTTCTTCTTCAAGCAAGACAATGACCACTGCTAGTATATACAATTTTATATTGTCATGTGCTCGAATAAATATAGTATATACCTCCTAATTCTGTTAATAAATTTTTCAACAACATCTTCGAAGCCGGCAAGAACAAGAGCACCAAAAATTAAGTACAGGGAGAACCAAATCAGCTATTGGAACCCAGAAGAGGACGAAGGCAAATGAATCTGGTATATACCAACTTAATATTTCATGTGCAATGTTACGTATGGTATATACCACATTACATTTTTCATGTGCAATCCAACTTAATATGTTCATGTGTTAATATGTTATGTTTGGTATATACCACATTACATTTTTCATATGCAATGTATGTGTATGTTTGACTTACTTGGTCATCTCACAGCACCTTTAGTCATGGCTAAAACAAGGGGACAAAAGTTAGCAGCAGAGAGAGAACAAAGTAAACTCGCATGAAAAGGTACAAGAATATTTATTTTTAAAGTGGTATATACATTTCTAAAATGGTATATACATATCAGAAAGTGCCATATGACGGGCATTTTTGTTTTATTAAGGAAGTCAATTGGATCGATTGAGAAGGTGGTTCAGTTTGTTGGAAGGGGTAGAAAGTAAACAAAAACCATGGTAGAACAAGCTGAAAAAGCATAAAAAGAGCATGCGGCAGAGGAATTGACCGAAGGGCATGAGGCAGAGGAAGTGCCCGAAGAGCATGCGGCAGAGGAAGCAGCCAAAGGGGATGTGACAGAGGAACCACCCGTGCCCGAAGAGCATGCGGCAAAAGAAGCGGTGAAAGGGCATGCGGCAGAGGAAGCACCCACGCTCGAAGAGCATGCGGCAAAGGAAGCGCCAGGGCCCCAAGATGTTTTGTCAGAGGAAGCGCATGTGACAGCCATGATAGAGTCCGTCTGTGAAGATATTTTGAACTTGCGTACGCAGGAGACAGAGGGAAAAGAGAGATCGGTTCAAGAGAATCTTGTGGAGGATGAATTTGTGACACAGAAATCGTTGAAAGAGAAAACGGTGGATGAAGAGGTGGTAAACAAAGAGAGGAGAGAAGATGACGGCACTGACAATGTTGGGGATAAATCACTCACTGGTCCCAAGAGGAAGAGAACCACATGAATACGAGAAAGGCTCGTAACCCACAATCTGCAGGTATATGTATTTAATTAGCTTTGATGTGTTTTGCTTGGTACACACCATGTATGGATGGGTATATATCTGCTGCCATTCGTATAATAATTAGTTGGTTAATTAAAAATTATGCTTATTCCTGACAGCTGTCGGGTTACCACAACCTGTGACTGGGGAGACTGTGGGTCTGACAACAAGGGGGTGGCTACAGAGGCAGGAAGTTCAATTCAAAAAAGCCACTCAATAGAAGAAGGCAAAAGTACCGAGTGCAACAAAGACATACAAACAACTACCGAAGGAAAAGCATCAATTGATGGAGGAGGAACAAGTTGCATTGGCCATTGCACAGTCTAAGATTGAGACAGAGAAACTTAATCCGGTTTACACGTCGGTTAATGAAGTACTCAGACTTGCAGATGATGGGAGCTTTGTGCACCCTCTGGTCACTCGGAAGCACCTTTTCGAAGTTATTTCCAATCAGTGGCTCGGGGAATAGGCATATAACCTCTTTTCATTTGGTTCTATTGCGAAATATTTTATATGACATCTCTAAAGTGGTATATGACAATGCTAAAGTCGTATATACGCAAGTATTTGTCTTAGGTGATTGATATTTTCTTCATACTCGTTGGTAGGTCTACGGCAAACAAAAATGTTTTGTACATCTAAGCAGCCTTAAATGTAAGACGTCACCCGCGCCTCATGTTGGATTAGCCTTCAGCTCACTGTCATATCTAACCTCTTTTGTTATTACAGCAACACATTGACGGGGGGACTTGAGGGATGCAAACGCTTCTTCCGTTCCAAGTGGAAGTCGGATGTGGTTGATTTGTCCTAAGTGAGAGCTATCATCATTCCAATGTTTACATCACAACATTGGTTCCTACTAGTCATCGACATGAAGAACCAACAATTCATGTTATATGATTCCCTCCGAAAAGATGAGCATGGTGCTTGGGCGACGAAGGCAGTAAATTTGTTGCAGAAGACAATACTATAGGAAGCAGTAGGGTGGCCCCTAGTTGTTGATGTCTCAGCTCCACATCAGACCGGAGGCCAAGACTCCGGTGTCTTCGTATGCCACTGGACTGCATGTAGGATACTAGATATTCGTAGCTATTTGAGCACCACAGAAGATATGGCACATATGCGTGCAGGATTCATGGGTGATGAATATTGCAAAGTTTAGTACTAGTTTGTCACAGGTTTTTAGTGGTGTAAAGTTCTCATATTTTGGTTTAAAACATTTGAATATGACTTTTGGTTGTAACAAGGGGTTATTTTGTGATGTGTGTGGAGTTGTTTATTGGGTGATATATGGCAGGATATATTTGGTATATGTTGTTTGTTGGGTGGTATATGACAGGTTATATTCCAATTCCACGTACCCGATAAATAAGCAGATATATGTTTTTTTGGGTGGTATGTGACATGATATATTTGGTATATGCTTAGTGATATTTTGTATATGTCATATGTGAGTATTTGTGTTTGTTAGTTTATTATATGCTAATGTATGTTTTCTGAGATGCATTGTTATTGACTGATTTGTGTTTGGTTGAATTGTTATATACTAAGGAAGATAGGTATATGCTTAGAAAGTTGATAGTACATTGTTTTGAAATGTGTTTATTGATTTGTTACATGCTTAAGAGGATCAGTGTATGTCAGGTTCAGTTTAGTCCGTGTGTGGACTCACTGGTGAAACTTAATGTATATGCAAGTAACACGAATAAAAAGCAATCAATGGTACAAAATATTCACTTCTTATAAAGTAACACAAATAATATATTTTCAATGAAATAAAATATTCACTTATAAATAACCAAATTGTTGGCATTCTACGTCTTGTCGGTGTGGAAAAAATTCGCGTGTGTGGGGGTTCTTCGGGGACTCGTATCTGGTGTGTGCCTTGGCGGGCTCGGCTGGATCGTCTCTCGGAAGGGTGGTGGGATTTCAATCCCGGTTGAGGCGCCCGACAACGACTCAAGAGGATTCAAAGGGGTGTGTGATCGCCACTTGCTTTTTTGAAAAGCCGGAAAAGTTGGGTTGGATTTGATCGTCTACGTGGGGGAGTTTGTGGGGTCTCCGTTCTGAGACACGGATATACCGTACACAGAGGTGAAAAACAGGTAATCATATTCTTCTTCAAGGCTTGGCTAGAGGAGTCTTGGGTCAAGTGGGGGTGTAGGTGGGGGGCGGCTACTGGGTTTGAGCCATCAGGTATGGGGCGGCTAGTTAGGTTTAGCCGTCCGGGCCTGAGTTAACTTGGGTAGAACCTGGGTAGGAAATGGGTGTGGTTTTGGCAAAGGTTAAGCTGGGCTTAACAGGGGTTTTGGAGGGTGGATTGAGAAGGTGATTTTGTGTAGGGAATGGGTTTTTTTCTCTCAATAATGGGACTCTCTCTCTCTAGGGATTTAATGCTGCTTTATGTCCCATCCAGGGAAGCGGTTTGGGGTCGGCCAGAGAGGCGGCTAGTTGGAATTAGCCGCCCGGGATGGGGCGGCTAGGTAGGTTAGCCACCCCTTTCTAGGGACTTTGGTTTCTAAGTGTTTCGGGCTAGAGTTTCTTGATTTTATTTTTCTAAGTTTTGTCTTATATTTGATGTTCAAATCTAGGTCATTCTAAGTGTTAGTTGAAGTATTTTTATCTTTCTGAACGGTCAAAATTGGGATATCTACACGTCTGTGTTGCCATCCACATGTCAAATTCTTCGTCTAGCTGGTGTGATCCCATCTGAAAATTTTGTTACTCACTTTGTATCTGTGATCTCATCCCAATGTCTTGAACTAAACTGGTGGACCTCTCCTACCGCTGCTTCATCTTTTTTCTTTTCTGAAATGTGAAAAGAAAATTATCGCATGAAAACCAACAGCTACTATATGATAGCACAATGGTATGTACTGGTATTATATAGCACATACATTTTGAAGCCTTGATAGCAATTTTGCACCGTGAAACCTTCATTTTGCTCTTCGAACGACCCTTCGCCTGTGCTACTACAGGATCGAGCACCTTCTCATTGTTTGCTATATTATTGATTGCACGGTTAGTCGATTAACTAGTTGAATTAGGCTGGTGGGCCATGCTTGCATCAACCAGTGTGGAGATGTGATTCATTATTCTCGCCTTCAGTTTCTCAAATAGAGTCTCCACAAGCATAGATACATCAGAAAATGAACTCACCATCTCCGCAATCTCTTGGACAGTACGCAAACCCAAATTATACATTTTGTCATACTCCATCGGTATGTTCAACATGGGCTTGGAATTTTCGGTAGTCACCAATGAATGAATGTGTTTGAAATCCTTTCTCCACCGATTCATTAATTATTTATTAGGCATTTCAGTCACAAATTCAGAACGAATAATGCATAAAGCATGGAGACACAAAATTCCATGAAATTCAAATGATTTGCAGATGCAACTCACCTCTTCAATTGCTCCTTTGTACAAAACATCAAATCTCAACTGCTTATTCTCTCTGCGGTTTGTTTTCACTATCTCAATTACTTGAAATTTTTTTCAGCCATCTTCATCTACAATGCATGTGTGATTGAGCTGGATTAGTTGTCTCACCTCATCCTGAAACTTTCTGAACATGTTAATGGTATATGCATTGGCTAACTGTTCTTCCATCTTTAATGGAGAAATAAGTTGTGGGGTAGAACGGAAGGAATGGAAGTCCTCAAGGGCTTCTTTCTCGTGTTTGTTCCTGAACGCATTCTCGTATTGATGGATGAATTGTTTCAGCGTTGTATTCGATGTTAGATAATCATCAAAGTAAGCATTCATGCTTTCACTACGCTGGGTAGTGGACATGCCAGCCCAAAACGTGTCCTTCACAAAAATCAGCACCCATCGATGACGATCATCGTACAAGGTGTTCAGCCATAAATTGTACTCCATGTGATGATCTTCAATCATATTCTGTCACCCAACTTTAAATTCATCAACAGTTAAACAATCATAGACGAGGCTGCCAAGGTTGTCCTTCAATTCTTTATACCGTTCAACCTGCATGGTATGTACAATTATAAGAATGCATGTACAAAATTAATATGTCACATGCTTTCGTAAGTTTAACCTTTTATCTATATGAAAACAAGAACTCATGATTATATACTCGATTAAATGTGCATGTACCAGAAGAAACTTGTTAAATACTAACATGGTTAAAACAATTAGCCAATTAAAGAAATTAAAAATAACTTCACCTTACACAGCTTTTCTGGAACTTTTTTCAGGATATGACAAAGACAAAGACGATGCCTAGACATGGAGAACACTTCTTTGATGGCACCTCCAATAGACTTACACTGGTCTGTTATTATTGCGGCTAGTGGAAGGTTACCCATACATAGATTTCTATCGTCTCATTAGCAAGCAATCCACAACCTAGCAAAATTGACTACCAATGATGGTTCACTCCTACGAAGGGTGCGAATAGCATTGCGTACCGGTTAGTTAGATATGTTGTATAAATGAGACAACATCTCTGAAATATTGATACGCGGCTCAACAACGTGCATCTATTCAAAATACAATTTTCAGCTTACCCTCTTCATCTAAATCGATCCTATGAAAGAAACAGGCATTCAACTCCTGTTGCTTACTGAAATAATACAGTAGTGCTTCAGCGTCTCCCTCTCCGAACTGCAAGCGTCTCATTTTTTGAAGATAATTACGACAATCTTGTTAAATGTATGGAAGACCGTTGTAACCTCCCCCTTCGTATGCTAGCGCGTCGAATGTCTTGCACAGAAGAAGTCCAGTAGCATCATTAATAGCCAATTATTTCATGGCGTGTATGGTCAGTGCACTATGACATCTGTGAAATTGTGAGAGTTTTGGGTCCACTTCATGATTGTGTTCAAGAACAAGAAGATCCAATACCCATTTTCCATCACTGAACGTTCTAATTTGCATCCTAGCTTTGCAATTGGTTTTACAAGTGGGTTTATAGCGGGCTTGAGAGACACTCGTGATTGTGGTAGTTTCGCCCTTCTTCTTTCTCAGTTTTCCCTCCTTCGAACATGCAAAAATAACTGCTTTCAAGTCACCATCGGGAGTAAATCTTCTTCCACTCCTCATGACACCAAAACCAAAGCGAAAAGGAAATGACTTGTACCGAGAAAATGCTTTCTCAATACAATTAAACTCCATCCTAGTCATCAACTCTTCATTTGCTTCGTAATGTCTAATGTTTTCAGCTTCTTCATCGCAGTTTCCTTCAGCTCGATGTTCAATATCAACGCTCTCTCCAATTTGTTCTAATTCATTCATCTCTATTTGATCCACAACAACCAACTGCATTTACATGCTATATTTAAGTTGGTATACATGTTATAACCATCTGTATATATGCATTAAAAAAAGAAAGCGAAAAAGTAAGTTGTCTATGATTGAACAGTGGTGAACATACTTGAATTTATCATCTTCTAAAACTTTACAATGAGACAATCTTCGACGAAAAAAAGGCTCTCATGAACGACAATAAAACATTCGAAACAGAGGAATAAATGTTGAAATCTTCTAAAAATAATGCGTATACATGTTTTTCATCCAATAACTGCAAACATGGAATATTTACTGCCTTTTCATGGGGTTGTTGTTGCTGGTCTGTGGTGGTTGACGCAGAGTTTGAGAGAGAGAAAGAAAAAGTAAATGAAATGTTTTTAATGGATTCAATAAGGAGGGATGACAGTTATGGATCCAAAAAAAATGGGTGGGAACTTTTGGGGGGGAATTTTCTACTGTTTTTTTGGAGAGCCGATGTGGCATTAAAAAAAATCAATGTCGGCAGTCTGACGTGGAGTCTGAGATATGGTCGGACTTTTTAACTGAGTGTAACAGCACTAATTAAACAACCTTGTCAAAAAAAAAAATGGAATGGTTTGAATACAATCATGCAGCATTGAAGATGCATACAATATTTACCTAGGTTAATCAATCAAATAATTCTCAAAATTTCTTTAAAAAGGATTTTTCAAATGTACCATATGTTGACATTGTTGTCTCATCTCCTTTACTCCTTGTTTCTTTCAATCAATTGTACAATGAAATAGAGAGCCAAATAAAAGTTGAGCATGACAACAGGCTGAACTTCAATGGTTAGACTTGGACCACAGGCCAGACCCACAACCCCAACCACTCCCCCTCTCAAAGAAAAATCATCTCCCCTGGCACCCTTATTTGAATTCTACACGACACGTGTTTTTGAAAATAATTGAACATCCACTTGATTTTTTATAAAAGTAATATAAAATCTTAACCTCCCAATCTCTTTGGTCTTTATAAACCTAACCCTTTGGGCTGTTTGGGTGGAGTACTAAGAGGAGAATAAGTAAGAATATGTATGGAATAGGGAAAATAAATATTTTGGTGAGGGGAATAAGGTGGTATTTGAATGTCAGAATAACAAATAATAAAAGGGTATAATATTCCCCTTTTACCAATGGAATTAACATATTCCAACAACAATCATAAGTGGCTCCTACAGTTTTTTTTTTTATATATATTTCAAATCATCTGTCATCACCTCTTATACATCAATAGGGTGTACATATCAAATCAATTTTTTATACTTTATTCATATTTTATTCTTCATGAACCAAATGTTCCAACCTTTATTATTACATTTCCCAACAAAAATAACCAAAACACAACCAAACAGAAAATTATTTATTCCATTGGTAAAGTCAACAATTCCTGGAATAGATATAAACTCCAGAATAGCTTATGCATCTATCCAAATAGACTCTTAAGAGAATTTTTTTAAAAAAAGACGGTGTTACACGTAGTCTACCTATTTAGTAGTCCCTGGAATAGTTATAATTCATGACTAACATAATACATGCTTCATTAGATTAATTATGTAATTTTTTTTTTGGTAAATAGGCATATACCTTTTTATATAAAATATTTTATTTTATGAGATTTATTTTTTTAAAATCAAAGAAAATACACGCTTAGCTACACACAGGACTTTATCTCACTTCATCTCAAAAATAAATAAATAAAATCTGATTCTCTTACACCCATTCTTTAAACACCACACGACCCAAGTCATTTTAAAAAGTTGTCAACAAAGCTCATTTGAATTTTTCTTCTCCAATTTTTTTTCTTTTTTAAAAAATGATAAATTTGATTACTGTTATTTTTATTATTAAAAGCGAAATTATAAGTCTGAATTGAAAATGAGTGTAATAAAAAGAAAACAGACTGTGTGGTGGGGTCGATGGTCCGATGGGGGTGAATTATGCCATTATATATTAAGCCTAACCCCCTCTTCAATGTGTCCATCCTGAGGAGATAACTCTCTCAAAAACAAAACAAAAGAACCATGGCTGCCATCAAAACACTCCTCCTGATCTTCTCCTTCTCTTCCCTACTCATCCTATCCTCAGTGTGTGAAGCCCAAACAGCACCACCACTGGTGAAAGGCCTCAATTACACCTTCTACAAGACCACCTGCCCAAACCTAGAGTCCATCATCACAAAACAGCTCAAATCCGCCTTCAGTAAGAACCCCGGCCTCGCCGCCGGTTTACTCCGCCTTCACTTCCATGACTGCTTTGTCCAGGTACATATATATGTATATGAATTTTTTATGGTGTTCAAGCTTTTGTTTTGACACTTACGTTCATTCATGCAATCTTAACTCAGTATATGTTTTATTCAATATATTGTATACTATATTAAATTAAAATAAAATTGATCAGAAAAGTATAATAATGAATCCATTTATTGGAAAATATATTTATTTATTAAAAATAATATGCATTGTACGTGCCTTTAAAAAGATTGAAAGAAAAATATTACATTTGGTCATGCAGTTCCCACGTTCAATTTTACAAATTGTACATGATTTGGATTTCTTAAGTAGAATTTTTTTTTTAAAAAAAAGTATATATATTTGAATGATTTGAATGTATATATTTTTAGAGGGTATACATTAATATAGCATGCTAGTCAATGTGGCGTCTCCCTTATGGCATAGGTGCGTCATATGTCGGAGGACACCAAATCTCTGGAAAAAAAATTTATTTTATACCTTATTTTATTAAAAAAAAATTTATGTATTTCATTTCAAAATTAATCTACTTTTTAATCTCTTCTTTAGTTTGAATTACATCATATTTTTATTTTTTTATATATAGGCAATTTTTACTGTCTTCCCGTTTATTTTTTGTTATCAAACACCTTTTTTATTTTTGAACTTTCTTGGGATTATTAGTCACGATAAAAGAAAAAAAGAAAACTTAATTTCAAATAAATGTTCAAAAACACAAAAGTGATGAAAATATTGGTGTTACATTTAAGTGTTTTGTTACCAGAGTTTCTCCATCACGAGAATGAGTACAACATAATTCTCAAATTCAAAATATGTTAAAATTATAAAAAAAAAATGATTGTAATAGTGATTGATGTGTTTAGGGTTGTGACGGGTCAGTGTTGTTGGATGGTTCAACAAGCAAACCGAGCGAGAAGGCGGCGTTACCGAACTTAACTCTGAGGCCTGCGGCCTTCGCCATGATCAACACTCTGCGGGACCTTATTGAGAAGGCTTGCGGAAGGGTCGTCTCCTGCGCCGATATCACCACTTTGGCTGCCCGTGACGCCGTTGCCTTGGTGAGTCTCTACACGTTTTTTTTCCCTAAAAAAGCAAAAGTTTTATGGTCCAGATCCAATCAGATCTAAGAAACATCAGTACCATCTACTGCGCATTTGTGAACATCGTTTTACGTTGGTTCTCACTTCTCCCATCTTATTATGACAGAAAATGACATGTACAACTTTATTTGTAGCCCACACTAGTTTTAAAAGAAATTATACACTCTATTATTGAAATATATGTTGTTATCTGAAATGAATATATATATAATCAGATACAATGATATTTTTTTACTTTGAGAAAATAAAAATAAAAAATTACTACATACACTATGATAGAACACCATACACTATGATAACACAGTATATATTGTGCAACATATAGCTTATAGGACTGCAATCAAAATTACGAAACGGACTGAGTATATTAGCTAGCGCACATGTTTGGCTGGTCTTGGCCTGGTAAGATAGAGTGGCTGGGCCCAGTGGTCTTTGTTTTGGGCCGGGTTTGACTTCATGGGCTAGGTGGCCACCCCATACAAACAAAATATATATATATATATGAATTGTAGTTTTTTTTGGTCTAAGGTTCTTTTTTTTATATAAAGGTACAAGGTTCTTGATGGCCTATAAAGCAGTGAATCAGATTAGAGCTTTCTAGGTGAACTTTTCACACACATCTTCATTTTTTTTCTTCTCTTTTCTTGTAGTATGGCAGCAAGCCTTTTAATGCAAGATCTCCCTAAAAACGAGTTGTTCCTCAGCCCCCTCCCAACAAAACAAGAGAACGTTTGCGTTTGGATGTGTAATTGAAATGTTAACATTCTTAAAATCCTGCGTTTCAAACTCTGCTTTTGAAAATGATTGTTTCATTATCTTTTCAATCACAAGATTTTTTTATCATAAAAAAATGATAGTTTGAAAAGCTCAATACTGAAAATATGTTTAGGAATATTTTAGGAATTTTTAATATTTCAAAAATAGGTGAACTTTTCACAGATATCTTCATTTTTTTTTTCTTCTCTTTTCTGGTAGTATACCAGAGATCTTCATTCTTGCTGGCAGCAAGACTTGATGCAAGATCTCCCTAAAAACGAGTTGTTCCTCAGCCCCCTCCCAGTTAAACAAGAGAACGTTTGCGATTGGATGTGTGATTGAAACACTGACATTTTAAAATTATGCGTTTCAAACTCAGCTTTTGAAAATGATTGTTTCATTATCTTTTCAATCACAAGATTTTTTTTATCATAAAAAAATGATGGTTTGAAAAGCTAAATACTGAAAATATGTTTAGGAATATTTTAGGAATTTTTAGTATTTCAAAAATAGGTGAACTTTTCACAGATATCTTCATTTTTTTTTCTTCTCTTTTCTGGTAGTATACCACATATCTTCATTCCTGCTGGCAGCAAGACTTGATGCAAGATCTCCCTAAAAACGAGTTGTTCCTCAGCCCCCTCCCAGCGAAACAATAGAATGTTTCCGATTGGATGTGTGATTGAAACGTTGACATTCTTAAAATCCTGTGTTTCAAACTCGGCTTTTGAAAATGATTGTTTCATTATCTTTTCAATCACAAGATTTTTTTATCATAAAAAAAATGATGGTTTGAAAAACTAAATACTGAAAATATGTTTAGGAATATTTTAGAAATTTTTAATATTTCAAAAACAGAATTTACCCGAACAGATCCAAACGGGGAGTAATTTTTTATCTCGTGTATATATATATATATATATCACAAATGAACTTTAATCTCTCATTTGGTTTGCGAATAACTTATTTTGTAAGGATGTTCGTGGATAGTTTCATTTGAACATAAAATAACTATATGATAATAAAAGAAAAATTAATGATTTTTTATTTGCACACGGTCATTTTTTCCTTGGTTTGAGTAATCTTTTATCTTTCATTTTTATATTAGAATATATTTTCAGTTTTTGATGAATAAACACAAATAAATTTTAAATTCCACACCCCCCCCCCCTCCCCCCGGGTTTTGGGGTGAAACATAACCCTAACAAGGGGGTATACACGAGCATAAGGAAAAAAAAAAACTATTTGTTTTGTAAAAATAAATTCTGATGATCATGTCTGGATAAGCAAAGATAAGGTCCGATAACTATTCTAGGGAATGTTGTAATTGTTTATTAGAGCTATTATATGTCAATAGATAAAATATCTTTCTCTGTCATTTTTAATATTTTATCTCACATAACACTTTGACATACTTTAAAAACACTGACATCTATCATATTACACACACACCTCTCACACTTATTCTTAGACACAAATAGTTTATGAAGGGTATAATTATCATTTAAAAAGTCACAAAATCTTAACTATTCCTTATCAACTATTAATCATCATTTTATTCAAAATGAACCAAACAAAAAAAAAAACCCCACTTTTAGGTTTTCTAATGAAAATAACATAAAAAACAATTAAACAAAAAGTTACTTATATTCTACATGAGTATATCACACTACACCTACTCCACCCCAATACATCTCTCCTCTGTGGTCCGGCTGTCCTATGTATTTGTCAAGATTATTTTTATATTTTTTTTTTTTTAAAAATGATATCTGTGGATCTGCCATTTTTTTATTAATAAAAAGAGTAATTTTTCAAAATCTGAAGAAGAATAAATTGCAAAGTAAAACAAGTAGAACACAATGTAGCGGAGGTCTGTTTTTATGTTGTTTTCTTTCCTCAATTTGAGTAAATTCTGTTAGAATATACATGTTTTCTTCTCCCATTATTTTCATGTTGCTATTCTTTCCACTATTTGAGTAGATTTTGTATTAAAAAAAAAATGTGCTGCAGTTAAACTCTAATCTCCAATTTGGTTAAGAGATAAACATTTTTTTAAGGTGTTCAAAGATAAATTTTTCCAAACACAAAGAATTAAAGAAAAATGAATGATTTTTTATTTTTTTATTTTTTTATATTAGAACAAACATAAATAAATTATATATGCTTCCTTCCCTCCCGTCTATTTGCAGGATTATATATTTTGACCTCTCCAAATATAACTATATCTCTCCTCCTCCTACAGTCCGGCGGTCCAAACTACTCGGTCCCCCTAGGCCGCCGCGACAGCGCCACCTTTGCCACCAACGCCACCGCCATCCGATTCCTCCCCCGCCCGCAATCCGACGTAACCACCCTCCTCTCCGCCCTCAAGCTCAACAACCTCGATGTCAACGACCTCGTCGCCCTCTCCGGCGGCCACACCATCGGCATCGGCCACTGCGCCGCCTTCTCCAACCGCCTCTTCCCCTCCCGCGACCACACCATGGACCCCACCTTCTTCAAAAACCTCCGCCTCACCTGCCCCACCAACACAACCGATAACACCACCAACCTCGACGTGAGGACCCCCAACACCTTCGACAACAAGTACTACGTCGACCTCGTGCACCGACAGGGGTTGTTCACGTCGGACCAGGACATGTTTTCCGACAGTCGGACCAAGCCTATTGTGAAGCGGTTTAAGAATAACCAGAGCTTGTTTTTTGAGAAGTTCGCGTTTTCGATGGTGAAGATGGGGATGTTGAAGGTGTTGACGGGGACAAGTGGGCAGATTCGCGCGAACTGCTCGGCTAAGAATCCTGGAACGGTTGGTGATGCTTGGTCTGTTGTGGATTTGGAGGTTGAAAGTGGTGGTGCTGCTGCTGCTTATTAGGGTTGTTGTTGTTGGTGTGTTTGTGTGTGTGTGTTTTTTTATGTTGGTTTTTTATATGGTACTCTTTGAAATAACAGTGGGGATATGTATGTACTCTAGACCCCTTCGCATCACCATTAACCCATATGTAGTACGCACTAGGGGTGCAACTTAAAGAAGGAGAGAATAAAAAAGTTTATTTTTATTAAGATACTAATGAAGAATTACATTCACTTGGCTAGCTGGAGAATAGTTGGGGTCTTCAAGGCTCATCTGTAATTGTTGGTAGAGTCTTGCTACACAGGCCCAGTTTATAGGTCTCACTCATAAGCCCCAATAGGTGGCATAATATCATTGGATGCTTGATTGACTTTAACAAAAGGGCAAAACAGCAAATATCAAAGTACCTCCATTTAAAGCCACACTTTTGAAACCCCAAATCCCTGGTTTTTTGGGGTTCATTTCACCTTCCGTCCCTCTTGGCTAACATTTAATATGGAAAACAATTTGATTCCACAAAATCAACGCAACATTTGAAACATTTCAACATTCTATTTCATTTTTTGTCTGAAAGTTTGAAGAACACCGAGCATTTTTTGAGGAATCGATTTCAACCGATTTCTTCAAGCTTCTTTGTCGGATTGAATGCCCGATCCCAAAAAATGGGTAAGAGATTTTTTTTTTTTTCAATTTTTCAAATCACAGTTGTTATTTTTTCGATTTTCGTAATGCAATCCTATGTAACAATTTTTTTTCTTCTTATTTTGATTTTGTTTCTATATACGATCTAAATGATATGTTTGTGAATGTATATAGTATATACAAATGTAACTGATTCTATGAATTTAATGTATGATTTGTGAGTATTTCGTAATGTATAAATGTATATGACAATTTGACAACCTATTCAATGTTTGTGGATTTTGAAGATTCATATTCAAATATTTGTCTAATTTTTTTATATATATACAAATGTAACAGAGTAAAATAAGAATGAAATGTAATTGTTTGTATTTCATCTCTATAATGTAATTAAGTATTTGTAATGTAACTTATAATAGTATTTTAAGTTTTGATAAATCAACTACTATTTGCATCGACATTCCAAATGTAACTGAATCGATAGTCATTGAACTACTAAACTTTACATCAACTACTTAATATTGTAACTAAGTATTTGATAATGTAATTATAATAATTTATTAAGTTTTGATAAATGTAACTGTTTATTTGTATCTGACATTCAAAATGTAAATGTATATGAGTATTTGAAAATGGAACTTGCTATTAACAAAATGTAACTGACAATTGTAACATGCATAATAACAATGAAACTGAATAAATGGCTGAATAAACCACTATTGTTAAATGTAACTGATTTTTCGTATCAAACTTTTATATGTTTTTATATGTAACTATGCATAATACAAGTAATCCATTATTTAAAAATGTAATTGACATTTTCATAATTGAATTTATTGCTCATAAATGTAACTGACAAAGGCAAAAGTATGTTTCTTTGTATATGACATAGAATTGAATGTTAAGCATTATAACGGATTTCATTATGTATATTTTGTTTGTGTAAGACCAAAGAAAATAATGATATATATTTCCTATATATAGATTTCAAATAATGTAACTAAATCTGGAATAATGTACAAATGTAAATGAGTTTTTGGATTGTATATACATCTGTATTTCATATAATGTAACTGGATCTGACATTATGTATTTGAATTTCAATGTAACTGAATTTGAAGGGGAAGCAATCATTTGGTTTCACTGCATTTCAAGTATCTTTAAATGTAACTGAATTTTCATATTATATATGTCTACATTTCATATAATGTAACTGAATCTACCGCCAATGCAACTAAGCAATATATAATATAGTTATCACATTAGAAATTAATCAATCAATGAGTAAAATAGATATAATAACATCACTATAGCATTGAAATTATTATTTGATTGCTGCAAATAAATGTAACTAGATTACTATTTAAGCAAATATAACTGAATTGGAGGTCGGTTTCACTACATTTCAAGTATCATTGAATTTTAAATGTAACTGAATTTTCATATATGTGTCTGCATTTCATAGAATGTAACTGAATCTACCGCCAATGCAACTAAACAATATATAATAAAGTTATCACATTAGGAATTAATCAATCAATGAGTAAAAATAGATATAATAACATCACTATAGCATTGAAATTATTATTTGATTGCTACAAATAAATGTAACTAGATTACTATTTTAAAAAATGTAACTGAATTGGAGGTCGGAAGATGTGGAATCCGGAGGAGGGCTCGAAAAGTAATCAAAACCTATCATATGAAGAGGGCGACGAGAGGAATCCAATGGTGGTAACGCTGGTCACCGGAGATGAATAGACTAGCCGGAATGAATTTTTGAAATGTTGGATTGCTTAGGAGGTCATAAAAGAATTCTATATATGCCATGTCATGGGGCCTGTATGGGGCCTATGAAATTGGGGCTTGTCAATCATTTTTCTTGTTGGTATTATGAACAATTGGTTGGTCTTCTCAAGAGTCGATTGGGCTTTTCAAGAGTGTTGACATGAGCTATTGTCATGTTGTTGGTCTTTCCAAGTGAGTGTCTCACTTCTTTACTCCCCCACAAACTGGATTGGGGACCTGACCACAATCCCAATAGTGGCTTGGTAAAGATGTCTGCAATTTGTTGGTGAGATGGAACAAAACGCGTGACAAGTGATCCAAGGGCTACCTTCTCGCGTTGTGTTTACTGTTGGGTTTTGATATGGTGTTCTTTGACATAACAATGTGCAAATGCCCGATTTGTAATCAGTGGCGGAGCCAGGATTTTTATAAAATGGGACCATAATATAATTTGTATGAATATTTTCTAAGGTTATATCATTATTTTTAAAAAAATTAATAGTATATTAAAAAAAATGAAATAAGGGCATCCACATAAAGCATGTCATTAAATAATTATAAAAAAATAATTATCAAAATTTACAATAATATATCAAATTTCATGTCGATGATTCATAAAAAAATGACAAAACATAAATCTAATAAACAATATATACATTTAAATTTGACATCGACGATGTTTCATATTCTGAAAATGTTGCTGTTTAAGGAATAGACATTGTCACACTCAGTTTTTTTACTGTCTAAAATACAGTCATGTATAACTCGTTAGAAGTCAAGGGAAACATATACCTCGTTAAACGATGTATATCCCTCGTTAAATATTTTCTTAAACTTAAAAATGAATTGAATTAACTCGAAATGGAGTGATGCATTTTTTTATCAAATCATTTACATCATTAGATGATGTTTACTATTTTTTTAAAAATGAAAACATATGTGATCTGAATTTTAATTGATAAAAATAATTGAATCTAACATTTTTCTCAAAAAATTTCATATGTAAGTGAGGTCATGAGCTATAAACTCAATTAAAATCAATTAATTACAACAACATAAAAATATTTTAGAAAAAAAAAGGCAAACGCAGCCCCCCCCCCCCCCCAGGCCCATGGAGGCTCCGCCACTGTTTGCAACCCCATCGGTTTTTCCCTTTCTAAATTATGCACTCTCATATTAAAAATACATATTGCTATACAGGGCTAGTTTGACAAGAGATTAAGACTTTAAAAATAAGTTGTCTAAATTTTAAGAGATAAAAAATTCATCAATTTTGTTCATATCTATATTTGTCAAAAATTGATATAAAAAGTGAGGATAAATGTTATCCCAACTTTTAGGTGGAATAAAATATCCTTATTTTTATTTCAAAATTTGGATAATTGTCTGCAGTTTATCCTAAGATTTTTGTATACCAACGTGGGATAAGTTGTCATCCCACTTACTTATCTCCATAATTATTCATTATCCCACTATTTATCCACTTGCCAAACCAGCCCATAATGTACATGCAGTTTCTCTCCAGAAGTGATAAGAAGTTTCTTCTCATACTACCACAAGGATTTTCTCGGCCTTATTTGTTCTCGAATGAGCGAAATTCTCATCCTCCAGGACGTGCTTTGTTTTATCAGTGTTTTAAAACCAACCCAATCGATCGAACCAATTAAACTTTCACCCGCTTCAAATTTCATTTTAATTTTTTAAAACTCGATGATATAAGAACCGGCAAAACCCAGGTAACCCATCAGTTGAGTCGATGTTTTTTATGAACCTGCTGTGGGTTGATTATTTGTAGAAATTGTGGTTAATCACTTGTTAAAATATAAAATCTAATAAAAAAAATTAATTTTATATATAAAAAATGTGTTATGATGTTAAGTAAAAGAGTTATGCAAAGATTTTCTAAAATATGTCATATTTTTTAGGGGAAATTAATTAGGGGTCCCTCGGAATGTCTCTCTATTAAAGTTTAGTCCCTTGACATTTTTTAGTTTTCTTTAAATCCCTAAAGTCTCTAAGTTATTTCTTCCGGATCCCTGGCAGTAACTGCCGTTAGATGAGCCTTTATTCATCCATTTTTACCCTTCAATAACAATGTACACAGATGATATAACAGTGTACTACATTTTTTTAAAATCTGTGAGCAACAATACTATACACATTGTGCATAACAATGTACACAGACAAATCCATATAACATGCTCAACTCATAATCAAGAGCAAACCTTTTAAACAATATTTCAGAAATTTAAATGTCATCCCCACCGATACATAAAATATTTACATTTCTTGTTTAAATCATCACCATCGATTTACAAAAACAAACTACAAGTTTTATTTACATCGGTTGTTTATATCTTTCACTCTTCTTGCGATACTTTTATCCGAGCCACATTCTTTTTTGCTCTTTGAATTACTTTTGTTGCTTACTCCTTTCGGAACCTTAGAATGTCAGTCTTCAACATTGAGCATAAAATGAGTCAATCTGAAATACTTTTTCAGCCAATGAACATGCACATTGCAATGTCACACTATTAATATAGAGGTATACATCATTACAGATAAAGAATTTAATAGCCACCTAAGATTATAGCTACATAATCAAAAGAAGATTTAAGGGTGTACATTTGAAGAATATCAATGTACATACAATAGTGTTAACATAAAGCCCAGATTTTTCATAGTCAATCAAACCTCCATAACCAATAAACATATAACTTATTCAAACAATTATATTGCTGCTCAAAAATGAAATAGGATGGGTGAGTAATGCTTAATAGTGGGTCAAACAAAATAATTTATGTGAAACACATGATTAATCCAAGCTAATGTTGATTTAACAAAGTAATTCATAAATTAAATTTAGTCTCCATGGTGAATCTAAATTGATCATCATAATGTCATCAACTCGGGGGTTTGGTTTTGATACGGGTTAGGCCCATATTGATGATGATATCAATGTACTACAAAATCAAAAGAAAAATTTAACAGTGTACATATGATGCATAACAATGTACCAAAAATAATATAAACATAAAATCAACATTTTTCATTGTTAATCAAACCTCCACAACTAATTTAACATTTAACATAGGTTTAGAAAACATTGCATAGTCATATAGGGTTAGGGATGAAGCATAACATCTTGAAACACAATAAAAATAGGTTAAGGATGTACATATAAAGCATAACAGTGTACTCATAATAAAGTAAACATGAAACTTGTATCCCATTATCATACCTCATAAGCTTAAGTCCATATTGCAATCTTCATACAAACATTGAAACTATATATAAGTTGTAACGTTACTATTCTCCTTGATTCATGAACATTCATATGTTCTTAATCATTCTATTATGGTTCATTACCATTTCATTTTGTTTCAACCATCCATATAATCATTCCCTAACCCTCTGTGTTGTGAATTTAAGTCTAGAACAGTCCCCTAGACCAATGAAAAGTCAAAAAATGATAAGTCCCATAGACCAATGAAAAGTGTAGAATGATATTAATATACTACATAATCAAATGAATGATTTAATAGTGTGCATGAGAAGCATAAGAGTGTACTAATAATATAAATGTTACAAACAGTACTAACAACATAATTAGAAAGTACAAATAGTGAACCTACTTAAATTGTATAGGAAGCATAAAAAATGAAACAAATGGATTGACTAACAAAAATTATATAAGGCCTACTATTCAATATATTGTCTAACTAAAAACTGAAAACTCTTTTACCTGCACAAGGCATTTCAACAGACATGAAAAGCATGTTACCATGTCAAAGTTTAAATGATCATGCTCCTCTTTTTCATATGATTATATAGCAGTCAGCAAGATGCATAACAAAATTTCATCTAACTCTTATCAAATATTGATTCATTGTAGGAATCATATTATTATTTTATATAATAATGACATAGTACAATCAAGAAACACATCTTATAACTGTCCAAACAGATAAATGAAATTTATTCATCCAGATGATATGCACAAATACAAAAAATTCATGGTTTACTACTCCTCAATAACCTAAATTTATTATATATTCAAACAGAAAATTAAACATATAACAGTTCTAAAAAAACCTGAAATATTATTATATTCTAACTAAAAACAAATAAAATCCAGACATAAGCTAATTTTAATAGGGTTTATGACATCATATTTGGAAAGAAGGGTACAGGAGAATTCATAATAGTGTACAAGAGGAGCATAACGGTGTACAAGAGAAGCATAACGGTGAATTTTATAGTTATTTTGTTATGTAGACACCCCTATAACTACAAAGAGTACAACAAAACTAGCAAGTTAGAGTCTTGGATACTAAGATGACCAATGTTAAGCTAGTTTCTATATTATATTAGGATTTTGCATGTTGTAAAGTTTGGCAACAAGTTTTATGTTCAATAAAACTAAAACCACCAACCAACTCCCTGAACTCTCTGATTTAATCAAAAGAGATTAAGGGTGTACAAATGAAATCTTAACAGTGTACTCATAAGGGTGTACAGATGAAGCATGTATTTCATTGCACAGATTAGTTTAACTGGTCTCCTTAAATCAGATCTTGAATCCCTTTTAGAACAACGAGAAGATCATCCTATAATCCAACACACCCACTTCAAAAAAACTCAAAATCAAATTCAACACAAAAAACAGATCTTACATCCACAAAAATAAACCTCATAAAAATAAACATCCACAAAAATATTGTCCATGAGAAGGGGAAGTGGCAGCCCTTACCGCAGAGTAGAAGGCGCGCCGCCTTGGGAGGGACCAGTAGCGGCCTTCACAGTGAGGAGGGGAGAAGCAATCGAGGAGGAGAAGCAGTCGACGAGAAGAAGCGGCGGAGAAGTGGTTGACAGGGAGAAGTGGTCGAGGAGGAGTAGCGGCGCCAATGGAGAAGCGATCGACGAGGAGAAGCAGTCGAGGAGGAGTAGCGGCGTCAATGGAGAAGCGGTCGACGAGGAGAAGCGATCGAGGAGGAGAAGCGGTGGTCGACGAGGAGGAGAAGCGGTCGTCGATGAGGAGTGGTTAGGGTTTTTTTGGGGGAGAGCAGAGTAGGGACGAGGGTCTCTGGGTCATTTAATTAGGAGGGTAGAATAGGTATTGTTAACGAACGTTAGAGGAGAGGTTAGTCAGAGGGACCTAAAGATAATAGGTTTTGAAACTGGGGACTTATGATTAAAACAAAACATTGCAGGGACTTATTGTTATTGTGGATATAGGGTCAGGGACCCCTAATTAATTTCCCCTATATTTTATTTAATAATGATTATTAATATATTTATCTATTAAATACATATTGTATTATAAATATTGTTATAATATGTACACCTTATTGATCTGGGTCTGTCTGGAGATCATCACCAAGCAAGGACTGTGTTTCAATTCCATGAATGATTTGAGGGAGGCAGAGAGTGTGCATGAAGAAGCCGAGTGACAAGAGCATTGCCGGAAAGATCTCCTTATCGTTCATCCAAGCAAGGTAGTTTTCATGAACTCTCTCTCTCTCTTCTACTACGAGAATCTATGAGAGTTTATGCATCCGGAATGGGGAAAGGGACTAGCGGACGCGCAAGGCATCTATTTTGAAGAGAATGGATGGAGGGTGATGAGCAATTGATCATGGATTTAGAGTGCCGATAGTAGGGTAGAAATCTTTTCTGGGAAGCTATTAACTGTTTTTCTGCTCTCGCCCTTTGTTTCTTTCTTCTTTTTTGCTTGTTCAACTTGTTTTATGCAAGTCTTTTCATCTTTTATATCTTACTCTGTCTTCTGACCCTTGTTTGGACGTTGTCTATTTTTTTATGAAATAGAAATAACCACATTTTATCTTAAGAAAAGTGTACACGCGGTTTCTCTACAAAAGTGAGATAAGAAGTTTCTTCTCATACTACCATAAGGGTGTTTTTAGCATAGTGTTTTAAAACCCAACCCAACCCAACCCAACCCACCCGCTTGAACTGGTTAAACCTTTACCCCTTTTGAATTCTGATTCGGTTTATCTTTTGTTTTTTTCTAAAATGAAGTGGTATGTTAGCTACTTCTTTTCATTACTGAAGAAAGGAAAGCCAACAAAAGAGAAAAAAAAAGTGCAAGAACAATGCTAAGGATTAGCACAAAATTGCATCCAAGAAAAAGCAAAACATCATGCAGGCTCCAAATATTTAATGATATAAAGAATCAATAAAACCCAGTCAACCCACCGGTTGAATCAACTGTTTTTGTTAACCATTGATTATATCTGATGGTTCTTTATTCGTTAAAATTGTGATTAATCATTTGTTAAAATATAAAATCTAATAAAAAGTTTAGATTTTATATATTAAATCAGTTATGATGTTAGATAAAAGCCTTATGCAAAGATTGTCTAAATTATTTAATTTTATTTTTTTTTATTTAGTAATGACAATTATTATTTTTATTATATTATAATTTTGTCACGGTTAAAATCCGATTGACCCAGTAACCATACGATGGTTTCCTAGATAATGAAAACGTGTTAACTTTTCAAGGGTGGCTAGAATTATTCATATTTGAATATCTAAATCTAAATAGATTTAGAAGTGAATATGAATATTGCAGGTATTGGAAGAATGAAAATATTGGATGAAGCAGCAACACATTCTCCTTGATTTTCATCTGAGAGCAACTCAGATTTGCACAGGTGAAGCTTACATGGGAGGTCTTGACCCTCAATGATCTACACTGTCAAATAATCTCAATGTAATTAGAAAAAATTTGATAATGTTTAAAACACACGGAACATAGATTACATATTCCATCTTCCATTAATTACTTGAGACCAGAGAAACACGTCTATAAATTAAAGTAACTAAGAATGTGAATATAAATTTCCATGCAACCGTTGCATGCAAACATACATTTGTTAACATCTAAACTGTAAGACTAGGTGAAATGTTTGTAACGCATGCATTAAGAAACTTATTATATGATTAGTTTTGACTCCCAATAATTAGCCAGAGAAGTGCCTTGAAGTTGAAACAATAATTCACACGTTTCACACTATTAATGTTTTTTTTTTTGGTCGGTAAAGCCCAAATTGTATTTCTCAGTAGAATGAACAAATGTACATGATGTATAGGATGTCAAGATACAAAAAATCTCACCCATGGGTGAATGAAAGATGGAACGCTATGAGGGAACATAGAAAGTAAGACTTCCTTTGTGCATCCGCCTTGCCCATCCCCATTACTTAGGGCCCGCCCTGATACAAGGCTACCAAGATAATTGCCTAAGTCCCTATCGAGGAGGGCCCATTAATAGAATTTTGAAAATAAACGGACAGTTCCAAGTTTTTTAAAAAATAAATCCATCCCTCTCAAAACACTCTCTCACTCTAATATCCCTAAAATCATTCCTAAACCCTCTCCCCTCCACAAATCTCTTCAACCAATTTAATGCTTAAAATATATTGTTCTTGTCTTCGATCTCGGGTTTATTGTTGGCTTCCATGAATTAACTTTCCAACAAAGGGAAATCCCATATCTCAACTTTGAGTTGTATGTCATCTATTAACAGTAAACAATAGAACACCCATATTATAACATATATAGAGCTAAAATACAAGAAGATGCAAGCAATACAGTTTAATTAAACAACAGAGAGATATCAAATAAGTCAAATAAACTCTTCTCTTATGCAATCTCTAGCTATTACAGAAATTATAATTTTTATGAGCTCAATTATATTGCCCTCACTGACAATGACAATCCCTATGAAGCTCATGATAGCCTAATATGTTATATCTATAGTTGCTGAATGAACATCAAGCTTATATACAGGACAAAGAAGAAACAAAGTACTGGAAAAAGAAATTGTAGATGCAGAATGAGTCCATCGATGGAGAAAAGGGAGGACACTGCCCCTGGATGGGAAATAAAATGGGAATATATGTGGATAAGTGGGGATAAAGCAAAAAAATGTGTTCGGATGAGTGGGTATAACATGGTATAGGTATGCTAGAATAAACTGGTATAAAATGGTATATGGATTTCAACCAATCCCTGTAATTAAAGTTATTCTAGGTTATTCCATCCAAAGAATATGTAGGTCCACTGTCAAATCAACTGTCATCACCTCTTATAAATCACATGTCAAATCAACTATCATTATTTTTTCACATTTTATAAATCATTATCTACACTTCACTCATATTTTACCAAAACAACAAAAACTTTATTATTAAGTTTTTTCAACGAGAATAATTCAAAACACAACCAAACACAAAATTACTTTATCTTTTTTTGTACTAGAATAGTCATAAACATCATAATAACTTAATTTTATATCCAAATTGGGGGAGGGTTCATTTGAAGTCATCCTCTACCAACCAAGAAAATTATATTTTGTATACAAAAAAAAAAGTTATATTTGAATATCTAATTGCCCTAAATGTAGGGTTCATTTGAAGCCATCCTCTACCAACCAAGAAAGTTATATTTTATATATAAAAAAAAAAACTTATATTTGAATATCTCATTGCCCTACATGTGGGGTTCATTTGAAGTGATCCTCTACCAACCAAGAAAGTTATAATTTTTTCTGTCATATCATAAAGCACTGTATATAGTTAAGCATATAATTCCAAAAAAAATCAAAATATGTACAGGCTGCCATCAGGGTATAACATTATTTTTCTTTGAAAAATGTTACACAAATCCATTTTACATTTCAAAACGCAGTCCACCTATATTTTTATTTTTTTAATCAAATATTAATCTAATAGATGAAACATAAAATCAAATAAATTGAATGATATCATTTATAGAAAAAAGTAAATTTTTTTTAATGAGATCCATATTTCGTTACCATGAGTAGAAGAGAGTATCAAGGCATACGAAACTTTTTTTTTCATAACAAGACCCACGTGGAGCGGACGATACATAACATGACACAAAGCCTCAGGGCAACAAGAAATACACCGCACATATATGGAGGAGAGACCAGATCGAACCTGGGACGTCCTCTACGGACGTGTCGTTGCGTTCATTAAAGAATAAAGATTCTAGCTACTGTATATAAATTGACTCTGAAATGGACTGCATGTGCAGTCTGTGGTCCATATATATAAAACTATATTATATATGTAGTTATGGAGGAGACATGATATTTTTAGTTTTGGCTTGACTTTTTTTGTCACATTTCAAAGAGTGCCTGTGTCACCCCGTAAAACAGACAGTGCCTATTCTATGTATATATATTGTCTCAATTTATATATTGGGTTGCTGAAAGCACATACAACTATATATATATATAAGGACCTAACAAAAGTTTTGTTTGAATAAAAGAAGACACCAGACAAAAGCTATATATTCACTTAGCAAGAAACGTTAGAGGAGGAGAATATTATAAATCCAGGAAGTTGAGATTCAATTATGGGACTCCCAACACAAGTTACTTTTACATCGATTGTATTAAAACCAGCTTAAATACAATTATACATGATTGAATCTAATCAGATTTAATTAATAGACTAAAATCATCACCCAATAACAAGAAGTTGAACACACAGTTCACATTTGCAAGAATCACAATTGTTCTTCTAAGCCACATTTTCACCCAATGTTGTAGTTCTTGACTATTCATTTTAGCTGTTGTTTATCAAATTTGAAGGTTCAAATTACATAAAGTGAGCAGGAAGCATTCAACAATATCAAACTCATGCCTAGAGGTCAAAAGTAGACATTGAATTTAATATCTTGGTCAAAAAGAAACATCAGTGTAATCTAGATGGATTTATTTAGTTGACTCCATAATTATTATACATGGAATATTACCTCTTCATCAATTTTCACCCCATTTTTTAGGAAGGTAATTCTTTGCGTCTGGATTTTGATGGGTTTTTTTTTTCTTTTCTTTTAAATTTCAGTCCTTCAATTCAACATTCAAAAAAATCTAGTTAGAGATAGAAGGATTTACTTATATGACCACATATGCTTTTTAAAGAGGAAATGTAACCTTTTATCGGATGAAGGTGATATTTGAATAATTTTTCTCTTAAAATTCATATTTGTAATTTTATGTATCATCAAGAAATTAAAATTCATTTATGAAACTCTGGAAAATATAATTGGATGAAAATCATGAATTTGAAGTATGCCCATGTTGGGGCTTCTAAGTTGTTGGATGTCTTATTCATTTTTATGAGAGAGATTAATTTAACAGATCAAAGAGGGAACATGGAAAAGGATATTCAATGTCTCACATTGTTCTAGAATTACCTAGTATTAAAATTACAGTTTTGTTACCTAGGCCTCAATATTGGTCTATTAAGAAACCTCAATAAATGTCATTTCTCCATTGGTTTCCTATTTGACATTTTAAAATTTTAAAATGGCAAAGACAATACTAAATTTCTTTTGGTTTTGAAATTTTCGCTCCCAAATAAAAGTAATCCCTCATTACTTTTTTTTTGATTTGTAAGTCCAAAGTTGTATTGCACTATAATATTTAGCAAATGTACAAAAAGAGATTACATTACTAATACGCAAAAAGTCAAGAGTGAATAGAAAATGGGTGTGACGAGGGAACAATCTCAGAGAACTGAAACTGTGCATCCGTCTCACCCTTCTCAATCCACCGGATTATACCTAACGAACCGATATTTTGACCAAAGTGATAGATGCTACGCAAGCTTGTCGCACATGAATGGTATACCACTTCTATCTCTTTGAAGGAGATCCTTCAATGCCGGTCCAACTTGGGATGTGCTATACCGAGTGACCCCCATTTGCCTTTGAGAGCTTGCAAGAAGATCAGCCGAACTATTACCCTCTCTGTGAATGTGGGAGAACTTGATGCTTGAGAAGTTTGTGCAGTCCTCTTTGATAGAATTAACAAGCCGCCGCACTTTCCATGGAACTATGGCACAAGAGGTGATCCAAAGTAAGGCAACTTTAGAGTCACTTTCCACCCAAAGTTTTTGGAAACCAAGTTCCCAAGCCATTTTAATGCTCTGCCCTATGGCCATTAGCTCTAGGTGATTAATAGACTTCCTTGTGGTTTGTGCAGCCTCCGCAATTATCAGATTCCCTAAGTGGTCCCTTAGGAGAAACCCATAGCCGGCTCTATCTTCTGACAGGGAACCATCTGTGTTTGCTTTGACCCACTCCCATGGAGGAGGTTCCCACTTCACCTCAACTGAATGTATAGAGAGTTCATAGATGGTGACCCCCAGCCCTGTTTTGATGCGATCCAAATCAGCAGTAATAACAGCCTTGAAGGAGAATTGACTCAATTTCAGTTTAATATCACGCAATGCAAGTGTAACAATTAAGTCTTTTTCCTTCTGCTTTCCTTTGAAGATTCTTCGGTTCCTTTCCATCCAAATATGCCAAATAGTGGTACTGAGCATATTCTGTAGAATAAGCTTTGGGACTGTCTCTTTGAAAGTGGAGTCCAGCCACCTAATTTCGCTGAGAATATTGGAGATCGGGTGGCTTGTTATCCCTGCTTTTGAAAGAACCGTCTGCCATATAGCATGAGAAAAGGGGCACTGGAACAACAAGTGCTGGATAGTTTCTGGACTGGTATTGCATAAAATACAGATTGGGCTATCAACCAAGTTCTTATGGAAAAGCCTAGCTCGGGTAGGTAGCTTGTCCTGGCATGCAAGCCAAAGACAGAAAGAGTGTTTGGGGACTTGGGTTTTTTGCCAGACCCAATCCTTCCAGCACGGGTGGCCTGATTTTTTCCGTACCTCCTTCCATGCTTCAGCTAGTGTTAGGGTGCCGAACTTGCTTGGACCCCAGGTCAGTTCATCGATGCCCCTACCACCAGTTTCAATCTCAGAAATAGCAGTCCAGAGGGATGACAAATCAGCTGGCCATCTTCTTAGTTTCTGCCATTCACCATTGACAATGAGCCTACTGACTTTGGAGTCCTTGTTCATCCCAAATAACATGGCTAGTCTGGGACCAAAATATTTAAACAAACCATCACCATCAATCCATGGATCATAGCTGATGTTTATATTCTCCCCATTGTATATAATGAACTTTGCTTTGGGCTTAACCCATTCTCTAGTGGCAAGTATCTTCCGCCATACAGCTGTACTCGTTATTCTGGCCTTGACATCCCAAAGAGAGTAAGATTTCAAGTATCTACTGTGGATCCATTTAACCCAGAGGCTCTCCATACTAGTGGCCACATCCCATAAATGAACACCAGCAGCGGCTATGTTCCAATCCACGATTCTTTTAATACCAAGCCCACCTTCATTTAAGGGCTGACAGATTGTTGCCCAATTTACATGGTGGGGGGCACGTTTTTGTGGGAGATCCCTCCAAAGGAAGTCCCTTATCATTTTTTCAACCTCTTTGATGGTACGCTTGGGGAGTGAATATGCACCAGTCCAATATAGATGAAGACCATTGAGCACAGTACGAGCTAGCTCCAGTCTACCCGTCGAGGAGAGCAAGAGGGACTGCCACGACAGAAGTTTCTTTCGCATTTTTTCAATGAGTGTCTGGCAGTGCGAATGTTTAAGAGAAACATTAATCATGGGGAGACCCAAGTACCGGACTGGAATTGTGCCTTCAGGAATTCTGAGAGTTTCAATAAAACATCTTCTGTTGGGGTCACTTGGATTTATGAATACTTGACTTTTTGTGAGATTGACCTGCAGTCCCGAGTCTCTGGCAAAGTCATCTAATAGTTGGGAAAGATTTCTTGCTGTAATAGGGGAGGAATCTGTAAAGATCAACAAATCATCAGCAAAAGCAAGATGGTTTACTTGGGTACCTCCTTTTAAGTAAGAACCAATGGCCTTCGAGTGAGCTGCTGCCTTCATTCTTTGAGAGAATCCTTCAAGGGCTATCACAAATAGAAGAGGGGACAAAGGATCTCCCTGCCTAAGGCCGCAATTAGAAGTGAAGAAACCGCAGGGGCTGCCATTCACAAGTACTGAAAACCTTGGAGACTCCACACACTGGTGAACCAGTGTAATAAACCTCTCTTCGAAGCCAAGCCCCCTAAGGACAGTGTAGAGGAATGGCCATCTGAGACTATCAAATGCCTTTTTAATGTCAATCTTGATGCAAGCCCTTCCATGAGCAGCCGGGAGATGGAGGAATCGAAGCAATTCATGGGCCAATAGGATATTATGTCCTATTCTCCTCTTCTTTATGGGTAAAGCTGTTTGATTAAGACTAAGGAATGCTATGAAGAATGGGTTGAAGTCTATTTGAGAAAGTAAGACTTCCTTTGTGCATCCGCCTTGCCCATCCCCATCGAGTTACATTAGGGAGATCCCGGCCCTGAATACAAGGCTACCACAGATAATTGCCTCAAGTCCCTATCAAGAGGACTTAGGGCCCATTAGTGTGATGAAGGTTTTGAAAATAAACGGACAGTTCCAAGCTTTTTTAAGCATATGACCTGAATGAAAGAATTGGCTGATAGCCCTCTCATATAACACTCTCTCACTCTTTGAATAGTGGGCCCTAAAATCATTCCTGGTAGAACCCTCGCTCCGAATCCATCCGGACCAGGACAAGAGGTGGCTCTTCAACCAATTTGAATGCTTAAAACTATTTTTAATGTCTTCGATCTCGGGTTTATTGTCACTGGCTCCTCCATGAATATAACGTTTTCCAACCTTGAGACCCTCACATGGGAAATCCCATATCTCAACTTTGAAAAGTTGTATGTCATCTATTAACAGTAAACAATAGAACACCCATATTTAATAGTTGGACATATATAGAGCTAAAATACAATGAAGTGCCCTTGAATAAGTTCTGGATCATCAGTAAATTGCAACATTGTGTAGACGGAGTATCCGAAATAAGTGTTCAAATAAACTCTTCTCTTGCGATGCAGCTATCTCAGAGTAGAAGAACTTGGTATTACGAGTCCCCAAATTATAGCCAGTTTGCTCTGGATTTCTGCCTTGCAAAGGATTCCTCCAAACGTAAGGCTGCTTGATATTCTTGCCTTGCCCGCAACTCAACCTCCATAAGACTGGGGAATGACGAGGATCCCTATGAAGCTCATGAGCTAACTGGGCCTGGTCCAGGATATGTTTTGATATCCCCTATAGCCTTGCTATGAATGGGGCCGAAGGTTGACATCAAGCTTCCATATTTTTAGTGCTGTTTTTGTGCTCTTCAGCTTTGACATTAAGGAGTACATGTTGGAACCACAGCTGTGATATTCCAGGCTTGGCAAACTGTATCTTGAAATTGTAGGATGCAGAATGAGTCCACATCGATGGAGAAAAACTTAAATGGAGTAGGACACTGCCCCTGGATGGGAAATAAAATGGGAATATATGTGGATAACTTCCATGGCCGGATAAAGCAAAAAAATGTGTTCGGATGAGTGGGTATAACATGGTATAGGTATGCTAGTGAATAAAGCCTTCAGGTATAAAATGGTATATGGATTTCTAAGCCAATCTGAATTAAAGTTATCTAGGTTCCTCTTGTTGGTTATTCCAGAATATGTAGGCCACTGTTGCTTTAACATCAACTGTCATCCCGCATGTCAATCATTCATTAACTTTTAAAATCATTCTACAATTGGGCTTCCTCATTTTTACCAAAAAACAACTTCATTAAGTCCGAGACCAACCAAACACAAAATTACTTTAGCAGAGAGGTCTTCTAGAGCAGACCATAGCAATTTTTGAGTCCAAATTGGAGGTTCATTTGAAGTCATCCTCTTTGGGGGAGACTTCGCAATGGAGCAACTGGTCATTAGAAATCATAACCTGTACATCCACAAAATTCCAGATTTGAATATCTAATTGCCCTAAATGTAGGGTTCATTTGAAGCCATCCTCTACCAACCAAGAAAGTTATATTTTATATAAAAAAAAAGAACTTATATTTGAATATCTCATTGCCCTACATGTGGGGTTCATTTGAAGTGATCCTCTACCAACCAAGAAAGTTATAATTTTTTCTATCTGTCATATCATAAAGCACTGTATATAGTTAAGCATATAATTCCAAAAAAAAATCAAAATATGTACAGGCTGCCATCAAGGTATAACATTATTTTTCTTTGAAAAATGTTACACTAAATCCATTTTACATTTCAAAACGCAGTCCACCAATATTTTTATTTTTTTAATCAAATATTAATCTAATAGATGAAACATATACTCAAATAAATTGAATGATATCATTTATAGAAAAAAGTAAATTTTTTTTAATGAGATCCATATTTCATTACCATGAGTAGAAGAGAGTATCAAGACATCCGAGACTTTTTTTTTCATAACAAGGCCCATGTGGAGCAGACGATACATAACATGACACAAAGCCTCAGGGCAACAAGAAATACACCGCACATATATGGAGGAGAGACCAGATCGAACCTGGGACGTCCTCTACGGACGTGTCGTTGCGTTCATTAAAGAATAAAGATTCTAGCTACTGTATATAAATTGACTCTGAAATGGACTGCATGTGCAGTCTGTGGTCCACATATATAAAACTATATTATATATGTAGTTATGGAGGAGACATGATATTTTTAGTTTTGGCTTGACTTTTTTGTCACATTTCAAAGAGTGCCTGTGTCACCCCGTAAAACAGACAGTGCCTATTCTATGTATATATATTGTCTCAATTTATATATTGGGTTGCTGAAAGCACATACAACTATATATATATAGAAGGACCTAACAAAAGTTTTGTTTGAATAAAAGAAGACACCAGACAAAAGCTATATATTCACTTAGCAAGAAACGTTAGAGGAGGAGAATATTATAAATCCAGGAAGTTGAGATTCAATTATGGGACTCCCAACACAAGTTACTTTTACATCGATTGTATTAAAACCAGCTTAAATACAATTATACATGATTGAATCTAATCAGATTTAATTAATAGACTAAAATCATCACCCAATAACAAGAAGTTGAACACACAGTTCACATTTGCAAGAATCACAATTGTTCTTCTAAGCCACATTTTCACCCAATGTTGTAGTTCTTGACTATTCATTTTAGCTGTTGTTTATCAAATTTGAAGGTTCAAATTACATAAAGTGAGCAGGAAGCATTCAACAAAATCAAACTCATGCCTAGAGGTCAAAAGTAGACATTGAATTTAATATCTTGGTCAAAAAGAAACATCAGTGTAATCTAGATGGATTTATTTAGTTGACTCCATAATTATTATACATGGAGTTACTTAAATGAATAAGAGCAGAACCATCATTGATATACAACTTTCTCTACATCTAGTCATCCATCCTTTTCAAATGGGTACTATTTTTTTATTACTTGATACATTGGTATCAACAATATTACCTCTTCATCAATTTTCACCCCATTTTTTAGGAAGGTAATTCTTTGCGTCTGGATTTTGATGGGTTTTTTTTTTCTTTTCTTTTAAATTTCAGTCCTTCAATTCAACATTCAAAAAAATCTAGTTAGAGATAGAAGGATTTACTTATATGACCACATATGCTTTTTAAAGAGGAAATGTAACCTTTTATCGGATGAAGGTGATATTTGAATAATTTTTCTCTTAAAATTCATATTTGTAATTTTATGTATCATCAAGAAATTAAAATTCATTTATGAAACTATGGAAAATATAATTGGATGAAAATCATGAATTTGAAGTATGCCCATGTTGGGGCTTCTAAGTTGTTGGATGTCTTATTCATTTTTATGAGAGAGATTAATTTAACAGATCAAAGAGGGAACATGGAAAAGGATATTCAATGTCTCACATTGTTCTAGAATTACCTAGTATTAAAATTACAGTTTTGTTACCTAGGCCTCAATATTGGTCTATTAAGAAATCTCAATAAATGTCATTTCTCCATTGGTTTCCTATTTGACATTTTAAAAATTTAAAATGGCAAAGACAATACTACATTTCTTTTGGTTTTGAAATTTTCGCTCCCAAATAAAAGTAATCCCTCATTACTTGCGGCAATGTAACCACCTCCTACATCATCGGGCGTCAAAAAATGATTCGGCTAATTTGAAAAAAAAAACCCTCGGTGAACTAGGGTTTGCGATTGCAGCGCTTTTTCTTCCACTAATCGTTGCAGTGATAGCGAAAAAAGGTATTCAATCATTCTTCTCTTGATTCTTCCCCAATTTCTCATCATATTTCTTCCCTCAATCGTCTATCTCCGTTCTGTTTTTTTTTTTCGGAAATGATCATGAAACAAACTTTTTAAGTTAGTTAGGTTTCATTTTTTTTCATGAACACTCAAAAATTTGCAAGAATATGACTTCAACTTTTTAATAACCGATATCAGATGTATTTTTTACTCTTAGAATATGGTGTATCTGAAAAAACGATTTGTAGAGATGAATCTCAATCCTTAAAGAGTAAAGAAGAAAAAAAGTTGATTTTTTATATGTTTCACTAAGTAATATAAAATGTATAGATACATAATATGTTATTTTACATGGATTGTAAATGCATTTGAATATTATGAATGTGTTTGAATTCCATCTAATGTCTGATGGAAATGAAATTGATATATGGCCAACATGTGTAAGATTTCATAGGTTTAGTAAATGTGTATTATTACATTTGCATGAAGAAAAATGTATCTAAATGTGTTGGATTGTAACTGACTGACAATATATATGATTCAGAATATTTAGTGTATATGGATTTATGAAGTATTTGAGTCCATATAGTGTATCAATTTGTATATGAATTTAATATGTTAATATGTTAAAAATGTAGCACTGTAAATGTTGAGTTTCATGGATTGTAAGAATGTAGGATCACGTTTGTGACATTTGAATGCGATGGATTGTAATTGATTCATATGCAATGTATCGGAATGTATATGAATCATAAAACTGTACTCTTAACTAGATTAATAAGATTCTAAAAAGAAACAGAACACCATTGCTTACCATTCAAATAAAAATTATTGCAGGACCCCAAAAGTCAAAAAACCAGAACAAAGGAGAAGCAAAGCTTATTATCCCCAATACAGATCAACACTGCATAGGATTTTCCAAACGTTTGCATCGATCAAATTAAAAAGTAAACATGTGGAAATGCTCCAGAAGACTCCTTTTTTAAATCTTTTCAAATATTTCTTGGATAAATCCTATGATTACAATGCGACCAAGAAAAATGATGATGATGTCCTATGCATAACTCAGTCATTCAACAAGAAATCAAAGTCCTTCATGGTCGATGGAAAGTCTTTGAAGATCACATTTGAAGAGGCTGAAATTAGTTTTGGGATTCAATATGAAAATAAAGAAGTAAAAGGTAACAAAATTTTGATTGAAGTGCTTCAATTGGAACTTTTTTTTACTTGTGTACATGGTTTTGAAATGTAACTTGAATTAATAAATTTATGTGAATTTCTGTCAACAGTGACTTATAAAAGTAAGACAGACACACAATTCATTCAGAGAAGGTTTGGGGAGGAGATGAGACCAAATGGCAAACTCTTCTACACGTTGTTGATCATGTCCATCTAACAATTCCTTTTATAGACTAGTTTCCAAAGAATATGTTTCATTTAACTCATTCAAATAAATAATTTCTCGGTTGGTGTCATTCATGATATCATCATCACTGCCTACAAAAACAATTCAAGAGTAAAAAAACAGAAACAAATGTCAACCTACCCAAATGTTACTGAATCCAATTAACATAACTTCATACTGTCAAAATACATACCACAGGCCGTAACAAAAAAAAAAAAACCCATGAATCAAGATGCATGTAATATTAAAATACATTTGATAAAGAATCTAAATTCAAATGTTTGCAAGAATGTAACTAAATAGATTCAAATGCATATAAGACATTATAACATAACAATGACACTGAATTAAATGAATGTCTTGGTAACTGTGACTATGGATACATATACCAAAAAAATGTATCTAACATAAATAATTTAATCATCCATTTAACTTACATTAATAGAAGATACTAACAAAAGACAAACAAAAAATACAAATCAATCGTCGATTTGACCTCCAAGACGATCTCAAATCCCTTTGAAATTTGCTATAGCCATGAAGCAACTACTCATGTAGGGCTCGTTGATATGAATGGGTGGATATACAGAACACTACAAGAAATTCATGCATTAGCTGCGAAATAATTTGTAGCAAAAACTTCAAATTTCGTAGCAAAAATCATTTCTCGACGAAATACGTTCGTTGCAATTATCATTGTAAAAGGCTCGTATGGGATTCCCTTTTGCCGTGAACTTTTATTTTCGTAACAAAAGGTCATATTTTGCTACAAAATTTATTTCGTAGTGAAAGGGATATTTTCGTAACGAAATGATATCAATTGCTACGAAATTAGGTTCTCAACAAAATGTATCATTTAGCTACGAATAAATTTTCGTAGCAAAAGATAAATTTTTGCTACAAACTCAGTGTCATAGCCAAAGGCTAGCTGTTGCTACGAATGAATTTCGTAGCAAATGATTATCTTCTGCTGTGGACTTTTTTTCGCAGAAAAGAGACCTTTTGCTACAAAACTCTTTCGCAGCTAAAAGTCTATAAATTTAATAAAAAAAATTTATAGACCTTTTCCCTGTGAAATTTTTGCAGGAAACGATCCATTTTCGTAGAAAAAACTTTTTTTTAGTTTTTTAAATATTTTTATATTACTATTAAATAAATATTTAATTATGACAATAATAATAAAAACAATCCATATATTAACAAAAGTAACTATATAAATTACAAATTGTTATAATATCTTTAAAAAGAAAATACAACAATAAGAGATTCGACTCATGGATCTAATACCAGAAAAGAATCTCTAGAAGAGTTGGTCTCCCTCAACATTAGACTGGACTGCAGCTATCTTTGCTCCTCCATCTCTCGCTACAAAATAGAATTTAACAATAAATTTTAAATCTCAATTGAAACTTCAACATAGGCACCAAATCAAAACACAACAACATGATTCCCTCCTATACATGCAACCTCCTAATTTCAACCAACATAGGTACCAAATTAATAATGTCCAACAAGTATTACCACATTTTACTTCATATGTAAAATGTTCTAAAATTCAGCATACCAAGAGGATCTGATGCAAATAATGTAAGTGACATTCTAAATTAAAAAAATAGCAAATAAAATTTTTATGTTGAAAAAGGGTCCCTCATATTATAATTAGATTAATGGTTAAGTGCTTAGGCTAAGAGGACAAAGTAGTTTAAAAGTTTTGAGAGTATCCACTTTGTGCAGAAAGAATGCCAAAGATTGGGACTGTAACTAGTTTCTCCCCTCTCAATGCCTTTCTACATGTGGAACTAATCACATATGTATGATGGATTCAGTCATGAATTATATCTACACTATCGAACAATTGAAGGTCCATTGTAAAATATACAATTTTCACGCATTTAAATTACATGGACTGATCTCCCATATTTTTCCATGCCGAATTAGTAAAAGTTTCATGTGAATACAAAAATTAGCATCAGCTTTAGATTGGCCAATTATGAACTACATATTAAGTTGACCAATCTCTAGCTTAAATATGGTTTCCAAATTCCTTTTTTTCTGAGTTTTCCATGCACCCAAGCAGTGCCAATGTAAATATATAAGATCCTAACAAAAAATTCTTACCTTTCGACCATTGTACAGAGTTGGTCATGGACAACCTTGGCTTCAATCAGATCACCATTTATGGGGAAACAACCCAACCAAGCAGGAACTAACTAGCAAACAGAACAGAGAAGTGTTAAACATGCTTAATGCCAATCTATGTAGCGGGAAAAAAGGTTATATTTGAAGAGAAATTTGAAAAAAAATCTTGCTTTGGAACAAAGCAAGTATCGTCAAACTTCTAGCATTCAGTAGAAAAACATTATCAACCTTGGCTACTCTGAATGAATCAGACTCAATTCCATGACCTGATAAAAAACTTCAATAATATATGATAGCAACGAACCTTAATCAATTACAGTGGTTGAAAGAACATAATGTCCTTTGGAAATGAATTCATCAAGCACTTACATGACCTCAAATATCCTTCCGAAGTTTTAATTACAACAAACACAATTAATATAATTAATCATCTAATTCGAAGATGTACTGGGTGAAAAATAAAGTGTATATATATATTGAATATATTAGTTTTTATCTATATTTTCTATTTATATATATATTTGACAAAGAAAAATAAATATGAAAAAGGATCATGCAAAAATAAATTTAATTTCGTAGCTAAAAGTTCGTAGCTAATAATTGAATTTGTTGTAGTGGAAATAACGATAATTTTGATCTACAATTTGAAAGTTATGTCTTTCTAAAATTATAGTGTTCTCAAACAATCATAATTTCTTCTTCTTTTTTAGTCTATTTGATCTCATGTGTCCATGTAACTTGCGGCTATAATATCTGCATCAAGTGGTGTCTTGAAGAAGACAACGGAAAGTGGTCCACACACACGTACGCGCCTCAAAACTCAATTTTTTTGAACCCTCTAGCAAACTCAATTGTTGAATGGGGACAAATGACACTATAACAAAAGCGTTATACGTGCTTCAAAACTCTGTTCTCTTCGGTGTTCCCTAAATTCTTTTACACATGCAGCATTGAAGATACACACAATATTTACTTAGGTAAATCAATCAAGTAGTTCTCATAATTTCTTAAAAAGGTTTTCTCAAATGGCCTTTAAAAAACCTACAGTTCAGGGAATATACTAAATGTCTAATTTGTACTCCTTGTTTCTTTCAATCAATTGTACAATGAAAAGGAGAGCCAAATTAAAATTGAGCATCACAACAGGCTGTAAGCAATGAACTTCAATGGTAAGACTCACTACAAGAAATAAGCAATTTCCCAAGGAATGATTTCCTTGGTAAAAGTCAACATTTCGTTGGTACAACATATTACCAACGAAAAGTTTCCTTGCCAAGTTCATTGCAGCAAACGCATCGTTAAATGTTTTTCCCGATGAAATTATAATTTCCTTGATAACAATTCCCCAACCAAACAAATTTCCTTGGTAAAAAGCTTTTATTGACAAATATTTTTGTTGGTACAAATATGTTTTTCTTTGGTAAAACACTCATTTCGTTGGTAAAACCCTATAAAAGTTAGTATTTATCAAGGAAAATATTACCTTGGTAAAAGTCCATTTTAAAAAAATTCACAAAAAGCAATGAAATTATTTCCCAGTTAAAAATTTATATTTCCTCACAAAAATCTTTTTTGGTAAAAGTCAATTTTCCTTGCTATAACAATTATTAGCAAAGAAGCTTTTTCATTGTGATTATTCTGGTGAACAGTATTACCCAGGAAAACTTCATTGGAAAAAATATTTTATTTTTTTAAAATCATCCATTTATAAACACACTACAAATTTATAATGTTCCACAAGCGATAATCTTGATAAATAACATTTAAATCAATAATCCTTCAACATTAATGGTATATATAACGGAATTTAACAATATCAAAATGTCCAAATATTATCCATTGAAAAAAATCGCAAGTCTCAATTTGATCAGCCCAACTAAAAGAGTCATATCATAGTAACCATACATGTATCATTGTTCACTATAAACCATCATTTCCGAAGACCAACAAAAATAGAAAATTTCACGACCACACCGAATAGTGAGCGACACCCGCATTAGGAAGAGGTCCATCAATCTGCAAAAAGGGTAAAAAAAATATCAATTAAATATAATAGATAGAATTCAGTGAGAGAGAATATAACACATTATATAGGAACTCCTAAACTTTATATTATTGTATTTAGTTAGAACTTTACAAGTCTTATACACATCACTGCCTTCATATCTCTCTCTGTGCACATTCTCTTGCAGATTAGCGTTCATATACATAGAAAGCATATTATAATATTGATTACCTGCTTCCAAGCATATTATGATATTGAAATATTAACAAAGATATAAATATGTAGAGTTAACAGTGAGCCTAGGCAAGTCTTATACACAGCACTGTCTTCATATCTGTACACATTCTCTTTAACTCTTTACCATAAAATTCTAAAATGGCTACTAGTTCCTGCTACAAACCTATAACAAAAATCATTCTAGAAATTATGATAAAAACTGACATAATCATTCATTCTTACATGATAAAATAAATACAGGTATACACATGTTGGAGGATCAGAAAAACATTGGCCAATGATAACACTATTCAAAACAACTTTAAGCATATATGATTCAACATTTGGACTTAGTAACATAAGCAAGTTAGAATGTTTGTTTAGATGGATTAATGTCAAGACCAATAGTCATTTGATTTATGTGCTGGTTTGCAAAGTATTAGGTTGGACAGTGCACATAAATGAGAAAGAATACCATGTTTGTTGCGTTGTGGAGCATCCCGGAACCTGAAATCGTGCTGCTAGACTTTGAAACATTTCTTGCATCTGCCTCTCCTGCCTCTCCTACTGAATTCGTAGCTCCTCGGTTCGTTTCATTATCTCTGCCTCCATTGCAACGCGGCTCTCCCTCATCTCGTCCCTCAGCTCTTCAAGTTGTGATCATAGATGTCGATTCTCCTCGTTCCGTCTATTTAACTCTGCCTTCATAGCAGCATGGGCAGATCTAGATGGTGCCATAAGCTTGGCCCCATGTCCTAATCCACGCACATATCCTGATCTTGTCCCAAGGACTCCACTCATGATCTCTAACTCACTCTGTTGAGTACCATCCGGTGTAGGTTGACTGTGCCTAAGCTGCATTGCCTCCTATATTAACCATATAAAAAAAGTTAGTAAAGAATAAAACATAATTAAGAAACTAAAATTAATTTGTAATTTATTTTATACCCAACGCTCCAGCGCTAAGGGAATATACTATATGTCTAATTTGTACTCCTTGTTTCTTTCAATCAATTGTACAATGAAAAGGAGAGCCAAATTAAAGTTGAGCATCACACCAGGCTGTAAGCAATGAACTTCAATGGTAAGACTGGACCACCCCAGACACACGACCCAACCACTCCCCATGTGTCTTTATCAACAAAGAAAAATCATCTCCCCTGGCACCCTTATTTGAATTCCACACAACACACGTCTTTTTGAAAAGATTTCAACAAAATCCACTAGCTAGATTTTTTTATATATAATTGATATAAAATCTTAACCTCGCAATCCCTTTTGTCTTTATAAACCTAACCCTTATTTAATGTGATCATTAGTAGCAAATCTCAAAAACAAAAGACATTGTTACACGCAGTTCACCTACGCAACCGCTCATGTAGTCTTAATTCATGAATAACATAATACATGTTTCGATCAAAGTATGTAATAATTTTACTTTATTTATTTGTAAATAGACGTATACTATTTTTATAAAAAAAATTATATCATTTGAGATCTAATTTTTAGAAAATCAAAGAAAATACACACAAAACTACACATAGGATTGACTGCCTCTCACTTATTAATCTACAAAAAAATTAAAAAATTTCTTCTCCTCCACCCATTCTTTAAACACCCCCATGTCTTTGTAAAATGTTGTCAACAAAACCCAACTTGATTTTTCTTCAGCCATGATATATTTAATTTTTAATAAAAGATAAATCTTGTTATTGTCACCTTCACTAATAAAAAATGAAATTACAAGTCGGAAGTGAAAGTGAGAAGAATAGAAAGAAAACAAGCAAAACATACATGGACTGTGAGGTTGGGTCGATGGTTCAATGGGGGTGAATTCTGCCATTATATATTAAGCCTACCCCCCCTTCAATATGTCCATCCTGAGGAGATAAGACTCTCAAAAACAAAACGAAAAAGCCATGGCTGCCATCAAAACACTCCTCCTGATCTTCTCCTGCTCTTCCCTACTCATCCTATCCTCAGTGTGTGAAGCCCAAACAGCACCACCACTGGTGAAAGGCCTCAATTACACCTTCTACAAAACCACCTGCCCAAACCTAGAATCCATCATCACAAAACAGCTCAAATCCGCCTTCAGTAACAACTCCGGCCTCGCCGCCGGTTTGCTCCGCCTTCACTTCCATGACTGCTTTGTCCAGGTACATATATTTGCATTTGACTTCAATGGAGTTCATGATTTTGTTTTGACATTCATGTTTATACATGCAGTTGTAACCTAGTATATGTTTTATTCAATATAATTGTATGCTGTATTGGATCTCAGTTTATTGGATCAAAAAAATATAAGAATGGATCAGTTTATTGGAAAATATATTTATTTATTGAAAATAATATGCATTTCCCAGCTCGACCGTAAGGTCAGCCACGGGGAGTCCCTCCGATATCAAAAATAAATAAATAAATAAATAAATAATAATATGCATTGTATGTGCCTCAAAAGATTGAAAGAAAAATATTATATTTGGTCATCTGTGGAGTTCCCACATTCAATTTTATGGTACATGATTTGAATTTTTTTTAACTTATTTACTTTTTGTCTCTTCTTCTAATATGCTCCTATTTAATTGAAATTATATCTTATTTATTTTATATATATATATAAGTAAGTTTTACTGTCTTCCGGTTTATTTTTTTGTTTATGAAACACGTATTATTTTTATGTTTTTTCTTTTGTTCTTTTTACTTTATTAGGATTGTCAGTCATGATAAAAAAAAATTTGAAAACCAAATTTCAAATAACTCTTCAAAAACACAAAAGTGATCATAAAAATATTAGTGTACATTTAACTGTCCCATTATAAAAGTTAATCTCTGAGTGCCACACTGCGTGGCATCTTGCCTCAAATGTCCGAGTACAACATTATTCTCAAATTCAAAATATGTTTCAGAAGGTAAAAATGATTGCAAGAATGATTGTAAATGACAATTGATGTATATAGGGTTGCGACGGGTCCGTGTTACTGGACGGTTCGGCGAGTGGACCGAGCGAGAAGTTGGCACCGCCGAACCTGACTCTGAGGCCTGATTGAGAAGGCCTGCGGAAGGGTCGTCTCCTGCGCCGATATCACCGCTTTGGCCGCCCGTGACTCCGTTGCTTTGGTGAGTTCATATAGTCATCCAGCAAGATGTTTATGCATTTTCAGATGAGATATATATATAATTAAATTTTTTGTATCCGTTAAAAATGGATTCATTTAGGGGACAGGTCAGGTTTTTTTATTAAATGGATTTTGGATTATAATTTAACAAGCTCGGTTATATTTTGTATTTAAATTCCAAACTCGTCGCATATCTTCGTCGGGTTTGAATGAGTTGGTTCAGATTTTATATTTAAGGGATGAATCTCGTCCCAATAGATTAGGTCGTTAGGGTTTTTCATGAGTACTCAACCAAGTTTTAATCTCAAATTTAATCTGTATTTTTTTGTCATTCTTTTTCTTTAAGTTAAAGACATCTGCATCCCTATAA
Organism: Acorus calamus; assembly: GCA_030737845.1. Taxonomy (NCBI): domain Eukaryota; kingdom Viridiplantae; phylum Streptophyta; class Magnoliopsida; order Acorales; family Acoraceae; genus Acorus; species Acorus calamus. The sequence goes on from CM060870.1 coordinate 23,596,510, forward strand.
ACATGGATAACCTCATATAAATCCATGTGAAAATTGAGACAGACACATGAGTCTCTGTAAACTCACAGAAACCTAATTATCATTCTCAAGTTAAAATTTTAATCAAATTTGATAGAATATTTTATCACTATGTAATTATGTAAACATTATAATCTCCATAAATAATCATAAAAATAAATTAGTTCATGCAAAGATCAATATTATTATTCTTGTAAGACTTTTTATATTTCTTCATTTTCATTTAGGTATTGATTGAAAATTATTAAAAATATGAGGATAATTTAATCAATTCATTGTTATAAGTTAAAATTAAATAGGGTAGGTTAGGTTAACATTAAATTTTATTAAAACCAGAGCTGTATATGATTTTTGTGAGTTTTCAAAAACTTTTACATTTGATAAGCATTTACATAAAATTATTATATTCTTAAGAATTTAAATGTTTTTTTTTTTTTTTAAACCGGTAGGCTATCGCCTACTGAGAAATTATATTGCGAAATTTATATTAAAGGTGTATGATGTGTCACGTCAGACCTGTCGTTGTTCTTACAGAAACAGTTAAATAATATAAACTGGAGATGACCTGCTTTTGTACGGACAACACACTGCCCTAGAAAGTCCTACTATCTCTTTGTTGTCATCCACATGATATTGCATTATTCACGTGTCCGTTACTGTCACACTTCCATGAAAGTAATACTTTCCTTTCACCTTTCGGATGTCACAGAGCTATTCATTTCTAATAATTAATTTTGACCGGTGAGACATACAATCTTTTTTATATATTTATATATTATGATAAGTTACTATATGAAAAATAATAATAATAATAATTTAATGGTTCAAAGGACATTTTAGATAAACAAATTTAAGATAAAGATAGAAAATGTAATATTAAATCTAAAAATAATGAGATTCAATAATAAAAATCTAAAAATAATTTGAAACAAATCAGAGATCTAAAAATAACATGGGGTTGTGACTGTGAGAACTTTAATTAACTTTTTTAAAATAAAATATACACCTAAATAAACCGGTATAATTTTTTGGAAAATTAATTCTGGAAACCATTAAATTATTTTTAGATCCCTAAAACATCTAGATTTATTTTTAAGTCCTCAGACCTCATTGTGTATTATTTCTGGTTCTTTTTGTTTATGCACTTTTAAGTCGATCATCCTCCATCACTGTCTATGCATACTATTAACATGTTTATGTACACAATTAAACTGTCAGTATATTTTGTTGATGGTTTTTGTACAATGTTATATAATTTCATTATATTATAATATTATAAAAATTTATTGTGTTCATCATCAAATTTGATGTGCGTAAAGAGAAGGTTTAGTTGTTTATATGGATAGGAAAGAGGGGGGCACAAAAACATGTGAAGTCGGGCATTGAAAAAAGGGTAAAGATTACCCAGAAATAATACCCCAACTAAATAATAAGTCTTGATATTCTAGGGACTTAGAAATGATTCAGGGATTCACCGGAGGACATGGACTTCATTTCCTTTAATGTTTTTTTCTAAAAGAATAAAAAAATAATTTTTAATTTTTAATTTTTTATACATTTTACTTTGTGATTACAGTGCTACAGCTTGCCGCACTAGAATTGGTCATGGGTCGGGTTTGATTTGTTCAGGGATAGACCTCCTTAAGGTCTGAAAGTATGTATCTCATTAGATGAGATATTCTATTTTTAAAAAATTCAAAACACATGTAGACTGGAATTGAGGTTAGAAATGGGGTTAAATGTAACATTATCCGGCCTGGAATGACCGGGCCACCACTAAAGCTCAAACCGGTCTATCAATTTTTTTTTATGAATTCAACACACTAAATGGTTTTTTGATATATATATATATTTCAATATAAAAAATATTAAAAGGGACCATACAATCACATTTGTGATCACTCCTTCACTCCTTAATTTGTGACCCTTTGAGTGAAGGTAGGGGAGATGGCCCAGTTAAGCTGGTCTTGGTTTTGGGTCGGGTTTGGGTTCATAGGTGCGTTAGGTGACCACCCCATACAAAAAATATTTGCTGCCTATGTTTTGAACTATACATAGACTGTGGATATCATTAAATCTTGGGTCATTGCTAGCTCATAAACAAGGGAAATTTTCATAAATAACCCTCTGAAAAATTTTAATTTCACTTTTAACCCTCCTCCAATTTTAATTGCAAAAACTAATTGAAAAATAATTGACATGGCAGCGCTGACTGGGTTTTTCATTTTCGGATTTTTTAGAGGCGTGTTATATATAACACGCCTCCCTTGTAAAATCCTAAAAACTGTCAAAAATAACAAAGCGACTACACCTGTAGAGTTCATCAATACAAACGCGTGGACATATTATAATAGCGATTCCGATTTACAGTTTGAAAGTTATGATTTGAAGTTATGAAGCTCCCAAACCATTTGAAGTTATGACCATTTTCATTTTTTTTTTTGTCATTTTTTTCTTGAAATTGTTTGTTATATTTTTTTGCACTACAATGGTTTGAGTTCAAACATAAATTGTACACATTTATGTCATTTTCATACACTGTGTAGGTTGTTTATTGAAATTATTTATATTATTTATTTACTTTTTTATGTATAGCCCTAAAAAAATTTTGGCAAATAAATAAAATAAATTTTAAATAAATATAAATGTATAGTATTTGAAGTGGTATGATTTTTTATAGATGGAAAAAGATCCGATGTATCTTTGATTTGTTTCTTGCATGTTAAAAAACAGATCAAAACTTAAGACTTTCGAGACGTGTTATATATAAACAAAGAGGGTGTTTTAAATCGAATACAAAAGAGGCGTGTTATATATAACACGCCTCCTTTACAACAACCCCTTTAAATCTTAACTTTGTAGTTTCATGTTTACAAAGGAGGCGTGTTATATATATCACGCCTCCATGTTTACAAAGGAGGCGTGTTATATAACACGTCTCCTAAAAAAATCTGAAAATAAAAAAACTCAGTCAGCATTGACGTGGCAACGCTGACCGGGTCGAGGGTCAGTTTTTGCAATTAAATTGGGGGAGGGTTAAAAGTGGAATTAAAATTTTTCAGGGGGTTATTTATGAAAATTTCCCCATAAACAAACCCCATGAAGCAATCTTGTTAAACTATTTACACATTTTCATTCTTGATGGCAGCAAGACTTGATGCAAGATCTACCTTTTAAAAAAAAAAATTATTATTTCTTACATGATAGTCATAGAAAAGAGTTGCCTCTCTATCAAGTGCCCCACCCAGCGAAGTGAGCTGAATCCTATTAGTTTAGTTCATAAACATCCTTTTTTTAGGTGTTAGAGAATAATTTTTTCCACCATGTGGGAATATACAAAAAAAATGTTTTTTATTTCTATGTTATTATTCTTTTCTCAATTTAAATAATTTTTATCTTTTCTATTAGTAGTACAAAGATAAATAAACTATACATGCATTCTTCTCTCTATCCATTTGTCAATATTATTATAACTTGTCCTAACATATAACTATATAAATATCTTTCCTCCCGTAGTCCGGCGGACCAAACTACTCGGTCCCCCTCGGCCGCCGCGACAGTGCCACCTTTGCCACCGCCAACGCCACCACCAAATTCCTCCCCTCCCCGAAATCTAATGTCTCCGACCTCCTCGCCGCCCTCGCCCTCAACAACCTCACCGTCAACGACCTCGTCGCCCTCTCCGGCGGCCACACCATCGGCATCGGCCACTGCGCCTCCTTCAACAACCGCCTCTTCCCCTCCCGCGACTCCACCATGGACCCCACCTTCTTCAACAACCTCCGCCTCACCTGCCCCACCAACCAAACCGTTAACACCACCAACCTCGACGTGAGGACCCCGAACACCTTCGACAACAAGTACTACGTCGACCTCGTGAACCGACAGGGGCTCTTCACGTCGGACCAGGACATGTTCGTCGACAGTCGGACCAAGCCTATTGTGACGGGGTTTTCAAATAACCAGAGCTTGTTTCTTGAGAATTTGTCTTTTCGATGGTGAAGATGGGGATGTTGAATGTGTTGACGGGGACGAGTGGGCAGATTCGCGCGAACTGCTCGGCCAAGAATCCTGGGACGGTTGGTGATGCTTGGTCTGTTGTGGATTTGGAGGTTGGTAGTGGTGGTAGTGCTGCTGCTTATTAGATGTATGTGGAGAGAGTGTTTTGTTTTTTGTTTGGTGTGTTTTGGATTCTATAAGGGGATGTAATCGTAGTTGATGGTTTGAGTTTATGTGGGGTAGTTGTTTTGGTTAGATAACACGTAACTTTGTCTTCATCCACGTACGATGTGCATGTGAATATAAAAGATTTTAAAAAACTGTCAGGTAACAACACTCTCAATTTCTTTTTGATATATTTATATGCGATACAGTATATCATTACCATGTCATATATACGTCAATAATGAAAATTTTAATAATCATTAGTTGAGGAAAACCTTTTTTTTTTGTTTAATGTGTTTTGGATTCAATAAGGTGATGCAATTGTAGGGTTTGAGTTTACGTGGAGATTTTGGTTAGATGTAAATGTAAGTAAAAAAATATTAAAAAAATTGTCCTAATCTAAGTCTCAATTTCTTTTCCATACATTTATATGCAATATAATATATTATATTACGTATATATAAATAATATAAAAAAATATTTAGTAATTATCAAAATTGTCCTGCAATGTTCTTGAGTAAAAGTTTCACTAATATCCTTGAGTAGGACAGATTTGTGCTTGGATTTGTCCTGAAATGCATGCATGCGATAGAAGGCACTACTACTTGTAACGTAGTTTTGTTCTTATCATTAAAAATGTAATGCGTGTTTCATGTCATTTGTTCTTTGAACTAAAGTTAGAATTTACTATAATGATTTCATTGTTGAGAGAAAGTAAACAAAATAAAAGTGATAGTAAATAAGATAACAAAACAAGGAACACTCTCTCAACCCACCGCCCCCCCCCCCCCCCCCCCCGGTAGGAGGGAGACAGCAATTTAACAGTTGTTTACTCTCGTTTATCTCTAAATAGTATACTCGGTTATTTTACAATCCAAAAACAGTACTCTTAAATATCTTGTTAATTCCCTTTACTCACTATAACAAGATATATATGACATTAAATTTTTTTTCACACTTTATTTAACGATTTAAAAAAAAAAAATTAATTACTACAAGAGTTTATACTAATTTATCCAAATATAATTAGGTTTTATTATGATAAATCTTTTTTTTTTTTTTTACTACAGGGACTCAACTGGCATGCACTTAAAAAGCCCGAGAGGGGGACATCCACCCATAGAACACAAACACTGCTGTCTTGTGATAGTACATTAAACAATATCTTTCACACAGTGGTCAATAAAAGAGGATAAAAAACAGTTCCTTTGGAAAACATTATATGATTATACGGATTGGGACTGCTGTTTTTATACCAGTATAATATATTTTATATACCACATGGAATACATTAATGTCATTGATAATAGGTCAAATCTTTTTCTGCATTGAATCGGGGGTTTAAGCCTCAAAAGTAGGCCAAATCCAAGGAACCAACACATGGGCGGCTCATCTTATTTAGATTCTCTCCCATATGTTATCCAATTTGTATTCAAATTGAATGTTATTGCGTGTACAGAAAGTTGTTAAAGTGCCTCCACATGTGTGAGTGCCAACTGCTCAACTTTATTTTTCATTAAAAGAATAATATACTGACATTTTAACATGGCTTTGGCTCTTTTGAACTTTGAACACTCAAAATTGAAAAAGTGGAATATTGATTTTTTTTTTTTTTTTTTTTTTACAAGTGGAGAAATTAAGAACTCCCTTTGTTTCAGGAATAAAAGAGAGGATACAATGATGTCATGATAATAGGCTTATTCATAAAAAAATGAATAAAGTGTAATATGTTTAATTTAAAATAAATCATGATAACTCACCTAGATAAAGTAGGTATATAGTATAATTTTCCCTTTTTTTCATCCAAAACTATAACATAAAACAAAATAAAAGACAAAAAATTATTAATACCAAGAAAGGAATAGTGATCAAACAGAAATCATTTGATTTTTCTCTTACCCTGTATAACTATTTTATACCAAAATAAGTTACTCAGGAATCAAACAAGGATCAAATAATGTTTTAATTTTCCAAACTCATTAGTTTTTTCTTGTCCATTCTATGCTCTTTCATGAAAATACTAAAAGAAGTATCCTCTGATCCCCACATGGGCCCTTCCTAAAAAATAAAAAATAAAATTAGGATGTGATATAGTCTTAGGGTTCGTTGAGAAACAAAGTTTCAAAAGTAGCTTTTAACTGTTTTATATATGATTTTTGTAAATGTAATGATTTATACTAGCTACTTTATGAAACATTAGATTTCGATGTATAGCCCCTTTGATAAAATTCACATGTTTTTCATATAAACTGAACATTTGATAACCCATATTGGGATTTTAGCTTTTTAAAAAATTAAAGTCGTCCCAAATTTGGATGCCAAATACATCCTTAATCTGAAATAACCAGTATTACGGAGACATTGACAATTTCTATTTAGTTATATTTTCAAGAATCATTTTTTTTTAAATGTATAAAATATAGATTAGTCATTTGTCGTTGTTGGATGTATTATGAAAAGAATTATGATATATAGTTTATCTAAACATATCTATCTCATTTTATATAAAACAAGATTTTTTTTCCTACACATTGTTTTGATGATGTGCCCCAGAGTATAGTAAAAGAATAAAAATTTCAAGGAATACCCTACTGTTAACACTTTTCTGTATATTGTTAAATATTTCAAATACACGGTTAACACTCCCTAATGCATTGTTATCCTTTGCATAAAATGCTTCCACCCTAATTATTTCAATACACAGTAAACACTCCCCAGTATACAGTTAAGTATCTTTAGTATACTGTTAGCATTTCTCACTATATTACTAATTTTCGCATAGTTGTGTGAGAACATTTTTGGTATTTTTGAAAAAATCTGGCCGGAGGGCTTAAAAATAAATTTTCATCGCATTAGAGACCTAAAACAACTGCAAAAACTTTCAGGGACCTAATCATAATAGATGGGTGATCACAGGGACCTCTAATTAATTTTTCCCTTCAAATTTTGATTTTTATTTGATTGATTAAATCTTTGGAAGAATTTAATATTTAAATAGAACCTATTATTTATATTTGTTCATTTAACCTATTGAATTAAATATATTTTCTTGGTGTGTGTGTAGAAAAAAATTTAGTGTATAAATTTTGAAAACAAAATAGTATTATTGAATATTTTGGTGAGATCAAACTCCAACATTAAAACTCTAAGCACGAGGAGTAAACTTATGGCTGTACTATGTGGCTTAACAAATTATAAATATCTAGAATCCGAGGGTGATTTATTAATTTATTGTTATAAGTTTTATCATCTAATGTATATTATTAGAAAAAAAAATGAAAAGAAAAAGTAAACAATTTCTGCCATCAGTTGTAACGTAGTATGTTTGACTTCTGTAAGGTTAAAGATGGAGACAAAAATTTTAGAAAATCAATAGACGTAGGTTTTTGATAAAATAAAATAATCACATAAAATGAACTATCTTAATCTTGTAACTTCATTGTCCGAGGAAAATATTCAAACGCGACGGCTAGGCAATCCATTAAAATCATTAATGGCACTGTCCGTCCACTCAGATACTTCCACGTCATCAAAGAGATTAGTTATGGTCGTACGTTCGATTTTTAACGGATAAAGTCCTTATATTAGGTGTGTTTGAAAAAACAAAAATGGAAAAAAAATTTCATCAATGAAATATCTAATATCTGTACCTACCAAAATATACGGGGGAATTGTCCCGATACCCCAGACCAGGGGTTTAATTTTTTTTTATCCCTGAATTTTTTTTATTTTTTATTTACCTCTGAAATTTGATTCTCTTTTTTATTGCCCTTGACCAGTTATATAAATATTATATTTTTGTAATTGATTGTTAAATATATGTAATTGGTTATTATATTTCTGTAATTTATATGTGATACCCAAACTACCCCTTACAGACAGTTACATAAAAAATATAATGTGTTACATACAGAAATTATACAAATAATTACAGATATTTAATAGTTGTCTACAAAAAATATTAAAATACGCAAATATGTTTAAACACAAAATAATCATATATACATTTTCAATGTCATTACAATATCATCTGTAAGTGCATTCAATGTACGTAAAATTGTTATATATACAATCCTAAAGTTTTATTAAAATAGTTACATTAATTGTTTGAATTATGATGTTTTTTTCATATCTAAATGATTAGTTGTAGTCTCCCCTTAATCCTCTTCATTTTCTTTTGGATGAAATAAAACCCACTGAAATATCATTGAACTAGAAATTCAATGTATTTCATAACGAAAAACAGGCTTTCCAAGCAACATAAAAAATACAGCAAACAGAATACCTAAATAAATTTATGAACAATTGTAATATTTTAGTAGAATTACTTCTTGATCTATGTACTAAACAATTATAGAAACTAACATTTATATAACAACTACAACAAAAACTACAAATGTAATATCCAATGACATAATCTATCATTTACAGATAATTACAAATTACATAAATGTAATAAAAAATTACATATATTTAACAATCAATTAAAGAAATGTAATATTAATATACGGATGAGAATCGTGGCACTGGTCAGGGGAAAAAATAAAAAATAGGAGATTTCAGGGGTAAATAAAAAATAAAAAAAAGTCCAAGGGCAAAAAAGAAAATTAAACCCTTGATCAAGGGGCATCTAGACAATTCCCTCAAAAATAAGTCTAATATTTGTGTCATACAAGATTAAAAATAATTTCTTACTTATCTATAACAATTCGGAAATAACACAAAAAATTAGTTAATAATAATTTGGAAAGTATTAGATAAAATCCAGTAGACAATCTATAATTGAATGAATTCATTTTTTAATTTACAAATAAAAAAATATACTCATTAAAAGATTAACAGGACAGATGAAACTGTCTGTGGAACAGCCAACAATAATGCGTGTAAAAGCACGATAATAATTTACATTTTCATCACTTTCACAACTTTGATAAAGGGCTCACTTTATCCTAGATTCATGAATGGTTATTCTTATTTGTCTATAATTTACTGATTATATCATGTCCTCATTATTGTTATTAATACATTGTTTATATTTTTTGAAATATACATTTATAACTATTTCGTATATTGACAATTAACATTCAGTTCAATTTATTATTATTGTCGCAGTCCGGTGGCCCAAACTACAAAGTCCCACTCGGCCGCCGGGACGGCACCACCTTCGCCACGGTGAACGACACCCTGAAATTCCTCCCCTCCCCGATATCCAACGTAACCACCCTCCTCTCCGCCCTCGCCCTCAACAACCTCGATGTCAACGACCTCGTCGCCCTCTCCGGCGGCCACACCATCGGCATCGGCCACTGCACCTCCTTCGAAAACCGCCTCTTCCCCACCCGCGACTCCAACATGAACCAGACCTTCTTCAAGAACCTCCGCCTCACGTGCCCGGTCTTAAACACCACCAACCACGACTTGAGGACCCCGAACATCTTCGACAACAAGTACTACGTCGACCTCATGAACCGACAGGAGCTCTTCACGTCGGACCAGGGCCTGAACAACGACAGCCGGACCAAGCCAATCGTGTTAGGGTTCGCGATCAACCAGAGCTTGTTTTTTGAGAAGTTTGTGTTTTCGATGGTGAAGATGGGGATGTTGAATGTGTTGACGGGGACGAGTGGGCAGATTCGCGCGAACTGCTCGGCCAAGAATCCTGGGACGGTTGGTGATGCTTGGTCTGTTGTGGATTTGGAGGTTGGTAGTGGTGGTAGTGCTGCTGCTTATTAGATGTATGTGTTGAGAGTGTTTTGTTTTTTGTTTGGTGTGTTTTGGATTCAATAAGGGGATGTAATCGTAGTTGATGGTTTGAGTTTATGTGGGGTAGTTGTTTTGGTTAGATAACACGTAACTTTGTCTTCATCCACGTACGATGTGCATGTGAATATAAAAGATTTTAAAAAACTGTCAGGTAACAACACTCTCAATTTCTTTTTGATATATTTATATGCGATACAATATATCATGACCATGTCATATATACGTCAATAATGAAAATTTTAATAATTATTAGTTGGGGAAAACCTTTTTTTTTTGTTTAATGTGTTTTGGATTCAATAAGGTGATGCAATTGTAGGTTTGAGTTTACGTGGAGATTTTGGTTAGATGTAAATGTAAGTATAAAAGTATTAAAAAAATTGTCCTAATCTAAGTCTCAATTTCTTTTCCATACATTTATATACAATATAATATATTATATTACGTATATATAAATAATATAAAAAAATATTTAGTAATTATCAAAATTGTCCTGCAATGTTCTTGAGTAAATGTTTCACTAATATTCTTGAGTAGGACAGATTTGTAAACTAGCTGGAGATATCATTTTTCTTGGATATAACGTTGTTACAGTCAGCTCATTTTATAGCTCAATGTATAGTTTGCACTCCTTAAATAATATATGCGTCAATAATTTTTTCACATATTATACATACAAGACCATACAATTTATTATGCCTATTTGGATAGAAAAATATAGGTATGTAGAACAAGCTGAAATAGGACTGAATAAGCCCAAAACCCTATTTGGATGAAAGGAATGTGTGAATATAATTATGCTAGATTAGTTGGGACTAAGCTAATAAATATTGGTTTTCTAAGTCCTTTTGTTTTTCTTTTTCATAATAAATGGTATGTAATCGCTGTCATTTTATTAAGTTAGAGTAAAAGTCCAAGATAAAATGCAACATCAAAGACATAAAGAAAGCACAAATTAAAACAAGCAAAAGAGGCAAAGAAACATCCCTGAAGAGGGGACCGAAGGAGAAGGACACAGCACAGACTACTCTATTTTCAAAGTCCTCCACCCCTCTTTGTAATTATGTTGTTCTACCTCAATCTATTTTACTGATATATGGGAACGAGATGTCAAATCACATGTCATCAACACTTATTAATTAGTAGGTCTACATATCAAATCATTTTTTTAGGTTTTATAAATCATTAATCCACAACTTAATTATTCACATTTATACCATAATTTATCCATAAATAACCGCAAACAAAAACTATATTATTATGTTTTCCAACCAGAAAGACTAAAAATACAACCAAGCAGAAATTGCATTATCTATACCAGAGTAGTTTTTTTATCTTAAAATAGTTTATATAGCTACCTAACCAAGAGGTTAGAATATGTTTTCATTTTATATAAAAATAAGAAAAAATCCTAATATTTTTCATTTCAAATGCACATAAAACTGAACGTATCATTTTTCTTTCCAGAGTGCAGATACATTTAATATGTTTTGAAGTCCCATTTGCATATTAGAAGTGGTCTCTCAACTCAATACGCTGTGATAGTATATTGAACTATTATGGTGTATGAAATTAAATTTCCTTTTATTTTTTAAAATAGATATTAAATATCTAATGGAGTGTAGAGTACGCTCTTCCACGGATGCAATCAACATTCACGGGCGAAGGGATGTGAGATCTACGAGCTCCAATGAATCCGTTGACTCTTCGCAAAGAACGTCAACAATGGACTTCAATGAATCTGTTGATTCCTTGTAAGGAATATCGGAATGATGGATTTCTATGAATTTGTTATTCAACAAAGAATAACAAAACAATAGAAAAACAAATATAATAAACTCAAAATATCAGTCTCATTTGATTTTATGATAGATGAGAGAATCTTAACAAACCAAATTCTCTCAAATTAAATCACCTAAAATCCTAATAATATAAAAGAAATTATAACTAAATCCTATATAAAAATAGAAATCATATCCTAATAATAACATAGATAACAACTAATCATAACTATTCATAACAAATCATTCAAAGTCGTCTATTTGATGGTCCTCAACATTGATCGAATAGTCTATGATCATATCACATCAATATCTCAGTATATATTTTAATTTTTATAATAATATATATATTTCACTGGTAGAATATATATTTAAAAAATATTAATCTTTTTTGTTCCATTTCCCCTTCTTTTCTTATCTCTCTCTTATGTTCCTCTCTACTTGTTTTAGAGGCAAGATTATGACAATTGTAACTTCTTTATAATGTTATATAGTCTACCATTACTTTTTTTAAAAAAAGAATGGTGAGGACACATTATTTTTCTTTTCTTATCCTTTAAATGTTGCTTATGAGGGATAGTTATTTAACCCCATTTTTCACTGATTCCACTTGGTTAGATGTTCCACCCTGTTAACAGATGAGGTATATTACATGAATATTGTCTTGTTAACCGTGGATGAAAACATAGTATATCAAAAACCTACAATAATGTGTTAAAAATAAGAATAGTCCTTTGCAGATGACGATTTTACCCCTTCAAGAATCCTATCCGGAGGGGGAAATCTTTATTTAAATAAGATTTTTCGTATTTTGAATACATTATAAGACAGTTTTTTGTATACTATGTTTTCAGTCAGGGATAACCAAACATAATATTCGGATGATAATCTTAATCTGTCAACAAAAATTTAATTCAAATACCATTTGGATTTACATAGATAGTTACATGAATTTCACAAAAAATCAGGGATCTATAAGGATTTTGAACAATTTATAAGGTGTTATATAGATTTTTTCATCTATATATATATATATATTTTCTAAATAGGTTGGGTATACAGCCCCCTTGCTCGTGAACATGCATAGGCAATTTGGGATGTTAAAAAAAAGACTGAAACGACTGGTGGACCCCATATGATTGGCAATCCTTTACCTCCACGAGGAAGAGTAAATAAAAGATGTGGTATATATAGTTGCCTAGTTGGGAGTGACACTCATATGGGGAGCCGGGAAGGTGATCTATAATTGAATAAGCAAATAATCTATGCCTTGTCTATTCTTAATTTCACCTTCTTATTTTCACCGTTCAGAGAGACAGACTGATATCAGAATCAGAAACCACACACCTGCCACACCCCCCCCCCCCTCCCCTTATAAAAACACCCTCTCCCACTATCCATTTCACATCAAAAAACACACCACCCTCTCTCATGGCTTCCATTACCAGTTCTCTCTTCCTCTTCTCATCCACCCTCCTCTTCCTCCTATCCTTCCCCTATTCCCATGCCCAAACAGCACCCCCACTTGTGAAGGGCCTCTCTTACACCTTCTACAAGTCCACCTGCCCAAACCTTGAGTCCATCATCAGAACCCAGCTCAAGACAGCCTTCAAGAGCAACATCGGCCTCGCCGCCGCCCTGCTCCGGGTCCACTTCCACGACTGCTTCGTCCAGGTGTGAAACGCACCCAAACCTGTGTTTCAACGTTGGGTGTCTAGAGCTAAAACACCGGTCCATTTTACAGTTTCTTTTATATCCACATACACTATGATAATATAACATATATTATGCTATCATAATTTATAGAGTTCTACCATATTGTATAGCATTAATTTTTCAAATTAAAAAATATACTATTATATATCTAATTATATACTTTATTTTATATAAAATTATACATTTCATCACACTTAAAGAAGGTATCAGTTTTTATAAATTTAACAAATTTTAATGAATTTTTAATATCCATTCCATTCAAGGGATGTGCAAAACATATATAAGAAAGTGTGTAAACACAGCGGTGATTCTTTATTTGTTATTATTTGTTTTATATTTTTTTTATTTAGGGATGTGATGGGTCAGTGTTGTTGGACGGCTCGGCAAGTGGACCGAGCGAGAAGTCCGCGCCGCCGAATCTGACACTGAGGAAGGCGGCCTTCGACGCCATTAACAGTCTGCGCGACGCGATTGAGAAGGCTTGTGGCCGAGTCGTCTCGTGCGCCGATATCACGGCTTTGGCGGCTCGTGACTCCGTTGCCTTGGTAATTGATTCTTCGATTTACTCAAAATATTTATGTATTTATGTAGTCCTCTTTAAAATAAAAATTATTATTGGTGAAATCCTATTAAAATCTTGAGTAAATCTCCTATAAATAACTCAAATTTTTTCTGGAATGACATTCTTTTTTGTAGGTATTTATAATAATATAGTTTTAATGGGGACTTGAGCAAAAGAACCCCCAACTACTCACTGAAGTGGGCTGTTTGAATATCTTTTTATGAATTGCAGCAGTTCAACATATAAACTTTTTTTTAAAAAAAAGTAACTAGAATTTGTGGAAATTAATGAGGAGTACCTGTGGTCAACCATCTATTAATTTTAGGTCTTTAAAATTTTTAAGTTTATTTTAGATCCATTTGAAAAATTATCTTAAAGTCACTCCAATAATTTTAGCACACTGTTAACACTCTCTCGTATATTGTTAAGTATCTCAAATACATGGTTATATTTGTTCATTTAACCTCATGTAAATAATAAATATATCTACTTGTACATGTGTGTGTAGAAAAAAATTTAGTGTTCATATTTTGAAAAGAAAAATAGTATTATTGAATATTTTTGTGTGATCAAACTCCAACATTAAAACTCTAAGCACGAGGAGTAAACTTATGGCTGTACTATGTGGGTTAACAAATTAAATATCTAGAATCCGAGGTGAGTTATTAATTTATTGTTGTAAGTTTTATCATCTAATGTATTTTATGAGAAAAAAAAATGAAAAGAAAAATTAAATAATTTCTGCCATCAGTTGTAACGCGGCTCCGTTTGGAAACATAGATTGAAAAGTAGATTTTAGAATAAAGCTGCTTTTTAAAATGATTTTAGACATTTGACTTTTTTGTGATGCTTTTTTTAATTTAGAAATCAATATTTGGAAGGAGTTTAATGTTTGGTAGAAAAAGTTGCTTTTCAATTCAAAAAATCGATTCCAACCAAAAAGCGTTCTTTTTTAGATTTTAAAAACACGGATTTCGAGAGAGAAATTAAAAGGAATTCAGCTTTTGATTCCGCCGGAATCTGACCAGTTTGGTTGCGCGTTTGGGGATTTTCAGCTTTTCAAAAAACGGAATCCGCCCAAACGCGTTACCAAACGGATAGTATGTTTGACTTTTATAAAGTTAAAGATGGAGACAAAGATTTTAGAAAATCAATAGATGTAGGTTTTTGATAAAATAAAATAATCACATAAAATGAACTATCTTTTAGGCTCCGTTTGGTAACGAGGTTTGGGCGGATTCCGCTTTTTGGAAAACTAAAATCTCAAAATCGTGCAGCCAAACGGGTCGGATTCCGACGGAATCAAAAGCTGGATTCCTTTTAATTTCTCTCTCGAAATCCGTGTTTTTAAAAGCTCAAAAAGAACGTTTTTTTGTCGGAATCGATTTTTTGAATTGAAAAACAACTTTTTCTATCAAATATTAAATTCCTTCCAAATATTGATTCCTAAATTAAAAAAAAAACATAAAAAAAAATCAAGATCTAAAATTATCTTAAAAAGTAGCTTTATTACAAAATCTACTTTTCAATATGTGTTTTATAACGTAGCCTTAATCTTTAAACTTCATTGTCCGTGGAAAATATTCAAACGCGACGGCTAGGCAGGAAATCCATTAAAATCATTAATGGCACTGTCGGTCCACTCAGATGCTTCCACGTCATCAAAGAAATTAGTTATGGTCGTACGTTCGATTTTTAACAGATAAAGTCCTTATATTAGGTGTGTTCGAAAAAACAAAAAAGGAAAAAGAATTTCCGTCAATCAAATATCTAATATCTGTACCTACTAAAAAATAAATCTAATATTTGTGTCGTACAAGATTAAAAATAATTTCTTACTTGAATTATCTATAACAATTCGGTAATAACACAAAAAATTAGTTAATAATAATTTGAAAAGTATTAGAAAAAATTATTAGACAATCTATAATTGAATGAATTTTATTTTTTAATTTACAAATGAAAAAAAATATACTCATTAAAAGATTAACAGGGCATATGAAACTTTCCATGGAACTGCCCACAATAATGCGTGTCAAAACACTTTAGTAATTTACATTTCATCACTTCCATTTTATCCTAGATTCTCCAACTTTGATAAAGGGCATCACTTTATCCTAGATTCATGAATGGTTATTCTTATTTGTCTATAATTGACTGATTATATCATGTCCTCATTATTGTTATTAATACATTGTTTATATTTTTTGAAATATGCATTTATAACTATTTTGTATATTGCATAAATGACGTGATAATTAACATTCAGTTCAATTTATTATTATTGTCGCAGTCCGGTGGCCCAAACTACAAAGTCCCACTCGGCCGCCGGGACGGCACCACCTTCGCCACGGCGAACGACACCCTGAAATTCCTCCCCCGCCCGCAATCCAACGTAACCACCCTCCTCTCCTTCCTCAAGCTCAACAACCTCGATGTCAACGACCTCGTCGCCCTCTCCGGCGGCCACACCATCGGCATCGGCCACTGCACCTCCTTCGAAAACCGCCTCTTCCCCGCCCGCGACTGCAACATGGACCAGACCTTCTTCAAGAACCTCCGCCTCACGTGCCCGGCCTTAAACACCACCAACACCACGAACCTCGACTTGAGGACCCCGAACACCTTCGACAACAAGTACTACGTCGACCTCATGAACCAACAGGGGCTCTTCACGTCGGACCAGGGCCTGTACAACGACAGCCGGACCAAGCCAATCGTGTTAGGGTTCGCGATCAACCAGAGCTTGTTTTTTGAGAAGTTCGCGTTTTCGATGGTGAAGATGGGGATGTTGAATGTGTTGACGGGGACGAGTGGGCAGATTCGCGCGAACTGCTCGGCCAAGAATCCTGGGACGGTTGGTGATGCTTGGTCTGTTGTGGATTTGGAGGTTGGTAGTGGTGGTAGTGCTGCTGCTTATTAGATGTACGTGGAGAGAGTGTTTTGTTTTTTGTTTGGTGTGTTTTGGATTCAATAAGGGGATGTAATCGTAGTTGATGGTTTGAGTTTATGTGGAGTAGTTGTTTTTTGTTACACGTAACTTAGTCTTTATTCACGTACGATGTGCGTGTAAATAAAATAATTTGAAAAAACTGTCAGGTAACAACACTCTCAATTTCTTTTTGATATATTTATATGCGATAAGTAATGCCTGTTTTGTGTCATTTGTTTTTTGAACTAAACATTAGAATTTACTTACGAGTTCATTGTTGAGAGAAAGTAAACAAAATAAAAGTGTATAGTAAAGAAAAAAAACAAAACAAGGAACACTCTCTCACACCCCCCCCCCCCCGTTAGGAAGGAGATCAAACTCGAGGAAGGACAGCGATTTCATAGTTGTTTTTTCTCGTTTATCTAAATAGTTATTTTATACTCGGTTATTTTACAATCCAAAAAGGGTGACTCTATTTGAGCCTCTCTGATTTGTAAGTAAGCCTCCTTTAAATGGATTTTATTGTTAAAGATTCATTTAAATTTTCCTTATAAGTACGCCCCCTAATAAATAAATTCACATAATTTTTTTTTAATTAACATTCTTTTAATAAGCATACATTATCTTGTGTATATACAAGATTTAAATTTTAAATTTTTTCTTAGGGTTTAGGATTTTGAGAATTTGGTTGAATATGTGCAAAAACAATGGATTTCATATTCTTTTTTTATTTACATTAATTTTTTTATTAAAATATGTTAATTCGGGTTTTGTAAGAGGAGAGGTTTTGATGTGAGAGGGGCTTGCTTATTGTTTATATATGAGGTTAATATATATATGAGGAGCTTGTACATTAAATGATTAAAATGTGAGAGGTTTACATACAAGAGGGGTTTACTTATAATTTAGAAGGGCTCAAATAGAGCCAAAAATCCAAAAACAGTACTCTTAAATATCTTGTTAACTCACTTCACTCACTATAACAAGATATATATGACATTAAAAAAAATTCACATTTTATTTAAATTTTTTTAATTACTACAAGAATTTATACTAATTTATCCAAATATAATTAGGTTTTATTATGATAAATCAAATTTATTTTTTTCACTACAGGGACTCAAGTACTCAATTGGCATGCACATAAAAAGCCCGAGATGGGGAAATGCATCCACCCATGCATAGAACACAAACACTGCTGTCTTGTGATAATGCATTAAACAATGTCTTTCACACAGTGGTCAATAAAAAAGGGAAAAAAACGGTTCCATTGGAAAACATTATTTGATTATACGGATTGGGACTCCTGTTTTTATACCAGTCTAATATATTTTATATACCACATGGAATACATAAATGTCATTGATAATAGGTCAAATCTTTTTCTGCATTGAATCAGAGGTTTAAGTCTCAAAAGTAGGCCAAATCCAACTCCAAGGAACCAGCACATGGGCGGCTCATCTTATTTAGATTCAATAAGGTGATGCAATTGTAGGGTTTGAGTTTACGTGGAGATTTTGGTTAGATGTAAATGTAAGTAAAAAAATATTAAAAAAATTGTCCTAATCTAAGTCTCAATTTCTTTTCCATACATTTATATGCAATATAATATATTATATTACGTATATATAAATAATATAAAAAAATATTTAGTAATTATCAAAATTGTCCTGCAATGTTCTTGAGTAAAAGTTTCACTAATATCCTTGAGTAGGACAGATTTGTGCTTGGATTTGTCCTGAAATGCATGCATGCGATAGAAGGCACTACTACTTGTAACGTGGTTTTGTTCTTATCATTAAAAATGTAATGCGTGTTTCATGTCATTTGTTCTTTGAACTAAAGTTAGAATTTACTATAATGATTTCATTGTTGAGAGAAAGTAAACAAAATAAAAGTGAATAGTAAATAAGATAACAAAACAAGGAACACTCTCTCAACCCACCGCCCCCCCCCCCCCCCCCGGGTAGGAGGGAGACAGCAATTTAACAGTTGTTTACTCTCGTTTATCTCTAAATAGTTATTTTATACTCGGTTATTTTACAATCCAAAAACAGTACTCTTAAATATCTTGTTAATTCCCTTTACTCACTATAACAAGATATATATGACATTAAATTTTTTTCACACTTTATTTAACGATTTTTAAAAAAAAAAATTAATTACTACAAGAGTTTATACTAATTTATCCAAATATAATTAGGTTTTATTATGATAAATCTTTTTTTTTTTTTTACTACAGGGACTCAACTGGCATGCACTTAAAAAGCCCGAGAGGGGGACATCCACCCATAGAACACAAACACTGCTGTCTTGTGATAGTACATTAAACAATATCTTTCACACAGTGGTCAATTAAAAAACAGTTCCTTTGGAAAACATTATCTGATTATACGGATTGGGACTGCTGTTTTTATACCAGTATAATATATTTTATATACCACATGGAATACATTAATGTCATTGATAATAGGTCAAATCTTTTTCTGCATTGAATCGGGGGTTTAAGCCTCAAAAGTAGGCCAAATCCAAGGAACCAACACATGGGCGGCTCATCTTATTTAGATTCTCTCTCCCATATCATCTAATTTGTATTCAAATTGAATGGTATTGCGTGTATAGAAAGTTGTTAAAGTGCCTCCACATGTGTGAGTGCCAACTGCTCAACTTTATTTTTCATTAAAAGAATAATATACTGACATTTTAACATGGCTTTGGCTCTTTTGAACTTTGAACACTCAAAATTGAAAAAGTGGAATATTGATTTTTTTTTTTTTTTACAAGTGGAGAAATTAAGAACTCCCTTTGTTTCAGGAATAAAAGAGAGGATACAATGATGTCATGATAATAGGCTTATTCATAAAAAAATGAATAAAGTGTAATATGTTTAATTTAAAATAAATCATGATAACTCACCTAGATAAAGTAGGTATATAATATAATTTTCCCTTTTGTTCATCCAAAACTATAACATAAAACAAAATAAAAGACAAAAAATTATTAATACCAAGAAAGGAATAGTGATCAAACAGAAATCATTTGATTTTTCTCTTACCCTGTATAACTATTTTATACCAAAATAAGTTACTCATGAATCAAACAAGGATCAAATAATGTTTTAATTTTCCAAACTCATTAGTTTTTTCTTGTCCATTCTATGCTCTTTCATGAAAATACTAAAAGAAGTATCCTCTGATCCCCACATGGGCCCTTCCTAAAAAATAAAAAATAAAAAATAAAATTAAGATGTGATATAGTCTTAGGGTTCGTTTAGAAACAAAGTTTCAAAAGTAGCTTTTAACTGTTTTATATATGATTTTTGTAAATGTAATGATTTATACTAGCTACTTTATGAAACACAGATTTCGATGTATAGCCCTTTGATAAAATTCACATGTTGTTTTTCATATAAACTGAGACATTTGATAACCCATATTGGGATTTTAGCTTTTTAAAAAATTAAAGTCGTCCCAAATTTGGATGCCAAATACATCCTTAATTTGAAATAACCAGTATTACGGAGACATTGACAATTTCTATTTAGTTATATTTTCAAGAATCATTTTTTTTAAATGTATAAAATATAGATTAGTCATTTGTCGTTGTTGGATGTATTATGAAAAGAATTATGATATATAGTTTATCTAAACATATCTATCTCATTTTATATAAAACAAGATTTTTTTTCCTACACATTGTTTTGATGATGTGCCCCAGAGTATAGTAAAAGAATAAAAATTTCAAGGAATACCCTACTGTTAACACTTTTCGGTATATTGTTAAATATTTCAAATACACGGTTAACACTCCCTAATGCATTGTTATCCTTTGCATAAAATGCTTCCACCCTAATTATTTCAATACACAGTAAACACTCCCCAGTATACAGTTAAGTATCTTTAGTATACTGTTAGCATTTCTCACTATATTACTAATTTTCGCATAGTTGTGTGAGAACATTTTTGGTATTTTTGAAAAAATCTGGCCGGAGGGCTTAAAAATAAATTTTCATCGCATTAGAGACCTAAAACAACTGCAAAAACTTTCAGGGACCTAATCATAATAGATGGGTGATCACAGGGACCTCTAATTAATTTTTCCCTTCAAATTTTGATTTTTATTTGGTTGATTAAATCTTTGGAAGAATTTAATATTTACAAGTATATATAACTTCTATGAACCTTATATATTTATATTTGTTCATTTAACCTCATGTGAATAATAAATATATTTTCTTGTGTGTGTGTGTAGAAAAAAATTTAGTGTATAAATTTTGAAAACAAAATAGTATTATTGAATATTTTGGTGTGATCAAACTCCAACATTAAAACTCTAAGCACGAGGAGTAAACTTATGGCTGTACTATGTGGCTTAAAAAATTATAAATATCTAGAATCCGAGGGTGATTTATTAATTTATTGTTATAAGTTTTATCATCTAATGTATATTATTAGAAAAAAAAAATGAAAAGAAAAAGTAAACAATTTCTGCCATCAGTTGTAACGTAGTATGTTTGACTTCTGTAAGGTTAAAGATGGAGACAAAGATTTTAGAAAATCAATAGACGTACGTAGGTTTTTGATAAAATAAAATAATCACATAAAATGAACTATCTTAATCTTGTAACTTCATTGTCCGAGGAAAATATTCAAACGCGACGGCTAGGCAATCCATTAAAATCATTAATGGCACTGTCCGTCCACTCAGATACTTCCACGTCATCAAAGAGATTAGTTATGGTCGTACGTTCGATTTTTAACAGATAAAGTCCTTATATTAGGTGTGTTTGAAAAAACCAAAAAGGAAAAAGAATTTTCATCAATCAAATATCTAATATCTGTACCTACCAAAAAATAAGGGAATTGTCCAGATGCCCTTGACCAGGGGTTTAATTTTTTTTTTATCCTTGAACTTTTTTTTATTTTTTATTTATCTTTGAAATCTGGTCTTTTTTTTTCCCTTGACCAGTTACATAAATATTACATTTCTGTAATTGATTGTTAAATATATGGAATTGGTTATTATATTTCTGTAATTTATATGTGATACCCAAACTACCCCTTACAGACAGTTACATAAATACAAAAATATAATGTATTACATACAGAAATTATACAAATAATTACAGATATTTAATAATTGTCTACAAAAAATATTAAAATACGCAAATATGTTTAAACACAAAATAGTCATATATACATTTTCAATGTCATTACAATATTATCTATAAGTGCATTCAATGTACGCAAAATTGTTATAGATACAATCATAAAGTTTTATTAAAATAGATACATTAATTGTTTGAATTATGATGTTTTTTTCATATCTTAATGATCAGTCGTAATCTCCCCTTAATCCTCTTCATTTTCTTTTGGATGAAATGAAACCCACTAAAATATCATTGAACTAGAAATTCAATGTATTTCATAACGAAAAACGAGCTTTCCAAGCAACATAAAAAATACAGCAAACAGTCAAACACCTAAATAAATTTATGAACAATTGTAATATTTTAGTAGAATTATTTCTTGATCCATGTACTAAACAATTATAGAAACTAACATTTATATAACAACTACAACAAAAACTACAAATGTAATATCCAATGACATAATCTATCATTTACAGATAATTACAAATTACATAAATGTAATAACCAATTACATATATTTAACAATCAATTAAAGAAATGTAATATTAATATACGCATGAGAATCGTGGCACTGGTCAGGGGCAAAAATAAAAAATAGGACCAGATTTCAGGGGTAAATAAAAAATAAAAAAAAGTCCAAGAGCAAAAAAAAAAATTAAACCCCTGGTCAAGGAGCATCTGGAAAATTCCCCAAAAATAAGTCTAATATTTGTGTCATACAAGATTAAAAACAATTTCTTACTTATCTATAACAATTCGGAAATAACCCAAAAAATTAGTTAATAATAATTTGGAAAGTATTAGATAAAATCCAGTAGACAATCTAGAATTGAATGAATTCATTTTTTAATTTACAAATAAAAAAATATACTCATTAAAAGATTAACAGGACAGATGAAACTGTCTGTGGAACAGCCCACAATAATGCGTGTAAAAGCACTCTAATAATTTACATTTTCATCACTTTCACAACTTTGATAAAGGGCTCACTTTATCCTAGATTCATGAATGGTTATTCTTATTTGTCTATAATTTACTGATTATATCATGTCCTCATTATTGTTATTAATACATTGTTTATATTTTTTGAAATATACATTTATAACTATTTCGTATATTGACAATTAACATTCAGTTCAATTTATTATTATTGTCGCAGTCCGGTGGCCCAAACTACAAAGTCCCACTCGGCCGCCGGGACGGCACCACCTTCGCCACGGTGAACGACACCCTGAAATTCCTCCCCTCCCCGATATCCAACGTAACCACCCTCCTCTCCGCCCTCGCCCTCAACAACCTCGATGTCAACGACCTCGTCGCCCTCTCCGGCGGCCACACCATCGGCATCGGCCACTGCACCTCCTTCGAAAACCGCCTCTTCCCCACCCGCAACTCCAACATGGACCAGACCTTCTTCAAGAACCTCCGCCTCACGTGCCCGGTCTTAAACACCACCAACCTCGACTTGAGGACCCCGAACATCTTCGACAACAAGTACTACGTCGACCTCATGAACCGACAGGGGCTCTTCACGTCGGACCAGGGCCTGTACAACGACAGCCGGACCAAGCCAATCGTGTTAGGGTTCGCGATCAACCAGAGCTTGTTTTTTGAGAAGTTTGTGTTTTCGATGGTGAAGATGGGGATGTTGAATGTGTTGACGGGGACGAATGGGCAGATACGCGCGAACTGCTCGGCTAAGAATCCTGGGACGGTTGGTGATGCTTGGTCTGTTGTGGATTTGGAGGTTGAAAGTGGTGGTGCTGCTGCTGCTTATTAGGGTGGTGGTGGTGGTTGTTTTTTTTTTCTGAGGGAGAGAGAGGGGTTTGCATGCGCTGGGTTTTTACATGATGTTTTTTAAGTGTCCGTTTGAACAAAGACATGAGCTATTGTAATGTTTATATATATTACAGTAATAATTAACTTTATAAATGAAATATGTGATTTTATGTTTAGTTATGTTTTTTTTTCACCGTAAAAAATAATAATAAAGGTCGATTATCATATTGATGAAGAATAAAATGTAAATAAGGTTTAAAAAAATAATAATAAGGTTAAAAAAGTTGAATAAGGTTTAAAATGTGAATACGGTTTAAAAAGCTTCAGTGATGATTAATGGAGAATCTTGTGGTTTCTTTCCTCTCAACAGGGGTCTTCGACAAGGTGATCCCCTATCGCCGTTACTTTTTTCCATAGTTGCAAATGTCCTAAGCCGTATGTGCCTGAAAGCTGAAGCGAAAGGTTGGATTAAAGGGTTGTCATGCATAGAGGAAGGCACACCTATCACCCACCTGCAGTACGCGGACGACACGATGGTGTTCGGTACTCCGGAGTGGGATGTTATCCTCGGGCTCAGATTTATCTTGGCAAGTTTTTCACGGGTCTTTCTCTAAATTGGAACAAAGCAATGTCTGGGCAGTAAATGTTGATCACAATCTGGCTTCAGAGCTGGCTGCTCTACTTGGGTGTGGTATTTCTGAGGCCCCGACGAAACACTTGGGTCTTCCTTTGGTGAAAAATCGCATTCTAAAGTCGGATTGGATTCCGTTTAAGAGATTGGAAGGTTGGCAAAACAAGCAACTATCACTAGGGGGGAGAGTAACGCTGTTGCAATCAGTAATAACAAACCTGCCACTTTTCTTTCTATCCACTTTTCAGGTTCCGCAGGGGATATTACAAAGGTTGGACTCGATGCGTCGGAGGTTCTTTTGGAAGGGCACGAATAGGGACTCATCCAGCCCTTGTTTGGTGAAATGGGAGGCTATATGTGAGCTGAAATCTAAGGGTGGCCTTGGGCTCCTTGATCTTGACTCAATGAATAAAGCTTTGCTTAGTAAATGGCTATGACAATGGGTGCACGATCCATCGAAATGGTGGGTCCAAATATTCCGAGAAAGATACGGGGTGCAGTCATCTGAGTCTCTGTTTTAGTCATCTCTAGCAGGGCTTCCTTCCTTAGCCGTGGATGGTTCAAGCTCAGTGAGGAATTCTTCAAATCTATGAAGTGGAAGCTAGGCAGAGGTGATAGAATTCGGTTTTGGAGGGACATATGGTGTGGACCGAGGCCTTTCGCCGAAATATACAAACACATTTTTGATATTTCTGAGAACAAAGATGTGGCAATTCAGCAAATTTGGAAGGCCCGAGCATCGGGAGGAGAATGGCTACTAAACCTTCGTCGTATTACCCGCGAGGAGCAGGTGCAAGAAGTGGCAAGTCTGCTTCATCGCCTAGAACCAGTGGCCCCGGTTCCTTCTAGTGATGACTCCATTGTTTGGGGGGGGGGGAAACGCGGAGGATTATAGTGTCAAACTGGGCTACAGATGGTGGAAGAGGGACTCTCCGGCTATCATTTCTATGGTGCCCAAAAACTCCAAGATCTGGTCATGGTGAATTCCCCTTAAAGTAAAGACGTTTTTATGGCTTGTCTTTCAGCAGAGAGTTCTAACGAAGTCTTATAGATCCAAGTGGAGGCCACTCATGGACACCACGTGTGATTTATGTTTGTCGGCGATGGAGACAGCTGATCACCTGTTTGGTGCGTGCCCAGCCATGATACAGATATGGAAACGCTTGAGTGTGGCCACATCATCGCGGATTAGCATTATGAATTTAGAGGAGCTATGGGCGCATATGGTGGAGGCTCCGAACCTTGGAAAAGAGGCCGTGAGAGTCGCAGTAGCGCGCATCATCCTTCCTGCTGCGGTGTGGGCAACCTGGGTTACTAGAAACGGGGTGCTATTCAGGCAGAATCGTTTCTATATAGAAAACCTATGGGACACGACGGTCGGGTTTATCAAAGATTGGGGTTGTTCATTGGCTGGGGCAAGGAGAGTCTTCTTGCTTAGTGAGAAACTTGTTATCGAGATGTAGGGTGTTTCCACCCCTTCTGGCTTTCTTTCTTTGCTTTTTTTCTCCCCCCCCCCCCCTCCCAACCCGTTTCTTCTGTTTTGGTTTTTCTAAGGTAGGAGAGTATGACAGGGCCCAAACCTCTTGGGTCTTCCACCTTTCCCTCCTTGATTTTTATCTTGTCTTTGTTTTCTTTTCATACCTATGTAACTCTCTTGAAAAGTAATATATGGTCTACCAGATTTCAAAAAAAAAAAAAGTTGATTTGTCATGTGAGCTACAATGATATATAAGAGGTAATGATAGGTGATTTGATGTGATGACATGTGATTTGATTAGTGGGTCTTCTTATACGAGTAGAGAAATAACATAATTTCAGGGGGAACCTAGAATACAATTTATTCTCACCTAATTTTGCATAGCTATACCTACTTATTCTCTCTACCCAAACATTTTTTTTTTGTTTATACTCCTCTATTCCACCTATTCCACCCCTTATTCCCCCATCCAAACGAGGCATTTAAAATAATAATGGGGATGTTTAGAGCCCTTTGCATTACTTTTTTTTTAAATATGAGCCTTCCTATATATATTATTAAATGAAATAATGTACATATTAAAATATAATACATATTATAGTGTATATACAATAACATGGCCAAGAATCCTGGAACACTCAACGACTCCTGGTCCGTGGTGGATCTGGGGGTGAGGTCAGCAGTGGTGGCGGTGGTGCGGCTTATTAGGGTTTTGTTTGTTGGAAGGCTGTGTGCGCGTTGTGTTTACTAGCTAGTGGTTTTTATATCATACATTTTTCTTTGAAAATAACAATGTTCAAAGAAAAATTATATGTATGGCCCCTTTGCAACTCTATTCCAAAGTCTATATCGGTTTTTTTTTTTTTAATTATACACTCACTTATTAAAATACATAAGCGGATCCATTACGAATCATATATGTTAATATCCATTTCCTAGCTTAACTATTTGAATACTGATATTAATTTTTGGATTCAAATCTTTTTTAATATGGATTGAATACAGATAATTTCGTATAATTGACATGTTTAAATATTAACATTAATTTGGATAAGCAAGTGATATTTAGAGAGAGATAAAAATTAAAATTGAAAATTTAAAGCTTATTCTCTCTTTCAGATATTATATATTGAAAAAAATTAATAGTAATATAATATAGAAAAAATGCATATAACCCCAAAGTTTATCTATATTCAAATAACCCCCTAATTTTTTTGAAAATCCATATAACCCCCTCTAACTTAATGGTTAATCTATCTACCCCCTTCTGTTACTTCTCCTGCTCCATGTTAATTTAACCCTAGAAGATGAAATGACAAAAATGCCCTCACTATCAACAAAGAAAATTATGTCATGCCACTGTTTGCGTTGAAGGCGCTCACGAGAAACTACTTGTGTGTGGCGTGCGAGGGGGAGGGGGAGGGGGAGGGGGAGGGGGAGGAGGGGTTGATGAGGGAGTGGAGGAGTTGCTGCATTCTGGGATGCAATGAAGACGCCAACGGATGTGGTGGAGGTGTTTATGGGATGCAATGATGATGCGAGGGTTGTGGGGGTGATGAAAATGAGGATTGGGATTGAAGAGGAGGGGGCTTCAATCAAAACAGTGTGTGTATAGTGAGAGGAAGAGGGAATGAAAAGTGGATATTTGTGAGGGAGAACTTTTGGATTTATAGTTTGGGTTTTTGTTAAAGAGTTTCTCATTGAAAGGATGTGATTTTGATTTTCTTGCACCTCCCCTCTTCATCTCCAACTGCCTCCTCCGACACATCCTTCACATGTTCGACGAAATGCCCCACTAAAACACATTCTCCCACAACACCATCATTGACTTCTTCATCACCTATGATGACCCCCTCCGTGCGGTCTTCGCCTTCACCACTGTTAGAAAGAAATCAACAAACTAGAGAAGAAGATTGTTCTCTAGAGTGAAAAACACACAAGAATTGTGCTAGAGTATGAGTAGACTTTTGGTGGCTTCAAATTTCATTCATACTATGTCAAAATGAGAGAGTACATGGTTGCTATATATAGCATACATACCCAATCCGAATTTACATGCTCTGTAAATGCATACCATGAAAAAACTAAAAAGCTATTACATTTTCAAGGAAAATAAGTAAGGGAGGAATATAAGGAGTTTGCATAGAAAATCACATGTATCCTAAATGCTAAAAGAGTTCCCAAGATAAATAAATGAGAGAGGAATTCAAAGAGTCCAGCTTATAATTTCAACAACCCCTCTTAAGCTAGACTACCACAACACCCAATTTCTCTCTCATTTTATTGAAAGTTTCAATCTTCAATGCTTTTGTAAAGATATCAGCCACTGGTCTTGGGTCTTGCAAAACTTGACATTGATCTCTCCATCTTTGACCAAGTCTCTAATGAAATGATACTGATTCGAATATGCTTGCTTTTGCCATGAAAAACTGGATTTTTGGTGAGTGCAATGGCTGAACTATTGTCACAAAACAGAGGAGTGCTTTCACATTGAGGATGCTTCAACTCATGGAGAATCCACCTTAGCCAGAGAGCTTGACAACTAGAAAGAGCCAATGAGATATATTCAGCTTCGGTTGTGGAGAGAGCCACAACACCTTGCTTCTTCGATGCCCATAAGATTGCACCTGAGCCAATGTGAAAAACAAAACCTGAAGTGCTTTTACTGTCATCTCTGTTTCCACCCCAATCACTATCACAAAAGCCCACCAAACTTGAATCTTGGACACTTTTATAATGAATTCCATAATCAATAGTGCCACGAACATATCTTAAAATTCTTTTGCCTATGTCCCAATGAGTATTAGAAGGAGATTCCATGAACCTGCTGACCATGTTGACAGCAAACATAAGATCAGGTCTTGTAGCAGTCAAGTACATAAGACTACCAACAAGGCTTCTATAGAGGGTTGCATCAACCTTTCTCTCACCATCATTTTTGCTAAGTTTCAAACCAACTTCCATGGGAGTATTAAGAGGTGTAGCACCCTCCATTCTGAACTTCTTCAATATATTTTCAGCATACCTTTTTTGAGATATAAATATTCCATCTTCAGCTTGCTTTACCTCAATGCCCAGAAAAAAATGGAGAAGCCCCATGTCAGTCATCTCAAATTCATGCATCATATCTTTCTTGAAATTTTCACACATGCTTGGACTAGTGCCGGTAAATATTAAATCATCAACATATAAGCATATGACTAAGAACTCCCCTTGAGTGCCTTCTTTGATGTAGAGAGTATGCTCGAAAGGACACCGTTTGAAGCCATTCTTTAAGAAATATCCATCAATGCGACTATACCAAGCCCTTGGCGCTTGCTTTAGCCCATATAAAGCCTTCTTCAATCGACACACTTTGTTTTCTTCATCCTTCTTCACATAACCTGGAGGTTGATCAATATATACTTCTTCTTCAAGAAAGCCATTCAAGAAAGCCGATTTAACATCCATTTGATAGACCTTCCATTTTCTTTGAGCAGCCAAAGCTAACACCATGCGAATTGTTTCAAGGCGAGCCACAGGAGCAAAAACTTCATTAAAATCAACACCGTACCTTTGCTTGTAACCTTTTACCACCAGCCGTGCTTTGCATTTCTCCACCTCTCCTTTTGAGTTGAATTTTGTTTTATATACCCACTTGACGCCAATAGATTTGTGTCCACTTGGGAGCTCAGTTAACTCCCAAGTATGATTTCTTTCAATGGAATCAATTTCTTGATTCATAGCAATTCTCCACTTCTCTTCTTGAGATGCTTCTTCATAAGTAATTGGATTGGCGTCCGCAAATAAATCAAAATTCACCAAGTCTTCATCAAGATTTCTTCTTGTTGCTTCATAAATTTCTTGAAGACTTCTTGTCTTCATAGGAGGAGATTTAGAACTTCTTGAAGACGAGGAAGACGGTGATAAATGAGAAGATGGAGAGGAGAGTGGAGTATCTCCATCACCACCACCACCATTTGGTTCATGACTCTCCTCCTCGTTGATGAGACTTGAATTTTTATTTTTATACACACCATCCCAATCCCAAGATTCTTCTTCATTGAATTTTACATCTCTGCTTATAATAATTTTCTTGGTGATTGGATTGTAAAACTTATAAGCCTTTGAGCCTTCACTGTACCCAACAAGGATACATTTTTCAGATTTATCTTCAAGCTTGCTCCTTCTTTCATCGGGAACATGAGAATAACATATGCTGCCAAATACTTTCAAGTGAGCAACACATGGTTTTTGCCCACTCCAAGCTTCTTGAGGAGTTAAATCACACTTTTAGTGGAGGCACGATTAAGAAGATAGATAGCACATGCCACTGATTCAGCTCAAAATATGTTAGGCATACCTTTAGATTTCAACATACTTCTTGCCATCTCCATGATTGTGCGATTCTTCCTTTCCACAATGTCGTTTTGTTGAGGTGTGTACCGAGTAGTCAACTGATGACGAATGCCCTTCTCTTTCAAAAATTCCACGAACTCATTGGACATATATTCAGCCCCACGATCAGTACGCAAGGCTTTAATAGAGAGACCACTTTGCTTTTCAACAAACGCCATAAATTGCTTGAAATATTTGAACACCTCAGATTTTTTCTTTTAGAAAATAGACTCATGTCTTCCGGCTGAAGTCATCAATGAATGTTAAAAAATAACGATTACCTCCAATAGATGTGGTGCGCATAGGGCCGCATAAATCAGAATGAACCAACTCAAGTGGTTTTGATGCTCGCCAAGATTTGCCAACAGGAAAAGAGTCTCTGTGATGTTTCCCAAGAACACAACCTTCACAAATTTTATCTTGCTGATGAATGTTAGGCATGCCTCTAACCATATGTTTTTTGCACATGAGAGATAAAGAACTGAAGTTCAAATGCCCATATCGAAGATGCCATAACCATGATGAATCTTTAATAATAGTATTGAAGCAAGGAAGAACACCACTTTGAAATATAAATGGAAACATCTTGTTTTGAGTCATTTTCACCTTGGCTATGAGAGTATTCTTCTTGTCCTTGATTTCACATATTTCTTCTTTGAAATGAAGATCATATCCTTTGAGAATAAGTTGCCCAACACTCAAAAGATTGTGTTTGAGGCCTGGAACATAGAAAACATCGGTGACATGCTTGCTGCCATGGTTAGTTTTAACAAGAATATCACCACATCCCTTGACAGCAAGTCTTTTATCATCACCTGTTCTAACTTCAGTTTGGACCATTTCATTTAAGTCCACAAATAATTTTTTGTTTCCAGTCATGTGGTTACTACACCCACTATCAATATACCATACTTCATCATGAGTTTCTTCTTTGGTATCACAAGCAAGAAAGAGAATATCATCATCAAGAATTTCATTTTTCTCATGCATGAAAGTTACCTCCTTTTGGTTTTCTTCTGCCAATTTCTTTCTACAGAACTTTATGGTGTGACCATACTTCTGACAATGATAGCATTGAACTTGTGAGAGGGAGCGACCACGACCTCGACCTCTTCCTCGCATAGAATAAGATGAATCACCTTCCTCTTCTTTTGTCTCTTGATTTCTACCACCTCCATATCCTCTTCCTCTTCCTCTTCGTCCTCGAGCACCACCACGAATAGAGAGTTGTGTCTGAAAAGCTTGCTCGATTGGAGGAGAATCAAATTGCTTTATACGAAGTTCATGGGACTGAAGTGATCCCATTAAACTATCAATGGACAAAGTGGACAAGTCTTTGGATTCTTCTATAGCAACAACAATATGTTCAAACTTGCGAGTTAAGCTCCTCAATATTTTTTCAACAACTCTTTGATCTTCAAGTTTTTCACCATTTACTCGCATTTGATTAACAATGGAGAAGACCCGATTGAAAAAAGTTTCAATAGTTTCAGATTCTTTCATCTTTAAAGAATCAAATTCACTTCTAAGAGTTTGGAGTCTCACCATTTTTACCTTGTCTTCTCCTTTATATGTTGTATAGAGAGTATCCCATGCTTCCTTTGCCGATTCCGCCGAAGATATCCTTTCGAAAATGGCTTCATCAACAGCTTGATAAATGTAGAACAATGCCTTATTGTTCTTCTTTCGGTTTTCCTTCAATTGAGTTTGTTGTTGTTGAGTGAAGCCCTCCACATTGTCCGGCTCATCGAAGCCACTCTGAACAATATCCCATAGATCTTGAGAGCCAAAGAGTGCCTTCATTTGAATACTCCATTTGTTATAATTTTTACCAACAAAGCAAGGAACTTGTGGTTGCATCATATTGTTGGAAGCCATCCTTGAACGAAGCTCTGATACCAATTTGTTAGAAAGAAATCAACAAACTAGAGAAGAAGATTGTTCTCTAGAGTGAAAAACACACAAGAATTGTGCTAGAGTATGAGTAGACTTTTGATGGCTTCAAATTTCATTCATACTATGTCAAAATGAGAGAGTACATGGTTGCTATATATAGCATACATACCCAATCCGAATTTACATGCTCTGTAAATGCATACCATGAAAAAACTAAAAAGCTATTACAGTTTCAAGGAAAATAAGTAAGGGAGGAATATAAGGAGTTTGCATAGAAAATCACATGTATCCTAAATGCTAAAAGAGTTCCCAAGATAAATAAATGAGAGAGGAATTCAAAGAGTCCAGCTTATAATTTCAACAACCACTACCCCCTCCAAAGACTCCTCGTACAACGCAATCATCTCAGGACTTGTGCGCACCGGCCGCGTGGACCTCGCGCAGACATACTTCGATGCGATGCCCCACACGGACGTCTCAGCGTAGACCCGCATCATTCACGGATGCGTTTGCTGTGGGAGGCCCGAAGAGACTTTGAAGCTCTTCAAGCGAATGCACTCGGAGAGGGCGCACGGAAACGACGATTTTGTGCTTGCGATGGTTGCGCGCGCGTGCACGGACTTGGGCGGCATTCGATACGGGCGGTTGGCTCACACGTGGATTCAGCAGATTCTCGACGTGGATGCAATGCATGGAAGTGGGAGGGCATATTTGTCATGTGTAGGGGTTTTTTTTTTGTATTTTCTTAAAATTTTAAGGGGGTTATATGTATATATATTGTCAGGGTAATGTTATGTAATGGAATATTATGTAAATATTCTTCACAAATTGACGTAAAATTAACCTAGGGGGATATTTGTTTAACCAGAGAAACTTTGAGGGGGTTATATGGATTTTCAGAAAAAATAATGGGAGATATGGATATTAGCTAACTTTCAAGGGGTTATATTAAGCTTGTCAACGGGTCAAGTCTAGACCCGGATCCGATTACACGTATAATATACCTGACCCGATTTGGACCCGACCCGGCGGACCCGAACAAACAAACGGGTCGAGTCCGAGTCCACCCCGCCCTGATCCGTTGGACCCGAGACCCGATCGTTTTATTAATATATGCTCATATATTATAAGACTATTAGTATTAGTTGATACATAATTTTATTTCTTACTTAACTTATGTTTGTATTCATAAGTTCATAAATCATAATCATAACATTTTTTCGTTGTGTTATGTTGCAACTTGCAAGAACTTGATTGTTTAATATGTAAAAAACTTAGTAATGTATTGTCGCCGGTTTGTTTTAGATAATTAACTTATTAGCTTTTGAATTTGTATAATTAATTAGTTTATTGCATGATTTATGTTTATTAATTTAGTTAATATGTTAGTGTTTATTGTTTTGAATGTTGTTTAGGTTAATATTGTTTTGAATGTTTATATAATTAGTTATATTTATGGTTTAGATTAATATGTTTTTTATGTTAGTGATTACTGTTTTGGATGTTGTTTAATAATTCATTTACTTCTCTTATTTTTTTGCCAACCATTCGGGTCCGGGTCCACATTTTTTCGGACCCGTCAGGTCCTAGATTGGACCCGGACCTGTCGGGTCTTTCCACGGGTCGAGTCCGAGTTCACCCCAACCCGACCCATTGGCAGGCCTAGATTATATACATTTTTCCCCTATAATATATCATTATTATGTTTAATCATATAAGATAACAAAAATGAATAATACATAAGCCAAACATAAGTAATTTTATAATATATGTCGAATACTATACAGATAATTTTTCAATTAGATATACTGATATCCATATTAGCACTTTAGATATTTCAATATCGAATATTTTTTATTTTAATACGGAGTCGAATCGGATACAAATTTTTTCAAATAATCGATAAGCTTAAAAATGCATACTATTTTACATCTCATCATATTACCACAAGGATTCTTGGCCTTATTTGTTCTTGAATGAGCGACCTCGGATGTGCTCTGTTTTTAGACAATAATGGTTTCTGGATAACACGTGTCAATTTTTCAAGCGTGGCTAGATTTTTTTCCTCTACATCCATTAATTCTATATAGTCTAAATGCACTATTCACTGGTAGCTCTCTTGGCGCAATGATATATTTTAATTCTGATGGAATAGATTTCCATGTTTCAACCTTTGAGAAATATAATAATGAGAATACATAATCCTATTTGTGTTTGAGAAACAAAAAAAATTGTAAAAGTTATGATTAAAAGAAAATAATCAAAATCAAAGGGGAAGCATAAAGTATATATATATTTGAATCTTGAAAAGTAATTGTATCAGGAGAGAGCCACAAATTATTTTACCTACTAGACAATATTTGTAAAGTTTTAACATTGAAATGAGAGGAAGAGGGGAGGAACTACACAAAAAAAGGGATTATAGAGGCATTTTTATTTATTGCGGTTTGTATATAACATCACTATAAGTATTTTATCCCATTGGTTGCAAATAAAATGTCACTTTTATTGTGGGGGGTAAATGAGTGATGATATTATTGTTAGAATCAATTGAAGAGAATGAACCAAAAATATTATTAGGGTTTGTATCAATATTTATAGTACAAAAAGGGAAACGGGAAAAAGACTAATCTACCCTTAACCCTAACATATATACATTTAACACCCCCTCTCAAACTCATGGTGGATCATACACCGAGAGTTTGCTCAACAAGAAGCCATGGCGCTGAAGTGTATGTGACTTTGTGAAAAAGTCAGATAACTGAAGAGAAGAAGAAATATATGGGAGTGAGATTGTGCCCGCAAGAAAGACTGGGTTGCTAGCAATCTGAATGGCGCTCTTGTTATCACAATATAGAGGAGTAGACGCAGAGAGGATGACGCCCATGTCAGAGAGAAGGCGTCGAAGCCAAACAACCTCAACAGTAGCGGATGCCATAGCACGATATTCGGCCTCAGCACTCGAACGAGAAACAATGTCTTGTTTCTTGGCCTTCCAAGATATAAGAGAGTCACCAAGAAACACACATATACCAGTCGTGGATTTACGATCTGTGACATCTCCTGCCCAATCAGCATCAGTATAAGCACGAAGTTCAAGAGTAGAAGAAGACGGAAACAGCAGAGCACGAGATATAGTGCCACGTAGATAGCGTATAATCCGAAGAACTGCTGCATAGTGAGCAGTACGAGGGGCAGCGACGAACTGACTGACAATATGCACAGCATAAGCAATGTCAGGACGAGTGACAGTGAGATAGACGAGGCTTCCAACAAGCTGTCTATAACGAGTAATATCAGACAGGGGTTCTCCATCGTCAGGTCGGAGCTTAGCATGGAGCTCAATAGGAGTGGGGGAGATGCGATCATCAGTCAGACAAGCACGATCGATCAAATCAGCAGTATACTTGTGTTGGGAGAGAAGATAACCACGCGGAGCAGAAGCAACTTCCAAGCCTAGAAAATATCGAAGTTTTCCAAGATCTTTCATCTCAAATTGACGCTGAAGATGTTGCTTGACCGACTGTATATGAGACGAATCATCGCCGGTGATGATCATGTCATCAACATAAAGCAGCAGCATAGTCCGATGAGGACCAGAGGTGTGAACAAATAAAGCAGGATCAGAGGAACTCGGAACAAACCCAACAGCACAGATAGCATCAGTGAATCGAGCGAACCAAGCGCGAGGAGCCTGCTTGAGGCCATAAAGAGCGCGGCGAAGATGACATACATGACCAGAAGGATGAGGAAGACCCGAAGGAGGAGTCATATAAACCTCCTCTGATAAATCACCATGAAGAAAAGCGTTCTTGACATCAAGCTGATAGATAGGCCATTGACGAACAGAAGCAACAGAAATCAACGTACGAACAGTCATCATCTTCGCGACTGGGGCAAATGTCTCATCATAATCAATACCATGCTGCTGAGTGAAACCACGGGCAACCAACCGAGCCTTGTGACGCTCAATCGAACCATCAGAGGTGGTCTTGATCTTGTAGACCCACTTACAGCTGATAGGAGTCTTCCCTGGAGGTAGTGGTACAATATCCCACGTATGAGTGCGTTGTAATGCACTGAGCTCCTCTGCCATGGCACCTTCCCATTCTGGAATACCGACAGCCTCACGATATGATTGGGGCTCCCAATGAGTGGAGACAGCTAAAAGAAAACACTGAAAACTAGGAGAAAAAGAATCAGAGGCAACTAGACTTAGCCTTTGTGGAGGACGACGATCACGAGGTGGATTGCGGCGAGGAGCTGATGCAGGGTCGACTGCGGGTGCATTGTCGACTGCTGGTCGAATAATATCAGGCGCAGGAGCAACAACAGGGGAACTCGGCTCACATGAATCGTCTGCAGGAGGGGATGACAAGGTCGTAGAGGGGACAGAGGAGGGACTGGATGCAGGTGGGACAAACGATGGCAAGGTCGTAGATGGGATAGGTGATGGAGTGGATGCTGGTGGGACAGACGATGGCAATGTCGTAGATGAGATAGATGAAGGACTGAATGCAGATGGGACAGACAATGGAGAGGACTCAGGAGTCGAGAAATCCAGAAAAATAAGATCATCAACGGTAGATGGAGGAAGTGGAGCCGGAGGTGACGGAAGAGCAAAATAAGGATGATGCTCCCAAAAGGTGACATGACAAGAAATGCGAAGACGTCGTGCAACAGGATCATAACACTTGTAACCCTTATGTTGAATACTGTATCCAAGAAAAACACACATAGCAGAACGAGGAGAAAGTTTGGTGCGTTCAGTGGGAGGAAGAAGAACAAAACATGTACAACCAAAAACACGAAGACGGGTATAATCAGGAGGCTGATTGTGAAGTCGCTCAGATGGCGAGATACCACCGGTAATGGATGATGGAGTGCGATTAATGAGATACACACTTGTGAGAACTGCCTCAGCCCAAAACTCAACAGGGACCGATGCAGAAAGAAGTAATGATCGAGTCATCTCAAGAATGTGACGGTGTTTTCGCTCAGCAACTCCATTCTGTTGATGAGCATAAGGAGTGGAGAATTGAGGAAGAGTGCCTTGGGATGCCAAAAATGCACTAAAAGACTTAGAACAATATTCACCACCACAATCAGAGCGTAGCACCTTAATACGACGAGAAAATTGGGTCTCAACCATGGTAGCAAAAGAAGTATAAATACGCAGTAAATCCAAGTGACTAGACATAAGATAAAGCCAAGTGAAACGAGAATAGTTATCGACAAAAATAACATAATATCGATTTCCCCCTTTTGAAAAAATAGGAGATGGACCCCAAATATCAGAATGTACTAAATCAAAGGGAGACTCGGAAATATGCAAACTTGAAGGGAATGGGAGAGCCACGGGCTTACCCAATTTACACCCCACACATGGTTGAAGATCTGTATGAGAAAATGATCCTAAGGCACCGGTCCTAACAAGATATCGGAGTCTAGGCTGAGACAAATGGCCAAGACGACGATGCCAGAGATCGAAAGGAGAAAGGGAAGGAGAAGTAGTATCTAACCGAACGGAGGCAGCGGAAGGCTGAGGAACATGAAGCTGATCCATGTAATAGAGTCTACCCTGTTGTCGTCCAGTCCCAATCTGTCTCCCAGTAAGTCGATCCTGAACAGAGCAAGATGATGAATCAAATGTGATCGTATAACCAAGGTCTGCAAGCTGACTGACAGAAAATAAACTCATGGAAAGTTTAGGAACATGCAAAACATTTGGCACACTAAATCGATGAGAATGATCAGAGAGAATGTCAGAGCTCGAGACAGACATAGGAGAACCATCAGCAGTGCGAATAAGGGAAGGAGAATGTGATGGTGTACAATTAACAAGAATCGATGCACCCGATGTCATATGATGGGAAGCCCCAGAATCAAGAACCCATGAGGTAATCGGCATACCTGGTACGGGAGTAGAAACAGACTGAACGGAGCCAGAAAAATCTGTACCAATCAATGAGTGTAACATAACAGAAAGCTGCTGATATCGGTCTTGTAACCCCTGTAGATGTGCAATAAGTTGAGCTGTGGTAAGCTGTGACTGAGTAGAAGCAGCGCAAGATGCAACTGATGTACAAATCTGATCCTGACAAGGAGAAGATTGAGCAGACGACTGGATTGACAAGGAGAAAGCGGCATCTCGAGCACGTTTTCTAGCTAACTTGTGACAATCGAGGGTCACATGACCAAAGGAGTGACAATATCTGTAATTTATAGTACTTGCACAGCAATAAATCAAAATAAAAAGTATCTGATAGATCCAAAACAATCACAGATGCGTAGATCACGAGAAGCTGATCAAAATGAGTACCAATATGACTATATTTGGAGTCCGAATGAGCCCGGAGCGGCCTGATAAAGAAAATACCGAAAGAGCGACGATGGATCCGGGTCGGGTCGAGTCGCAGAGCCGGGTCGGGTCGGGTTTCCGGGTCGGGTCCCGGAGCCGGGCGCGAGCGGGCGCGTGCGATCTCGGGACAAATTCCCGGGAGATCCGGGATGCTGCCCGGGACGAATTCCCGGGAGATCCGGGATGCTGTCCGGGACGAATTCCCGGGAGATCCGGGAATATCTGCGCGGATCTGCGCTGATCACGCGACCCGGCCGAGGCGCGGACGACGCGCGGGGACGGTGCGCGCGCGCGGACGGGGCGCGCGCGGGGACTGTGCGCGCGCGCGGACGGGCTGCGGGAGGGCTGGGCACGCGCGGGCGGGCTGAGCGCGCGCGGACGGCGGCGGGGCGGCGCAGCAAGGCGGCGCAGCGGCGGCACAGCGGCGTGATGGCGGGGCAGCGACGAGGCAGCGCGGGGCAGCGATGGGGCTGCGACGGGGTTGCACGGGGCTGCGACGGGCAGCGACAGGGGCTGCGAGGGGCTGCGTGGGGCTGCAACGGGGCTGCGCGGAGCAGCAAGTCACCGTGGGGCAGCGGCGGGGCTGCGCGGGGATGACACGAACGGCGGAGCGTCGACGATCTCGCGAACGGAGAGTAATTCAAATACAAAATCAAAGAAAAGAAAAAGAATTGGATTCAAGCTCTGATACCATGTTAGAATCAATTGAAGAGAATGAACCAAAAATATTATTAGGGTTTGTATCAATATTTATAGTGCAAAAAGGGAAACGGGAAAAAGACTAATCTACCCTTAACCCTAACATATATACATTTAACAATTATTACTATATTGTTTAGTAAACTGCCACCGTATATATTATTGTCACGATTAGAAAATGTAGCTAATATGAGAGGGAATGTTTGTTTGAAGTAAATATTAGGGGAAATGTTAGTACCAAATAATGGCACCCTTAATTTTTTTATGTTATAACCTCTATACAATATATAGCTATGTTTGCAAACCGTAGCAAATAAAGTAAGTAAAATTAGTGAAATAATTGGCACCATTAAAAAAATTTATTGATGTGTTTTTATAAATATCCTTCACAAAAATACAGACACTTGTCACAAATCAGAGACTTATTAGTTAATCAACAACTAACACACCCTGTAGGGTCCAAAAATGAGGCCCACCAACCATGCTCCATGTGTCAACAGCCCATGACCCGATAAGAGAGGGCCTACGACCCGGATCGTTCGCCATTCGCAGGTCCGACCCATAAGCCCACCAACGTCCAACAACTGAACATCCATCCAAATCAGTAAATCCAAAACTTTATTTTGGGCATTAGGGATGATCAATTGTTGTTAAATAAAATCTAATGGATATGTTGAATGTAGAGCTTTCATGATGTTGATCCTCTAAAATCACAATAATATATCCTAGATTTAAGAATAATCACCAACAGATCCAGAAAATCCCACCACTTAATATGCATTAACCAGGGACAATGACAGCAGATCCTGCAAATCCCCTATTGATGATAAAATCCTCCCTAGAATCACAAGATTCGATCTCATCCATCCGATGGGAGTGTGATCTTCAGATGATTCTAGGGTTTCCCACAACATTATAAATAGGGAGGGAATCCTCCCTAACAGAGGTATGTGAAAAATACTTTTAACCAGAGCCCTATTTTGTGCTTTTACTGAATTGAGCGTCGGAGGGTCTTCCACAGGTCACCCCCAACCCTGTGTCTGACGACGTTCGAGGAGGAGGAGCGCCGGTAAGCTTTCGGGAGGAGCGGAGTGGCGGATCTTGACGACCCGAACCTATTTAGTTAATTTTTGTCCCTCCACTCTCCATCTTTCTAGGTTAGTTTAACCTAAATCAACGTTTTCCTTTTGTCCCCACACATCCTGACAGCCCTCACACTATCCCCACCAAATCCCCAAAAGAAAAACCATGCACTAGATGATCTTCTGATCTCTTCTCTATTCGGCCAATCTCTTTAAGTCTCCTACAATATTTTATTTTATTATAATTTTCATGGCTTCTCTCAATCCATTTTGTTATGTGCAATCTCCAAGATATATTATCTTCTACACCGGGCTCCTCTGCTTTTCATTGGTCCTTAAATTTGTGTGGATCTTCCATTATGTAAGGATCTTTTTATTCTTTTTTTTCTATATTTTTTGTATTTTTCCTTGAAAAGTAAGGGTCGCAATCAATTGATATATTTAATGACATTTTTAACTTATTTTATATGGATTTGTTATTAGCATAATGTAATAGTTTATTTGTTGT
This sequence comes from Acorus calamus, assembly GCA_030737845.1. Lineage (NCBI taxonomy): Eukaryota > Viridiplantae > Streptophyta > Magnoliopsida > Acorales > Acoraceae > Acorus > Acorus calamus. Next base: position 23,637,405 of record CM060870.1, read on the forward strand.
GTATCTCTTTAGATTTAGTTTTATATGATTTTTCTTTTTTGTTCCTCTTCAAATAAATAAATGCCTTTGAATTTGTTTAGTATGTTGTTTGTCTCCACTTGTGTCTATTAAAAAGGAAGTTTGAAGAATTTAAATAGCATAGATGTTCCTTGTCACTCAAAAAAAAAAAGATTGACTGTAGCAGTTGGTCTTGGATGGCATTCCTTAACTAAAATTGTGACAAAGAGGAAAAATTAAAAGAAAATAAACATGTGTTTATGCTTTGTTTTAGAAAGAAAAAATTTAAGCTTGACTGTTGCAATTGGATTTGGATTTAATTTTTAGCTAAAATTGTGATAAAAAGGAAAAATTAAAAGAAAACAAATATATGTTTATGCTCTGTTTCAGCAAAAAGAAATTATTGTCTTGTACTTTATTTTAATGTAGTAGCATGGGTAAACACCTTCTTTAAGGACACCACTCATGTTAATATGTAAATGTATGAGTTGTTGGGGAATCTTTTGAATCTATGAAGGTGGAGAACAATTGCATGTTATCAATGTTGTCAATAAATATTTTATGGAAGAATAATCACAATTTTATGTCATCAATAAATATATTATGTTACTTTTTTACTTGAATGAATATTTTACCATGTGAAAATTACAAATATGTATGAGATATAGGTGGCTTCATTGGATTATGGACACGAACATGTCGAGCATGCCTTCTCAAGGCGCAGGCATATTAGCATATGTTTTATTAATTTGCTTTACATTTTTATTTATGTATATAACTATCATTATTTCATTCTCAAATGTTATTGAGACTTCTACTAATACAAGAAAGAAGGGTCAAGGTAAAACAGTTATGACATATTATTGCACTGGCAAGATGGCTAAAGTATCAATAGATAAAATAAATTGGGACAACTAGTGGGTGATATGGCAAAGACCCTCAACTCTTACATTGGTGTTGCGGTACGAAGTGGCCTATTGCATCTTGATATACCTGATTGGAGGTGATAAGCATATTATTTTCACATTTAAACCCTTCAATTTAGTTTTCTATTCCTAATTTTATGTGTAATAATGACTAATATTCCAAATTTATATGTTATTACAGGTAATTGAGATAAATGATGATTATCAATGCAAGATACTCTATGAAGCATTTAAATATATGAATGAGAATCAAGAGGACTCTAGAAGATCCAAAATTATGCTAGAAAAAGATTTGGTGAAGAGAGAATCAAAAATCAAATTCCAATCAAATATTCTTCAAATCAATGTTGAAACCGTCCTACTGTTTTGACCATAACTTTTGCCTCAAATATCCTATTTTGGCCCAAAATATGGCTTTGGAAAGATATTTTCAAGATCTACAAATCAATGTTTCATGAATATTTTGAAATTCCACCATATTAGGGGTCAAAAATTCATCCGAAGATTCTGCAGAAAATCAATGACGGGAATGAAAGCTTTTACCTGCTAAATCTGTCAAAGATGCATATTAGGAAGGTTAATGGTTAATCTTGACCATCCAATTTATTGCAAATCAACGGTTGAAATTCAAGGCTGAAGGCTATAAAAGGAACACATATGAAGCCAAGAAGGAGGCATCAAAACAAGGAGGCAAAAGGACAACCAAGGAGAAAGATTCAAGAGTTTTCTTTTTGTTTTTCTTTTCATATGCTTGTAGTCATTTAGATCTGAATTTTTATATTAGTTTTTTTGTTTTCAGAATATTTTTTTTATATAATATGGTTTCTTTTATTTTTCTTTTATTTCGTTTGATCATGACTAGCTAAATCTTCAACTAGGGTTGAAGATGAAACCATGCAATGCTAGTTTAGGATTTTATATTTAGATCTGAATTCTTCATATTGTTTGCTTTATTGAGCATCAATCTCTCCTTCAATTCTCTTTTGAAACCTTTTATGTGAATTTCTTGTTACTTTCTTCAAAAATCTCTTGTATTTGATTTGATAAAATATGCTTTGATTGAGTTCTCTGATATTTTATGCTCTTCTTAACAAGTTGAATATTGAGTTGGTAGATTTTATAAAGGGAAGGGAGATAGATCATTATATTGGGTTTTCATAAATCAAGGTTTTTTAATCGTAGAATCATCTTCAAGGATCTCTTGTTTAGGGTTTGATAGGGTATGCTTGATTAATTATTTTGATATCTTATTCTCTTCCTAATGTGTGAATGTTGAGATAATTGCTTTGATTTTAAATCTGATTTTATGAAATAATATGATTTTAAATATTTATTTTCCGATTAATATTTGATTAACGTCAGTATTGATTGAGTTATATGATGGAGTTTCATATTTGAATATAATCCCTACATTGGTATTGCATGGTGGATTCTAAAACCCTAGTTATCTTCTTATATTCATATTAGCTTTTAAAAAAAAAACATAATAAAAAAAAACTTCATCAATCTTTCTTTCTAGTTCGATTAGTTAAATCAATTAATAATCTGATTTGAACAATTCTCTGTGGGTTCGACCCGTATTTGCTAGATCTATACTACTGTAACGATCCGTGCACTTGCGGTAATTAATATAACTTAAAATATTCAATCAAGTTTTTGGCGCCGTTGCCGGGGAATTGTTTCAAATTATATTTGATATTGATTTATCTTTCGGATTAGTTTTTTTTTTCTTCTTTTGCTGATTTTTTTTATATGCTTTGCAGGATATCAAGAACCTACAAGAACACAACAAAGAATGGTGTAAGGCTTAGACCATTCTTTCTCTAAACAAGCATCCAAAAGTGTTCAAAGGCGACCCTAAGGTGAACCATTTCATCACGGTAAAAAGGTGGATTTAATTCTTCCCTCACTGTGTGTGAGTTGTGAGTATTTCATTCACCCACGAATCTTCTGCAAGTGGGTTACTTTTGGGGTTGATTGGGATTTTCGGTGTGTGCATTTTTCAATTAGCATACATTAATTAATTAATCTAAGGGTTGTCCCACATAACATAAGGTGGGGATTTCATCACCCTCCCTTGGCCCACAAATCATCATCTTGAGCATTTGTCAAACCCATGAGCCTAATTAAATTAAAATGAATTAGACTTGACCCTAGGTTTTCGAGCTCAATAGGACAAGAGACGCCAAGAGATAATCCAGTGAGCAATAAAACCATTTAATGATGTCTAGGAAAGTGGTTTCATAAGGTTTCTACCTTAAAGGACAGTGGTTACTTAATTGAGGAACACGTGAAAGCGTGGAAGACCCCCCACTAATCCTTTACACTTTCCTGGTTGTTAGGTGGTTGATTGTTAATTGGCAAGCTTGAGGCATATCTTGGAACAGTTAGGAGCTGTCCATTAAGGGAGGAACATCCTCAACAACTAGATTTTTAAAAAAATCATCATCCCTCACTTAACAAGATAAATCTTAATTTGTTGATTGTGAAAGTATATTCTTGATTTGGGATATTTTGGTTTATGAGCATTTGGTCTAGAGATTCTAAAAACCGATTGATTCGTACCGAGTCAACCATCACCATGGATAACAGAGTAGCTGTTATCCCAAAGACCTTGAAGGATTACATGTATCCATCTAGAACTACGCAACCCTCATGCATTGTGTTACCAACAACCAATGCTAACAACTTTGAGATCAAGCCTGGGATGATTAATATGCTCCCAAAATTTGATGGATCTGAGGATCCATATCTTTTCATTAGGGAATTTGAGGAAGTTTGTTCCACTCTAAAACTTCAACAGCTAACTGATGATTCCATCCGGTTGAGGTTAATCAACTTCTCCCTCAAAGATAATGCTAAAAAGTGGTTGTATGCTCTAACTGCAAATTCTATCACCACTTGGGATCAATTAGTTATGATATTTCTGAAGAAGTTCTTTCCTAATCATAAAACTGCTAAGATTCGCATGAATATAAATCAATTCATTCAAAAGGATGGGGAATCTTTATGGAGATATTTAGAGAGATTCAAGGACTTGCTGTTGCAATGTCCTCATCATGGATTTGAGGTTTGGAGATTAGTGCAAATTTTATATGAAGGTTTGAATTACACCACAAGGACTATGGTTGAATCAATGTGTAGTGGTGAATTTACCAATAAAAATGAAACTGAAGCATGGGCATTTCTAGAAGAAGTAGCTGAAAAATCCATGCAATGGGAGACAATTAGAGAGCCTGAGAAACTCATGCATTCTAAGGGAGGTATTCATTCCATTGATAGTAGTTTTGAGTCTGAAGCCAAATTTGCATCTCTCATTCGTAGAGTAGAGGCCCTAGAGATGAAACCAAATCATGATTCTATTAATCAAGTCTCTACCTCCAACTCTGCTATTGTCTGCATTTTATGTAAATCTTCAAATCATCTAGCGGAAGACTGTCCTTCCCTGTCATCCCACAAGGAAGGTTGGGCCGAACATGCCAATAGCTTACAATGGAGGAAAAATGACCCATATGCTCAAACTTATAATCCTGGATGGAGGAATCATCCAAATCTGTCATGGACTCAAGGCCCACATCAAGGAGGCCCACAAGGACCTCCTCAAGCTCCCATGTATCCTAGACCAAACACAGGACCCATTCCTACTCCATTTCCTCCGCCTGGTCTTCAAACAGAAAATGAGAAGAAGTTCTCTTCCTTAGAGAAAGGGTTGGATGTTCTTATGAAGTCCACTCACAATCTAACTCAATCATCCTCCCAGATGTCTGCCACTTTGAATCAATTTATGCAATCTACAGGGCAAATCCTTCAATCCACCACACAGGCAATCTCCCGTCTTGAGATTCAAGTTGGTCAATTGGCCACCACCATGAGTGAGAGAGAGAAAGGAAAGTTTCCTAGTCAACCGGAACCCAACCCTAGAGGACCCATTCTTCAAGGACAAATCCAAGATTCTTCTAGTAACCAATCCAACCAGGTTAATGCAATCACTACTCTTAGGTCTGGTAGACAAGTAGACAACAAGGTTATTATGCCTAGTAATGATGTCGAAGATGATAAGGACAAACCCAAATTAATTCATGAGGACCCAGATTCTGAACCCATCCCTCCTGGCACATCCATCCCAGAGAAGCCCAATGATTCTCCTGAGAGAGTTTATGTTCCAAAGGCCCCATATCCCCAGAGATTAGGTACAATTAAGAAATCTGCACAGCTAGATAAAATTTTAGAGGTGTTTAAGCAAGTTCGCGTGAACATTCCGCTCCTAGATGCTGTCCAACAGGTACCTGCCTATGCCAAATTTTTGAAGGACTTATGCACCCAAAAAAGGACCAACAATGTACCCAAGAAAGCTTTCTTGGCATCCCATATAAGCTCCATTCTTTCATGTGAGACTCCAATCAAGTATAAGGACCCAGGTTGTCCCACCATTTCATGTGTGATTGGAGACACTCGTATTGATCGAGCTTTGTTAGACTTAGGTGCGAGTGTAAATCTACTGCCCTATTCAGTGTACAAACAGTTAGGCTTAGGAGAATTGAGACCTACCCCAGTGACCTTACAATTAGCAGATCGATCTGTGAAAATTCCTAAAGGTGTCATTGAGGATGTCCTTATTAAGGTTGGGGATTTCATCTTTCCTGTTGACTTTATAGTTTTAGAAACTCAACCTGTTCTAAACCCGAAGGGACAAATTCCTGTAATTTTGGGTAGACCATTCCTGGCTACATCTAATGCTTTGATTAACTGTCGAAATGGATTGATGAAATTATCTTTTGGAAATATGACAGCTGACCTAAATATCTTTCACATTGGAAAACAACCAGGAGATTATAATGATGAATTAGAAGATGTGAACTCTATTGAGGAAATAAATGAAGATTTGAAACATCATTCTATGTCTACTAAAGATCCTTTAGAATTTTGTCTTGCTCACTTTGGAGAAAATTTTGATATGGAAAAATCGATCATGGAAGTAAATGCTCTCCTAGATTCAGAACCAACCATCCCATTCAATAAGTGGCAACCAAAACCTGAGCCCCTTCCTCTATCTCAATCACCACCCCTTCCTTCCATTGACAAGCCTCCCAAGCTAGAACTTAAACCTCTTCCTGACAATTTAAAATATGTTTTCTTAGGTCCAGCTGAAACCCTTCCTGTAATTATTGCTTCTGATCTTAATAAGGAACAAGAATGTGAGCTAATCAGTGTCCTTAGGGAACATAAAGAGGCCATTGGGTGGAGTATGGCAGACATTAAAGGAATAAGTCCATCTGTGGTTCAACACCGAATTCATCTTGAGGACAATACAAGTATTTCTAGGGAACCACAAAGGCGTTTGAATCCTGTCATGAAGGAGGTTGTAAGAGCTGAAGTTTTGAAACTTCTTGATGTTGGGATCATTTATCCCATTTCTGATAGTAAATGGGTAAGCCCAATTCATGTTGTTCCTAAGAAATCTGGCATTACAGTGATAAAGAATGATAATAATGAGTTAGTTCCCACTAGAGTACAAACTAAGTGGCGTGTATGCATTGATTATCGTAAACTAAATTCTGCCACTAGGAAGGATCATTTTCCACTCCCATTCATAGATCAGATGCTAGAAAGGTTGGCCGGTCATGCTTTTTATTGCTTCCTTGATGGTTATTCCGGTTATAATCAGATTCCCATAGCTCCAGAGGATCAAGAGAAAACCACCTTCACCTGTCCTTTTGGGACGTTCGCTTACCGTCGCATGCCCTTTGGGTTATGCAATGCACCAGCTACTTTTCAGCGGTGTATGATTAGCATTTTCTCTGATATGGTAGAGCGTTTCCTTGAGGTATTCATGGATGATTTCTCAGTATTCGGATCAACATTTTCTGATTGCTTACACCACCTCTCTCTTGTTCTGATCAGGTGTAAGGAGAAAAATTTAGTACTAAATTGGGAAAAATGTAACTTTATGGTGAAAAGGGGAATTGTTTTAGGTCATGTGGTTTCTGATAAAGGTATTGAGGTAGATAAAGCCAAGATTGATTTAATTACTAATCTTCCTCCCCCAAGGACTGTTAAGGAAATTCGATCATTTTTGGGGCATGCAGGTTTTTATAGGAGATTCATTAAGGATTTTAGCAAAAAAGCTAGACCCTTAAGCAATTTGTTGGCTAAAGATATTCCCTTTGAATTTGATGATGAATGTATGCAAGCCTTTGAAATCTTAAAAAAAGAGTTAACCTCAGCCCCTATCATTAGACCTCCAGATTGGACCCAACCCTTTGAACTCATGTGTGATGCTTCTGACTATGCTATAGGTGTTGTTTTGGGTCAGCGAATTAATAAACTCCCCCATGTGATATCATATGCTAGTAGGACTTTGAATGATGCACAACTTCACTATTCCACCACTGAGAAGGAATTCCTAGCTGTAGTCTTTGCCTTAGAGAAATTTCGATCATATCTTATAGGTTCTAAGGTCAATGTCTATTCTGATCATGCGGCTCTTAGATACCTTCTATCCAAGAAAGATGCTAAGGCCCGTCTCATCCGTTGGATTCTATTGCTACAAGAGTTTGATTTAGAAATCCATGATAAGAAAGGTTCTGAAAATGTTGTAGCTGACCATCTCTCTCGGTTGACCCTAGACCCTATTGAAGACCTTCCTGTGACTGAAATTTTTCCTGATGAGCAGTTAATGGAAGTATCTACGTTACCCTGGTTTGCTGATATTGTGAACTACCTTGTTACTGGTGAAATGCCTTCTCATTGGTCCAAACAAGATAGATTTAGATTTTTATCCAAGGTCAAACACTTTTACTGGGATGATCCTTACTTGTTCAAACACTGTCCTGATCAGATCATTAGGAGATGTATTCCAAATTCTGAGTGTCGAAGTGTCCTGTCATTTTGTCATGACCAGGCATGTGGTGGTCATTTTAGTGCTAGAAAAACTGCTGCTAAGATTTTGCAGTGTGGTTTTTATTGGCCCACCATTTTTAGGGATGCAGCTGAATATTGTGCAAGTTGTGAGAGATGCCAACAATTGGGAAGGATTACAAGAAGAAACATGATGCCACTCAATCCTATTCTAATTATTGAAATTTTTGATGTTTGGGGCATTGATTTTATGGGGCCATTTCCTAATTCATATGGAAATCTATACATTCTTCTGGCAGTTGACTATGTCTCTAAGTGGGTGGAAGCAATACCATGTAAAACGAATGATAACAAGGTTGTTATAAGATTTATTAAAGAAAATATTTTCTCTCGTTTTGGAACCCCTCGTGCCATTATAAGTGATAGAGGAACTCATTTTTGCAATCGTTCTTTTGAGAGTCTCATGAGGAAATACTCTATCACTCATAAAGTGTCTACACCCTATCATCCCCAGACTAGTGGTCAGGTTGAGGTGTCCAATAGGCAAATTAAGCAAATTTTAGAGAAAACAGTAAATTCAACTCGAAAAGACTGGTCCTTGAAATTAAATGATGCATTATGGGCCTATAGAACTGCTTATAAGACCAACCTTGGCATGTCACCCTATAGGATTGTCTTTGGAAAAGCTTGCCATTTGCCTGTTGAACTAGAACACCGTGCATTTTGGGCCATTAAGCAATTAAACTTTGAATTTTCCGAAGCTGGAGACCAAAGGAAACTCCAACTTACTGAATTAGAAGAGATCCGCAATGAGGCCTATGAGAATGGAAAGATATATAAGGAGAAAATGAAAGTGTTCCATGACAAAAACATTCATCGGAAGTCATTTGACGTAGGCCAGAAGGTCCTCCTTTATGATTCGAGGTTACATATTTTTCCAGGCAAGTTGAGATCCCGTTGGACTGGCCCATATTTAGTGAGAACGGTCTATTCCCATGGTGCCATTGAGGTTGAGAATCCAAAGAATGGTGATGTTTTTAAAGTGAATGGTCATAGACTCAAACCATTTTTGGAGTTACCGTTGGAGAAAATGGAGGTCATTCACCTCCATGATTCCATCTATCAAGATTAAGCTCTCTTGGTAATCATTTTGTACTATATTTTTCTGGGTTGCCTTTACTCCCGAGTCATCAATTCCTTGTTCATGCTGTAAACTAAGTTTGGGGGCGTTAGGGTAATTTTCCATTTTCAGTCTAGGCTTTGTGTTTGTTGCATCCACTATCATCAAGTCATTGAATGTAATCTTTATTTTGAAGTATATTGAACTAATAAAATTATTTTTATGTCATCGTATACCAGCAGTTCAATGGTGATCACTTGATATGGTAAAATTCTTCCTTTTTCATTCTCTTTTCTTGATATTTCATGTGTCCAATTATATGAACATTGAGGACAATGTTAGATTTAGGTTTGGGGGTGTAATCAACAAATTTTGATGTGATATATTAAAAACAAAAATTGGGAAAAATTTAATCCTTGAGATGCATTTGGCTTGCCAGATCAATTTTCACTTTAGTTGTTAATCATATCCTGTGTCTAAAATGTTTTTCGCAAATTTCAAGTCTTGAAAAAAAAAAAATTTCAGCACTTATAGCCACATATATGTAGCCTAAATGGAAAAGTGAAATTTAAGGGAGAGAACTGGAAGAATCATTAGTGGAGACTTAACCCATGAGAGATTTGAGCCATTCTATTCTTGGAGGGATTTTACATAATTCTGAGTTACAAGTTAACTCAAATTTTTCTTGTTTTCGCTTTAAAAAAAAAATGTCGTTTGCTTGATCTCTTTATTCTTGTTTTGATCAAAGATTCATGAACACCATAAAAATTGGATTACTACACTAGAAACTCCTCTGAAATCTTTTCAAGGCATACAATAACCATATGAAACTTAGGAAATGATTTAGGCCATCTTTGCTAACCCATCTATCATGTTCAGCCAACCTATTTTTATACTTATCCACTAGTCAAACCCCTTGAGCCATATAAGCCTTTCTTTGTTCAACCTATTTTCCATCCTACACTTTATTTAATGAGTGTAACCTTAAATTTTGTTTTGGGAACGAGGAAAGAAAAAGAAAAGAAAAAAATCAATCAATTACTATGAAATTTCATGGAGGGTTATTACTATCATGATTCTTTAAAAAAAAAAAAAAAAAAAAAAAGAAGAGAAGAAGCCGATATTCATCGAAAAATAAACAAATCTTCAAAGCATTTCAGAATAAACCTTGTCCAATTTCCAACAATAACTCTAGCCCCATTACAACCTATTGAAAAGACCTACTTGATCCTAAATGTAATGTGGTTAAAATGTGGAGAATAGATGAAGAGGATTTATGGTGTTTAATCCAATGTTCTTGAGTCGATGATATTCCGTTCCTGAGATCAATTTAATTTTCTTTTTCTTTGATATGGTCCGTCCTTCTATAAAATCTTATATGTGGATTATTTGAATTTTGATTCCTTGCCACATATAAGTTGAGAGAAATGAGCCCACCTCTGAGTGAATTCCTTGTTGAGTGTAATATCCAGTGAGTTTTTTTGAAGTCAAGGCGAAATCCATTCTGAAGGTGATCAAAATTAAGTTTTACTTGGAAAAAGAAAGTTACATCCTTGTTGGTTATGCACACACACACTTCAGGACTTGATTATGAGTGGAAACTTCTGACATATGGATAGAGTTCTCAACTTTAGTAGATTTTTATCAAGCTCCCTAAGATGTCATTTTTCTCAGATTTTCAAAAAAAAAAAAAAAAAAAAAAAAGAAGAAAGTCATGAATTTTGTGGGTAGATTCGCTGCAAACCCTCACGAGTCAAACTCGTCCACTAGGGGTGACCTAGGGGTTTAAGGGCTTGTTGCATACGCTAAATGCAACCGTGAGAGCCTGCGAAAGTGGCCTTATCCTTTTTTTATATATATTTTGTTTAATCACTTTAATTTGATTGCTAGAGGACCAGCAAAATCTAGGTTTGGGGGTATTTGATAAGCATATTATTTTCACATTTAAACCCTTTAATTTAGTTTTCTATTCCTAATTTTATGTGTAATAATGACTAATATTCCAAATTTATATGTTATTACAGGTAATTGAGATAAATGATGATTATCAATGCAAGATACTCTATGAAGCATTTAAAGATATGAATGAGAATCAAGAGGACTCTAGAAGATCCAAAATTATGCTAGAAAAAGATTTGGTGAAGAGAGAATCAAAAATCAAATTCCAATCAAATATTCTTCAAATCAATGTTGAAACCGTCCTACTGTTTTGACCATAACTTTTGCCTCAAATATCCTATTTTGGCCCAAAATATGGCTTTGGAAAGATATTTTCAAGATCTACAAATCAATATTTAATGAATATTTTAAAATTCCACCATATTAGGGGTCAAAAATTCATCCGAAGATTCTGCAGAAAATCAATGACGGGAATGAAAGCTTTTACCTGCTAAATCTGTCAAAGATGCATATTAGGAAGGTTAATGGTTAATCTTGACCATCCAATTTATTGCAAATCAACGGTTGAAATTCAAGGCTGAAGGCTATAAAAGGAACACATATAAAGCCAAGAAGGAGGCATCAAAACAAGGAGGTAAAAGGACAACCAGAGGAGAAAGATTCAAGAGTTTTCTTTTTGTTTTTCTTTTCATATGCTTGTAGTCATTTAGATCTGAATTTCTCTCCTTAAAATGTGGTATTTCGGTTACGATTACAGATTTTTTTGTGATCACACTGATCTTCTTCATTAAATGTTAAAATTAGCGTCAACTTCATCACTCTTCATCCTCCCGTTTTGTTTTCTTCATCAATCCCATCATTCTTCATCAACACCTACCGATTTTGTTTACGAAGAACAAATAAAAGCATATTGTTAATTTTTTGTTGGAGGGTACGGAAGGATCAGAAGTTTGTTGTTATTTGAATCCCACATAAATGTCTTTTCTATCAGATATTCAATTAAGGATCAGTAATTAAATTATTTTTTGTTTGATTTATGTTTTTGTTGTTGTTTTCTCATTTTTTAAATGTTTTCTTTTTTGAATGCTGTTACATTGTCTAGTAATCTCAGATCTCATTAGTTAAGACTGTTACATTGAACGTCATATTGTTGTTGATTTCACACTGTTTAATTGTTTTGTTTTTAATACTGTTAGATTGTTTGATAATTTCAGATTTCATTATATAGACTATTACATTGAATATCATATTGTTGTTGATTCCATGTTGTTTAATTTTTTTTAATCCTGTTACATTGTCTGATAATTTCAGATCTCATTGTTTGATTCTGCATTGTTCAATTTTTTTTAATCCTGTTACATTGTCTAATAATATCAGATTTCACTATATAAGCTGTTACATTGTACGTCATATTCAATATGGAATGTTTATATGTGTGTATGTGTGTCATTAAACAATCATGTTAAAAATTAATTTTGTTGTTATATTCGTAAATGTAACAGTTATTGGGACAGTCATTTGCATACTAGGTTAAATAGTTCTTTGCAATAGTTATTTTGAAAGTAATTCTTTTGTTTCATTTGAAATGTAACAGTCTCTTGCAAAGTCATTTACATTATAAATGTAACACTCTTTTATAGTAGTCATTTTTGATAATTTAACAGCCATTTGCTTACTCATTTGCATATTAAATGTAACCGTCTTTTTGCAATAGTCATTTGGATAATCTATTTTCTATTTTTGTTACATTTGTAAATATAATAGATATTTCCATAGTCATTTGCTTAATAATGTAACAGTCTTTTGCAATAGTCATTTTGATAATTATTTTTTGTTATATTTATAAATGTAACAAACATGTGCATAGTCATTTGCATACTATATGTAAGAGTCTTTTGCATGACTAATTCACTTCATACAATTGTCATTTTGCTTCTCTGTTGCAGATGAGTCTGATACATTTTCCTTAGATGAGATTCCACAAGGAATTAAAATTAACGATTTTGAAGAACAAACTGCATAAGTTATTTGTCCCAATGTTGGAATGTCATTTCAATCGGAAGATGATGCTAGAAAGTTTTACAAAAATTTTGCCCACAGTGAAGGTTTTTTGGCATATCGAAAATACATGGGAAAAAGGATGAAAGCGGGAGGCAGAGATTTTTTAGTCTTGCATGTTGTCAAAATAGGAAGCACATTCCAACTGGAAAGAATGCGTTTAATGGCAGGTCTTCAATCAAGTCTGGTTGTGATGCAAGGATCAATGTTAGTATCAAGGATGGAGTGTACAGAATTTGTTCTCAATATATGGATTCTTTGCATGAAGAGTTGATGAACTGTACAACTGAGAATGCTAATTGCAGCTTTGCACGTGAAGGAACATTTCAAGATGTAAGTGTTCACTCCCCTAAGAAGATTCGAAGTAAGGGGCATCCACCGTAAAAAAGGAAGGCAGCCAAGGTTTACAAACCAAAGTCCAACCATGGAAAGATTTCTGAAAGTAAAATGCAGAACGTTGCGGAAGTAATTTAGATCTGGTACCAAAGAATTAGATACATTCATGTATTTTTGTTTCAATTTGTGTAATAAAGTCATTATAATGTGATGAATACACATTGTTTTAGTGTGTTATGTTTTAGCATTTGATGTAAATTTTATTTTATGAAATGTAAAGTTATTGACAGATTATTTAGTGATTAATGTGTTTAGTAATACATTATAAATGTGTGTATTATGTTACATTATAGTTGCGTGTTTTGTGATCTGTTTTTATGCAAATGATTAAAATGTTTAGTGTTACATTTGTGTATTATGTTACATTACAGATGCGTGTTTTGTGTTAAAACTAACACCGATATATGTATTGTATTTACATTTTAAGTTAGATGAAAAGAATGTAACAATTTTGAGTGGTTGATATTTTTAGGCAGACTTTGATGTGATATGTTTTTATGAAATGTAACAGTGTTTGTCAGATTTTTAATGATCAATGTGTTTTGTGTTACATTACAGATGTGTGTATTGTGTTACATCACAAATGTGTGTTTTGTGTTACTTATAAGATTGATATGTGTATTGTGTTTACATTCAAGTTGGATGGATTAGTGAGTGATTTTATGTAAATGTAACAATTCCGAGTGGTTGTTAATGTAACAACAACAAAAGATAATGTTACGTAGATGATTTTACACTTATATAGCAAGATATGAACAGTTAGCCTAGCAAATCAATTATGGTTTCAATATCTGCATTTCATTCATCAAAAAATCATATATAACAATTGTTTAATTTAGTATACGTAATTGAGAAAATTTTTCTCTTTGGTTCTTCAAACAGAACTGAAAAAAAACATAAAAAGATCAATCATCAAGTTGCATTGTGAATAATCTGTGGTCCTCTTCTGTGTATGTCCGCCTCTTGTCGGAGATGAATTTCTTTAGATCTTCTCTTATAGATATGCATATCTATGGAGTCATCTATTTCGGTATCTGTCCTTGATATATGTGTTGAGCCATAATATGTAAGATAACTACACCGCATTCAATACTATATTAAAACATATAAATCCACATTATTAAAAGACTGTTACATTTACTAATTATTAAGACAAATGACCATAGTCAAGATACTGTTACATTCATGTAAACTGTTACATTTATAATAAGAGAGCTAAATTTGATTTCTTTGGATGTATTTCCATCTAACATGTGACATTAATGTGTCATTGTTGCTGTTACATTTGTGGATGTCTTTTGAATATATTTACATGTATTGCAATGTGAGATAATCAAGACTGTTACATTCACTAATTGTTAAGATAACTATTTCATTGATAGTCAAGATACTGTTACATTCATGTAAACTGTTACATTCATAATAACAATGAGTTAAATTTGAATTTCTTTTGGATGTGCTCACATGTAACATGTGACATTGATAGTGTTACATTTGTGGATGTGGAGTTAAATAATATGGCATTGATAGTGTTACATTTGTGGATGTCTTTTGAATGTATTAACATGTAATATGTACTTTTAAATGTAGTATTTTTCAATTCTGCTACATTTATACATCTAAACAGAAATATGAATACATGTACCAATTTGTCATGTTATAAACACTGTTACATTCTAAGCTGTTCATTTTCTAATAGTTAGTTTTACTAATTTGGATTTCTTTTGAATGTTCTTACATGTATACAACTGTTACAATTTTTATGAAAACCTAAAAAACCTAATTTAAAGATACATTTGTGAAAACATCCGAAACCTAATTCAAATATTCATTTCAAAAAGATAAACAGTGTTACATCTTAACTTTTACATGCATTTCATCAAAAATTAATTTGCACATTTCAATCTATGATTATTTTTGAATCCTTAGATCGAAAAAATCAAGTCATCCTATCAAAAATTAAATAAACACAAAATCTGAAAAGAAAAGAAACAAGGGCTCTTACTGTTCGTCGTCATTTGTTTGATCTGATGTTCCAATCTATTTGAAATGAAGATACAAATCGAAACGCAGGGTCTCGAAGAAAGGATTTATGGTTTTTTTTTGCCCTTTTTTGATCGAATGTGATTATTTTGGGGAGGAGGAATTTGAAAATTCGTTTTGGCTCACCGAAAGAGACGTAGATGCTTAATTTTGGATTTCAAATCGGGATTTCTTTGATTCGTGCGTGTATTGTCGATGAGTTTTTATGGGAGGGTATTTTTGGTTTTTGCTTTGTTACCCTTTTTGAAAAGTGAAAAAACAAACCAATGAGAGGTTGACAACTCATGGGGCTTGTGAGTGGGGCTTATATTTTGGGGCCTGGGTATCACCACTGTTATTGTATTCGAATTGTTGTGATCAATTGCATGTAGTATGCTCGACCCAAAGGAGGGATTATGATGATGCATGATTCACTTTAAAATTAATTCATGAGTGTATATGAATTAATTTTAATAATAGTAATTGCATGTGATTTAATTGTATATGATTTAAAAGATGATGTTAATGTAAAAATATTATCTTTATTTCAGTGATGACCCATACTCCATTGTCTAGGCATGTATCTAATGTTCCAACACTTAATGGATCAAATTTTTCTGATTGGAATGATCAATTACGCATTGCATTAGGATGTTCTGATCTTGACTATTGTTTTCGCATTGATGAATCTCCTAAAACTACTGAGGCAAGTACCGCTGAACAGAAAGCTCTACATGAGAAGTGGGAATGCTCTAATAGACTTAGTCTCATGGCTACTAATTCTAAGACAAAAGTGTATCTCCAAGCTGTGGAACAACAGTTCCAAGAATCTGATAAGGCTTTGGCGGGTACATTAATGGCAAAACTGACAACTATGAGACTTGATAGAATAAGTGGAGTGCGAGGACACATAATGAAAATGGGAGATTTGGCTGGGCAACTTAAAGGTATGGAAATGACAATTTCTGAACTTTTCTTTATGCAATTTGCCCTCAATAGTCTTCCTCTTCAATTTAGTCCATTCAAAATCACTTACAACACACATAAAGATAAATGGACCATGAACGAACTAATTGCTATGTGTGTGCAAGAGGAGGAAAGACTGAAACAGGAGGGATTACATACTGTGCATCTAGTATCTCAAGAGAATCAACCCAACAACAAGAAGCCTTTTAAGGGAAGAAAAAGTCCACCAAAGAAAGGCAAGAGATCGAATGATGTTGGTCTTCAAAGTGGAAAGAAGGGTGACAATTTGAGGTGTTTCTTCTGTAAGAAGAAGGGACATCTCAAGAAGAACTATCATAAATGCAAAGATTGGTTTGCAAAGAAAGGTGACGTCTTGTCACTTATATGTTTTGAAACCAATTTTATTGATGTTCCTTCTAATACTTGGTGGATTGATTTTGGTGCCACAATTCATGTTTCAAACTCCATGCAGGGATTCCTTTCAACCCAGAAGCCAAATGAAAGAGAGCAGTTTATTTTCATGGGGAGCCGGTTGAAATCTAAAGTCAAAGCAATAGGGACTTACAAGCTTATTTTAAGTACCGGATTCCACCTTGTGTTGAATAATGTTTTTTATGTCCCTTCATTTTCTAGAAATCTCATTTTCTTACCTAAACTTGACCTCGAAGGTTATACCTTCAATTTTGAAAATTGTAAGGTCAATTTGTTTCAAAACTCTCTTTTGTTTGGTACTGGTTTATTGTGTGATGGATTATATAAACTGTCTTTGGATTCCTCATTTTCTCAATCCCTTTTATCTCTGCATGTGAATGTTGGTAATAAACGTGGCATTGTTAATGAAAACTCTTCTATGTTGTGGCATAACAGACTTGGACACATCTCTGAAGAGATAATTAAAAGATTAGTGAAAGATGGAGTTTTAAAAACTCCTGATTTCACTGATTATGATGTCTGCATATATTGTATTAAAGGAAAACAATCTAAAACCTCTAAAAAGAGTGCCACAAGGAGTTTCGGACTTCTTGAAGTGATTCATACTGACATTTGTGGTTCTTTTTCAACCTGTTTTGGTGGTCAAAAATATTTTATCACTTTTATTGATGACTACTCACATTATGGATATATTTTTCTGTTAAAAGAAAAGTCTAAAGCTTTGGATGCCTTTAAGGTTTACAAGGCTGAAGTTGAAAATCAATTAAACAGAAAAATTAAGGTTGTGAGGTCTGATAGAGGTGGTGAATATTATGGTAGATATGATGGAACAAACCGTCATTTAGGTCATTTTGCTAGATTCCTACAAGAAAATGGCATCATTGCACAATATACGATGTCGGGGACACCTCAACAAAATAGTGTGGCTGAAAGGCGTAACTACACCCTTATAGAAATGGTTAGGAGTATGGTCAGTAATTCCACATTGCCTGAATTTTTGTTGAGTGAAGCCTTAAGGACTGCAATGTATATTCTAAACCGAGTTCCTAATAAAGCTGTTCCTAAAACTTCATTCGAGTTATGGACAGGAAGGAAATCGAGTTTAGGACATTTACATGTTTGGGGATGTCCTACTGAGGCTAGGTTTTACAACCCACATGAAAGAAAATTTGACCCAAGAACAATTAGCT
This sequence comes from Acorus calamus, assembly GCA_030737845.1. NCBI lineage: Eukaryota > Viridiplantae > Streptophyta > Magnoliopsida > Acorales > Acoraceae > Acorus > Acorus calamus. The sequence continues at coordinate 23,655,269 of CM060870.1, forward strand.
GTTTTTTCATTGGGTATCCAAAAAGGTCAAAGGGTTATCGGTTTTACTGTCCTAGCCATACAAATAGAATATCTGAAATCATTACTGCTAGGTTCATTAAAAATGGTTGTATCAGTTGGAGTGAACTGCGAAATGTGGTATTTCAAGAAATAAGAAATCCAGTTTCTTTTCCTATTCAAACATCAAAGGTTGATGACATAAGTAATGTTCTTGAGCATAACATTTTGGAAGATCAACCTGAAAGGAGTACACCATTGAATAAAATAATTGAAAACAATGAACCTATTTTAGAAGGTGCACAAAATGATGAAAATATAGCCACACATGGTACTCTATGCAGATCAGAAATAGTGAAAAGATCTGCTATATTAAATGACTACATTGTGTGCCTTCAGTAGTCAGATTTTGATATCGGAATTAAAGAAGATCCAATTACGTTTTCACAAGCCATGAATGGTGATAATTCTAACAAATAGTTGGATGCCATAAAAGATGAACTGACATTCATGAGCAAAAATCAAGTTTGTGAACTTGTTGAACTGCCTAAGGAGTTTAGACCTATTGGTTGTAAATGGGTATTTAAGACTAAACAAGATTCCAAGGACAATGTTGAACTATATAAGGCTAGACTTGTTGCTAAAGGATTCACTCAACGAGAGGGAATCGATTATAGTGAAACCTTCTCTCCTGTCTCGAAGAAGGATTCATTCAAAATTATCATGACATTAGTAGATCATTATGATTTATAGTTACATCAAATGAATATGAAAACCATGTTCTTGAATGGAAATCTAGAAGAGGAAATCACAACCTGAGGGTTTTGAAGAAAAAAGAAAGGAACAACTAGTATGCAAATTAAAGAAATCCATATACGGACTAAAACAAGCTTCTCATCAATGGTATTTAAGTTTAATGACATCATTATATCTTTCGGATTTGAGGAAAACACTATTGACCAGTGTATATATTTGAAGGTCAGTGGGAGCAAGTTTATTTACTTAGTCTTGTATGTGGATGATATATTGCTTGCTAGTAGTGATTTGAGTCTTTTATATGAGACCAAAAAATTTCTCTCACAGAACTTTGACATGAAAGATTTAGGTCAAGCTTCTTTTGTGTTAGACATTGAGATTCATCGAGATAGATCATGTCATTTACTTGGCTTATCACAAAAGACTTACATCAAAAAAGTTCTTGAGATGTTTAAAATGAAAAATTGCTCATCAGATGATGCATCCATTGTAAAAGGTGATAAATTTAGGCAATCTCAATGTCCACGAAATGAGGTAGAGCGCAAACAAATGAAAAATATTCCTTATGCCTCTGTTTTAGGAAGTTTAATGTATGCCCAGACATGTACCCATCCTGATCTAAGTTTTGATGTTGGAATGCTTGGGAGATATCAGTGTTCCTAGATTGGAGCACTGGAAAGCTGTAAAGAAGGTTATGTGTTACCTTCAGGGGATAAAAGACTATATGCTTACATATAAAAAGGTTGATAATCTAGAGGTAACTGGTTACTCAGATTCAGATTTTGCCGGTTGTGTTGATAGTAGAAAATCAACATCCAGATTTGTTTTTCTACTTACTGGTGGAGCTAAATCATGGAAAAGCATTAAACAAACAATTGTTGCTTCATCCACCATGGAGATTGAGTTTATAAGTTGCTATGAAGCTACTTCACGTTCATTATAGTTGAAGAATTTCATTTCAGAGCTTTAAGTGATTGATACAATTGCTAAGCCATTGAAAATTTACTGTGATAATTCTGTTGTTGTTTTCTTCTCTAAAAACAACAAGAGTTCAAGTGCGTCTAAACACATAGACATTAAATATTTTGTTGTAAGAGAGAAGATTCGGGATCATCTAGTGTTCATTGAACATATTAGTACAAGGAATATGATAGCAGATCCCTTAACTAAAGGATTGGCGTCAAAGACCTATAAAAATCTTGTTGTGATGATGGGTCTTACAGAGTGGGATCATTAAATTGTAATGTGATATTGTATGTTTTTGAGATCTTTTATTGAATGATGATTCCGGTCAATTTCTATTTATTTGTGCACATAAATATATATTTGGCAAATAGAAATATAATTGCTTAACATAATTGTTGGGATAACATTGATAAGTGAAAATTTATCATAAAAGACTTAGTTATCTGGAAATATCAATGATGTGATGCATAGAAGGGAGCATATTTAGATATAATGTGTGACCGGTATGATTCACATTGATATATACAGATAATGTAAGTATTACTGGAAGGATCACTCATAAAGAATTATAATAGGAGTTTTGCTACATAGGCCCCAGCAAATAGGCCCCTCCCACAAGCCTCTTGATGTGTCAAAATCTAATTGGTTATTTTGACACTTTTTGTAAAATGATAAAATAGCTAAATATCTTATTACTTCTAATTAAAACTCACCCCTCGTTTCACGTTTTACCTCTTTTTCTATTTTTTTCACTCACAACCATTTCTCTCTCCCATTCAAACACATTCCATCTAAATTTGGGTTTTGAAAAAAAACTTAAATCAAAAATCAAAGCCCAAAAATGACGAACAAAAATCATGATATTTCCTTCAAGAAACGATCTAAAAATAAAAAAGTTCTTCCGGTGGATTCAACTACAACAAAAAATAGGTATGCTACCTTTTTTCGGTATTTCTGAAAACGACTGTGTTGTTTTTGAAAATCGTGTGATTAATTATTTTTTTTCTAGGGTTTTTTTTGTTTTTAATTCGAATAGATACAAAATAAATCTGATTTTTTATGCAACATTTTTTTGGTATTTCTGAAAACAACTCTGTTGTTTTTGAAGATCCTGTTATTATTTTTTTCTAGGGTTTTTTATTTCGAATAGATGCAAAATGTAACTGATTTTTTATATAGAAAACTATAATGTATGGTTAATTTTTGTTTATGCTTGTTATTAAAATGTAGTTGATAAAAAGGATTGCTGTAATTAGATTTCAGTTACATGTATTTCCATTTTTGCTTAGTAGTTGATATGAGCATTGTAAACATGTAACTAATGTAACTCACTTTTAAGTAGTTTGTTGTGTATATAAGTGAACAGCAAATGTAACTAACTATGACAACATATTGATCATATAATTTTTTTATCAGTTTGTTTAATGTTACTATTATGATGAAGGTGACTGTATTTGCAATGTAATAGATTGAGATTAATCATTCAGCCAATGTAACTAACTATTAGAAAAAATTATGTGTTGAGTTGTTTAATGATAATTTCATTATGAAATGTCACTTGATTGGCAATGAAACTTTATCATATGAAAACAAGTTCATCTGATAAATTATGTATACATATGAAAACAAGACATTTTTAAGTTTTTGTAGGTGTTTTTAATTTCAATTACTTTTTGTAATCTTAACAAATTTTAAACCAAAAATATTGATTGATTATTGGTACAACATTGTTTCTGATTTGGCAATTAATGTTTAATGCATTTTGCAAACATGTATTTGTTTAACATATTTCATCTGAAAATGTAACTACTTATTTATATCTTGTAACTAACTCTATAAATAAATGTAACTGATATTAAGGTAAATGTAACTTACTTCCATGATAATGTAACGGTGAAAATGACAAATGTAACTGACTAAAACATTAAAAAACATCCACGACAAGTTATATAAACAAGACAATTCAATACAAGACATAGGGACATAAACAAGAAATCAAAACCCAGCATATCCAATGGTTTGACTAGCATTCTGCAAGTTATAATTTTTCAGAATTTTTCACTATCCTTACTTCTACGACAATGTAACTACGAGCAATGCCAAAACCTTCGCTATGAACAAAATTGTTATAAAACAATCGCACATTTTCTTCTGTGTCAAATGTCATTCCAACACTTGGAGTAACTGCTTCTCCACATTGCTTCTCAACTTTAACAATGAAATCTTTCTGCAGACTGTCATTCTCTAGAAATATAACTGGGTCTACTATATTTCCTACATTGAAATGCAAAAAAAATATAAAATAAAAATAATGTACTGTTATAATCACTAGAAATCAGATAAACATAAAAATTAAAAAAATGAATAATAAGACTCATAGTTCCACTAAAAAAATATTAAGATTTGTTCATATTAAAAAATGGAGCTTTGTTTCAAAAAATAAGTTATTCTAAAAACTAGTTACATTCTCAATGTAACTAGTTTTATTTACATTCAAAAAAAGTAACTTGTGTTATAAATAACAGATTCTATTTATTAAGTTAGTTACATTCAAACAAACCAAAAAGTTAGTTACATAATCTAATACAAAACAACAATGTAATAGTTAGTTACATTATCTGTAATTTATATACATATGTAACTCACATCTACATGTTAAAACAAATAAATATACACGCTGTAATGACAAAACACATTAGACAACAGATAAACAACCAAAATAAAATTAAAAAACAGAAAAAATGAAAACAAAATGCATTCGGTCTCAGAAAAAAATTCTTGTAAAAAAACCATGAAAATAATGAAATTGATTCGATTATTATCAATTCAAATGTGAAAAAAATTAAAAAAGGAAAAAAACTGCTAATTAATGCACACCCATTTCCAACGAAGGCAACACTAACCGACTGCATTAATTTCGTTTAAGAAAATTAGAAAACACAATTAAAAGGGTACAAATAGAAATTTACCTCATGCCACGTCATGGGGCTTATTTGAGGCCTATGAATTGGGGCTTGTCAATCATTTAGTGATCATTTCAAGCCAAGTGGTAGAATGTTGGATTTTATGGCCTTCCATGACCCAATAAAATGATTAATATTTTATTTTTCATTGTTTCTTGAATTCCTCATATGTGAGTCTTGAACTTTTCACAACTTAATGTTTTGAGCTACCCAATGAGATGTTATTAGTTACATTGTTAATGAATTCTATCTACCCAATGCATGCACATTTACCTATCCACTAATATGTTGCAAATCCAAGTAAGAGTTTTGGTTGTTCAATGTAAAGAATTCATCGTGGGAGCAAATCAATGGAAATAAAAGTTATTAAAAATCATGTTGGGAGCAATTCTAATAAGAATAAAATTATTAGATTTCATGATGGGCATAATTCCAAGATAAATCACTTAAAGAGTTTCTTAATTTATCCAATGTAACTTTTTGGGGGGGCTCATAGAATTTATGATTGGAGTAATTCTATGAGGTGAGTCATTGGTATCCCATGGCTTATAAAAGGGGACTTGGTCCCTCTCTTCACTCATCACTTTACACAACATCACATCTACATTGAAGTAAAGTGGTTTGTAGAGATAACTCATCAAATCTCTAAGAAAGGGAAGAGTGAGGAAAGAGAAGTCCAATCTCCTATTCTTGTTAAATTCCTTGATTAAAGACCATGGAGCAAGGCATGCACTCTAGTCTTTCTTCACCATTTTGATTTTATGAATTATGGAGTCAAGATCCATATATTATGGCTATGTTTCTAACAAAGTGCACTATTATTGAGCATATAAAGGTACAATAATTTTATATTAGCTTTCAAGAAAATTTAATTTCTCATGATTTTATCAAATTATGAATAATTTATGTGCATGTTTATTTTTAGGCTTTATTTGATCTTGATGGAAATCTTAAATACCGTCGAACAATTGAAAGATTTGAGAATGTTAGAGAGATCATAAATATTGTTTGCAAGAAAACTATATATGTTGGTGATTTGACCCAACAAGAAGTTTTGCATAATTGCCCTCCAGATATCAATCTTGATCAATGGGAGCCGACTACAATTCAATAAAATTAATGAAGATGTAACTTTAAGTTTTCTATACATATTTAATAAAAATTTTAATGCATGCTATAAATTATCATATCTCATGCTAAAAATGATGAGAGGGATGATGGAGATTATCATATTGCTGAAATGAAGAGAGAGATGATGGAGATTATTCTAATGTGCTTTCTACAGTGATTGAAGCTAAACATAAAGAGAGGGTTCGTGGATTAGGAGGTGGAGTTACACTAACACAGTACCTTTATAGTGGAGAGAGAACAAAGATATGGACGCACCCATACACAATAAATTGAATAAATGAATGAGGAGCATGCATGACAAATGCAACATATACAAGAAAAAATGCAACAAATGCAAGAACATCATCAATATAGGGAAGATGAGATGAAACAAATGCAAGAACAATTTAATTAGCTTTCTCAGTTTTAGTGCTTAACCGATTTATTTTCACATTTCGATCGTTAGTAGATGCATAGATTTGTAATTTTCTTTTTGTATGAGGTACAATGCTTTTCTTTTCTTTCTTTGTAAGAAACAATTCTTTATTCAATATTTGGATATTATTTTCCTTGTTTTCTTTGTAAGAAACAATTCTGTAATTTTCCTTGTTTATAAGATTTGGATATTATTTGGTGGTAGGTTCTGAAAAAGAAGATGCAATGACGATTGCAAAACTGTTGCAAATGTATATGTGGCATTTTCTGTGGTGGTTGCAAAACTATTCCAAAAGTATATGTGCAATTTCTTTTGTCATGATTTACAATCCGTCGTATTGGAATACAAAGCATCGCCAAAATAAAATCATTTCAACATATTTGACTAACATATTGCCGCGGTTTCACAAACCGTCGCAAACCAACCATCACAAATAATATACAAACCGCCGCTACAAGATAATACGATCCTTGTTGTGCATGCGGATTTCGGACAGTCAACAACTTTTTTGGGGACGGTTGTAGGGTTATGGTGACAGTGTAAAACCACCGCAATAGATGACATTTCTCTTTTGATCCCATTATTGAGAATATTTGTAAATGTATTCAGAAAAAGAAAAATAATCTTTTGATTCTATTTTGAGCGTTTGAAATATTTTTATCTGTCCGAGTTGGTCTTAGGGAGAATTTAAAAATTATGCTTATAATAAATGCTTTCTATGCTCGTTTTTTTACCCTAAATACACAAATGTCAATTTCTAGATAAAATAAATAACTTATAAACTTTAAGTGCAAATTGATTATAAGCAATGTTGTAAAAAGCGCTAGGCGCTAGTCAGGCAGTTGAGGAAGGACTAGGGATTAATCGGCAGGCGGGGATTAATCGAAGATTAATCAATCACTTTTTATAATAATAAATATAATACATATACATAGACATGATATATATGATATATATGTAATGATTTTATACTACAAAATAATAACAAAATAACATCAAAATAAAATTAATAATATAAGCATAATAGGGATAGCATAAAAAACTAATTAATAGATATATAATATATAAGGTGACTTAATAACTTCTTAGTCAATTGGGGATTAATTGAAAAAGCGGCTAAGCGCTAAGCGTTGCGGGCTAGAACCGCCTAGTCCTTGGCGGGGATTAATCGGGGCCTAGGCGGGATTTTTAGAACATTGATTATAAGACCAACATAACAACACTTCAAACAAAAACAAATACCAACCCCATTGGTCCTTAATTACTTGTTTAATTGTTCTCAAATAGAAAATTTTGAAAATGGTTTAGAAAATAAAGGGGACACAAAATAAATATTGTCAAACTAGAAATTTTGATGAACTAGACTTTTTTTATTTGTTTGTTCTTGGATAGCCCTAAAACCAATTCCACCTTCAAAAATTACCCCCAGATTTCATTTATTCTTTCAAAAAACTACGGTGTGAAAGAACTATGGTTCTTATGTCCATTTGTATTTTATTATGCTCTATGAGAGAGACCTTATAGGCATTGAAGTAGTCCACATGTCACATGACTTAAATTTCTTAATGAGAACTACATTAGAGTCATCATTTTGTCCAAAACCTGAAAACCCGGCCAGGTCCAAGGCATAGGGCCAAAATCTGGCCCGACCCGTTTTTAGGTCAAGTCGGGCCTGCATCTATTGCCTGGGCTCGAACAGCAGGCCTATTTGGCTGGCCCGTAGGCTCGTGGGGAGCCATGAGGTAAAGAGGGGCTACATCAAATTTTATGTAATTTTTATTTGAATTGCGGTTGAGTTATTAAAATGTATGTAAGTGTCAATCTAGTTGGAATGTACATAATATGTAGTCACACAATTTTTCAACTAATTATTTTATTTTATTTTTTAAAATTCAATGGATGTAAACATTTTGTCTCAACATTATATTTCAATTTTATGTTATTTTGACATTAATTAATATACAAATACACAAATTAAAATTGATAAAAATAATAATGAAAAACCATGTTTAAAATTTGGGCCCACAGGCCTGCCCGTGGGCTCGAAGCCCGGGCCTGGTAGGCCCGTTCAAGCTCAGGTCCGTGGACAAGACCTAGGCCTGGTTATTTGGCTCGGGTCCCTTGTTTCAACGGGCCGGCCCATTGTTAATGCCTAGAACTACGAGTGCTGCTACACCCAGTCCATTTTTCAGCTCGTTTTATAGTCTCATACACTATAATAGTATAGTATATACTGCAATATCATAATGTATGAAAATATATTATAGTGTATGGCGCAAAAATATTTATTATTTTTCAGCTTGAAAAAAATATACTAAAGTATTTCAGTATATACTTCATTTCATATAACAAGATATACTTAAATAGAAAAGTGTATAATTTTTCTTAAAAGAGTGAGCTGTGACTGGGGTTGCACAGCGAGTCAGACATATCATTTTCCCTAGAACTACATATCTATTGGATGATATGAAACCTTAGATTTCCACCCTCTTATCAAAGAAGTTCCATGTGAATCTCATCAAATCAAACAATAAAGTGTGTCGCTCCACATCATTTACATCACAGATCTAATCAATTTTATTCTTATTTTCATTGGTGGGAAACATGATCTAATTTTATTCACCCATCACAAAAAGTCACATATAATATTTTTAAGGGATTTTAGTTTTAAGTCCCCGTAAACTATAGAATTTAACAATAGATCCCTCACTTCTTCATATTTAAGTTTTAGTCCCTACATTTAAATGATAATTTAGGAATAGGTCCCTTCTAGGGACTAAAAAGAAAACTAAATAATTTATGAATAATTCCTCTTAGAGACTAAAAAGGAACATATCATTTAAATATAGAGACTAAAATTTAAATATGAAGAAGTGATAGATCGATAGCTAAATCCTATAGTTTAGAAGATTTAAAACTAAAAATCTCCTCTTTTTATATTATTAAAAAATTCCAGTCAAGATTTCAAAGGCTTCCCGAATCAGAATTCCCTCTGCAACTGCTCCAAACAGTGTACTGTCATCACTGTAAAAAGTCAAAGATACCCACAGAATGATCATCTCAAAGAACAAAATGTCAATATAACCATCTGTAATAGGGGTAAAATAGTCATTTCATTAATATTGAGTAAATTAGATCGACAGGCCAACGTGGGTGCGGATGGTTTTATGTTTCCTTTTCCAGCCTATATCCCCGGAAGAAACTTCCCCTAAAAAAATCAAGTCTTTCTTTCTCTAAAATATTTATATCTGACCGTTTATTGTTCAATCTTTCTCTCTCTAAAGCTGGTGAGGGTTCAAGAGAAGATGAGCGAGTTTCACATCTTTGATTCTCTCCCGGCTTAGTATTTGTTGGGCTTTTGTTCTCTCTGTGATGGCCAAGCGAGTCTATGAAGTCTGGAAGGGGAACAATGTAAGTTTTTTCAGATATGGGTCGCTTTTTTTTGGCTGGTTTGATATGTGGATATGGGTGGATTTTGGTTTTTGGAGGTGGGTTTAGATTGGGTCTTGTTGGGTATTGGGTTTTTTCTTTGGGTGGAGTAGGTTTATTTGGGGTTGATTTGTGGTGAAATTGATTTTTTTACTTGGTTTCTTGATATATGAATTGGGTTTTGTTTGATATGGATTTTATTGGTTGTTTTGATGAGTTGGGGACTTTTTGTTTTAATTGAGAAGGGTGGGTTTCGATTAAATCAATTGTTTGGCTTTGTTGTTGTTTGCATTCGATGTGATGCTGGTTGGTTGGGCTTTGAATAGAGAACATTTGGGTTGAGCAACCCACCTGTGTATTATTTGGATTTGGAGCTGTGATGGATTTGGTGGGATTATGTGTATGGTATGAGGAATTGTTTGTTGCATTGAGTATTTTAACTTCCTTGCTGTTTGCATAATGGGTGCAGTTGGGTTTGGGATTATCGGTGTTTAATGGCAGGTTTGGATAGATTCATATGGTGATTGGTTATCATTTTAATATGACTTTTCTAGATTTTGAGGTGCATAACTAACCTCTTGGTCTTGGATTTGGATGACTGCAGTGGTCCTAACAATGGTTGGCTCTGTGGTATGGTCATGTCTATAGTTTGTTTCTTTTATCCTAGTAATGGTGGTTTTGATTTGTCTAGTATTTAACTTAAATGAACTTCCTGGTTGTGGTACCTTTGGAGTTCACATTGTTCAATTATGTTCATTTTTTTATATGTGCTAAGAGTTTAGTGCAAATGTCTAGACATCTCGTGGTCTTAGGCTTGACCCTTTTTTGTGTCAGGATTGATCTGCTTGTTTTGCAATTTGTCACTAAACTTCCTAATTCTCATTGTTTTGCAGATTCCCATATTTGGTTGTTTCCATTGATTTTTTTGTTGACATGGAAATTGGGTTTCCAAATGTATTATGCTGATTGGGTAAATGTGATTGTCTTTAGCTGAACTCCTTGTGGTTTGGTGGTTTTGGATTATAGGTTTCCTAGAAGTTGTTGCCGTGCGTGCCCTCTCTGACCCGGTGTCTATAATGATATTCATAGTTGGTTATATTTAAACCTAGTCTGTTTTGCACAAGCCATGATGGGTTCTTCTGATATTTGTTTGTATTTCTCAAAGGATTGGTGAGGTTGAATTGGCTTTCACTTGCTCAGAGTGAGTGCATGTGCTGTGCAATATTTACAAGGCTGGAGTAGTGGAGTGCAGTGAAATGTTGTATGAAAATGTGTGTTTGTTCCGGGGCATTCTCTTCATCTTTCATTTGAATGATACAATTTAATTTGTTTTATATTGTTTCTGGCTAGATTTGTCTTGTTGGATGTTATGGTTTGGCATTGTTTTCGTCTCCCTTTTGTTTGATTTGGGTCACTTCATTTGTCTGTGACTGATTAACTTCTTTCGTGGTTGTTATTTGTGCTGGTGGATGTTGTTCTTGGGTATTACTGGTGGGTTGTGGAATGTGTTTGAACTGTTGTATTTGTGTATTTGCTAGATTGCCTAATGTTGTTTTTCGTTTCTGATCCTGTTGTCTTTCTTGTCGTGCATCTCATTGTCTATATACTTAAAAGAGTTGGATTTCTTTTATCCCTTTTCTATATGACGAAATATGAGTGGTTAAAGAATAAGTGCTGAAAGTATTTTGTTACATTAATCCTGCAGTTGGACTGAATAATTCACTTGTTTTACTCTTTGACCTAGTCTACTTTTCCATGTATCTATATATCAGCCCCATATCTTCTTTCAACTATTTTTGACCTTTCCTTATTTCTTTTATTATCACGACCCAATAAAATGTTCCAAAATATGGGGGTGATCTTCCCAAATACAGCTTAATAGGTCCTACCAACTGCAAAAAGTCCATTTTTTTTCCCAACAAGCTCTTTTGTGAAGAAAAGATGGTGACCACTGCATTTGATTAAAAAATGGTGAACTTAAAACAGTTACAAAATTGCAAACAGACAAAAGCAAGAGAAGGGAATAGCAAGAGTTGGCCAGCTCCTCCTGATGAATCGAGCAATCAGACCAAAACCTCACCTGTTCTCTATTCTCCACTTTGTGAAGTTTATATGAATCTGAAGGCTTCAGCTTAAAGAGGTTGCAATATCTATATTACTTAGCCCTAATGATCTAGCCCCAAGTAGCCCCATGATCCCTCTAGAATACTCCATAACCACTTCCCCATTAGAGCACAATTCATCGCTCTGAGGTTCAGTAGCCCCATACTCCCACGACCTTTCCCACTAGTAATAAATTTCCAGTTAACTACACTCAGTTTTCTCATATTGCTTTCCCCTCCTGATGGGCCTCCTTCTAATGGTTTACTTTTGTTCATGCCCCATTATGAATGACAAATTACAGATGAAAAGGAGGGGAAGATTGGTGAGCACTGCCTTCGAAAGAACCACCCTTCCACACAGGATCAAATACCTCACCACCCTTCTAGCCTGACAGCCTCTTCTTGAATCACCCTCAAGCAAACAAACTCCTGTGTAATAACTTCCAAAAACCACTGTCACATCCACATAACATTGCGATCATTCCTCGGATAAAAAATAAATAAATGTCCAGAAGCATCAGCTAAACTTCTCTTCTGGTGTACCATATTGTGGCATAAATAGCACCATATTTGGCATGCCACCCTTGATAACATTTTCTTTTTTCTTTTTCTTTTTTCTTTTTTGTCTCCATTCCATCCCATTCCAAAAAAGGGACTGCATAAATTGCTTCTGTGGCTGACATATGTGATTGTATGTGATTTATGCACTTTTGATATCCGCAGTTCTTACTTCGTGTGCTATATAACAAAGTAATAGCTTCAAAGACCCTCTTTGGACATGGCGGGGACACACAACACTTGTGCGGCACGATGTTATACATTTTTCCTTAAAATTTTATGCTCACATGAAGTCAAATGATGTTAAAATATTAATGGAGTCAATAGCTGACACACCATTGTAGTTATATTAAATTTTCATAGTTTATGGATCGATGTTTGTTTTTCTTCAAATAAGCATTAACACATAAAAATTTGTTTATTTATTCATTGCCATATCTTTGCTGTACCTCTTATTTTTAAGCTGTAGCTCTTTTTTTCCAACCAATTTATAGAGTTTTCACCTCGGTCATGTGTATTATCTGATACTGGGTTTGGTGTAAGACTATCTTTTCTCTTTCCATTACATTAAGTGTACTGGCTGATGCTCGGTTTGTTATCATCATATAAAAATGTGTAGATATTTGCCTTTGCAATTGTCTTTTATGGAGATTCAGAGGTATCTTAATCTGTTGGATGCATGTGGCAAGGACGTCCTTTCTGGGGAGTGATCTTTATTGGGGGGATACACATTGATGTTAATTCCCATTATTCTCGAGTTCTTATGAAAGTGGCTGCTTTCTTTCCTCCTCATCATGTCACTCTTATATTATGATATGGGTCCATATTGACTAAGAAAAGTTTTGTCAAGATGGAGATCTAAGTGAGGGTTTTTTTTTAGCATACTGCACCTTGTTATAAGTTGCTGAATACTCAGTATGGCATTTTCATCTTTAGTAGTATTTTCACTTGCTGCCATCATACGTTAACGATGCTGCTAATCGAAAGAACTCGTATGTCCAAAACTTTAAGGCGTATCAAGGTATGCCATTGACAAATTTATATAGACCCTGGACCAGCTGTATGCAATGGATATGAATGCTAAGCTAACCCACAAGCAAGAGAGGGGGAAGAGGGATGACTCATACATATTTATCTCATCTTGTTAGTTTTTTTACAAAGATCTCATTTTGTTAGTTGGATTACTATGATTGAATTTTGAATTGATTGGCATGCGGATTTTCAAAAAAATGTTAATGAATAATTTACTTCTTAGAATTTTTTTTAATGGACTTCTTTTCTAATTGTTACGTCCAACATGAAGCTGATTGCTGGAGTGGGCTTCTTTTTTTAAATTGGCTTCTTGATCAAGAGGAAGTCTTATTTTTGTCATTGTGCGGCATAATTTTAAATCAATGTGCATGTCTGGTCATAGTTTCAGCTGAAAAAATATGTTGGTAGAATTCCTCCCAAATTCTCAAAAAAAAGAAAAAAAATAAGGTGTGCTTGTTTGGTCTAGACCCAAAAGATACATGTAGTTGCATATAAGGTACACAAAGCTGCATACAGACACTCATATGTATATATGTTTGAAAAAAAGTGAAAATTTTAAGATACAAGAAAAATAAGGTATTTCAACTATGTAATATAATATAAAAAAATTTAAACATTGTAGTTGTTTTTGTACATTATTGGTAGTATCTAAACCCAAAAGACATATATTCAATGTTGAAATCCATTGGGGATCGTTATTACTATCATCGCTATCTTCATTGTCTTCATCCAAGTAGATTCAATTGTCGGTCCCTTTCCAATCCCTTTACTAGAACTTTATCATCGTCTTTTGTCATACTTGTCTTGTCAACCTCTTGTATCGTATTTTTTGTCCAAGTCACCTCAAATTTGTTGGGGGGCATTACCACCATCGCTATCGTTGTTATTTTCATCTTAGTAGATTCAAGTATTGCCGGTCCCTTGTGTATTGTCCAAGTTATTTATTGGAGTGTTAGTCTTCTTCTGTTATATCCTCACCAATCTATTGTATGAGAACCCTCATTGAATATGTGAATGATATTGAATAGCTGACACTCCCATTAGAACTGTATGTGGATATAAATCTTTGAGATCTTGTTCATCCATCTTCTATCCCAACGATTTTCGCTACTTGTCTCCATGTCAAACATTCTCCTTCATCAAATCTATTGCTTCCGTGATCCACTCATCGTCCTCAATGTGACCTAGGTAGATGAGATAATCCTTGTTTCTTCTACAACCTGTTGAATTATTCTATGATTGTACCATTATGACACAAAATTGTTTAGTTTCTTTTGCATGATTTTGTTGTTTTACTTGGTGAAAAGTTATTTGAAGGGGAAAAAAATGGAGATTAGTTTCAAAATTCATTTTGGGAGAAAAATAGAATGCTAAGCATTATTTTTTCAGGAAGTGCTTCAACACTGGGTGCATGCTGATGTAGAAAAAGTGATGTCTAGAATTATCGATGCCAATAACTTGAACTTCAGAAATTCCACATCAAAGGATGCCCACCAGTTGGTTGGTTTTCTTGGATCGCAATATTGCCTCGCTATATCTCTGACTATCTGTAATGACATTCTTTTGTTTATTCAGTTGGACGTGTATGATGTCTTGTTCCCATGTGTCCACCACCATCCTCTTCAGTGAGTCTATGGATTCAAGAAGATGGATATTTTTTACATAGTTCTTGTACAAAGTGAGATTAAGTACAAAAACAACATTATATAACAGACCACGCTTCTATGTTTCCCATCCCCTCTCAATGATAGAAGTTTCATGCCTATAGTCCCTCCCTCCTTCCCCCTCCCCCTCCTTCCCTCCCTCCCTCGATGACCAATTCTAGACTTTGTAACATCCATTTTTTTTCATACGTAAGGGGGACTTCCTGCTTTCCTCCACCTATGTTGGGCATCATTAGACCTGTGTTAATATGATTATTGCCATCATCTTCTTCTTCTTGAGAAAAAGAAGTTGAATAGAATGCTAATCTATTAACGTATCACCATTCATTTTGTGGATGCCAATGAACTTTTAATGGTATCACTGGCATTCATAAAATGTTCATTGGCAGCCACAAAATGAATGGTGATAAATTAAGAGATTGTTAAGGGCAATAAACAAAACATCTTATGGTATTAAGGGGCCTGCACATGCTATGCGACTTGAGTTTTTCCCAAGGAGGGTTGATCACAAAAATTTGGTTTATTAGAAATCTTTTGATAAATTTATATCTGCCTGGGGGTTGAAATGTATTGTACAGATGTCTAAATCTAATGGGCACATTGTGGCGCACAGCTGTTTTGACAGTAAGCTTAAAAAGGACAATTTGGCAAATTTCATATTTTGTAGGGGTTTAGTTTCAACCTGCACGGGGATTTTGTGAACATTGAGGATTGTTTCGCTGCTGGAGCATATTCCATGTGCCTTAAGAATTGCAGTTACAATAGTAGATATTTGGAAATTTTGCATACTACCATAATTATTTGATTTGCTGGTGGAACCATGAGGCTATTGTATTTGTCAGGTTTATTTTTAAGTTTGTTCCTTTGAAGTTATAATGAATTTCTGAAATCAAAGTTGTGCTTTCATCAATTGATATAATCAACTATTGAAGAAATACAGAAGACCAACATGGATATATAATGCTAAAAACCGAAATTTCAGATGACATTTATCATGTTATAACGGTACCTCAATTTTGTGTGTGTGTGTGTGTCTTCTTGTTCGTATGAAATTTATGTTAAGAACAATGCTTTTGTTTTCACTGCTTTGTTCACAATAAAATCATGCGAGGTTTATGTGTTATTTTTAACAATTTTTCTCTCCTTTTTTTAACTTCCCAAGCTCCTTGGCTACAGGCTTCAGCCGTCTAAAGTCTGCCTGATTGCCCTAAAATTTTCATATTTAACCTCCATTTTATCAAGAGGAATGCATTGGAATTTTAAAAAAAAACTATTCAATTAGAATATTTTCTCTGGTTCATGCATTATTGTATATGGCGTCAAATTGTGACATTAGTTGTGGATAGAAGACATGGGTAGTTATATGCAAGTGGTAGTAATGCCAAGTGTCTATAAAAAAAAATGGGTCAGTTTGGTGTTCATTCTCATTCTCTTCCTGCTGGAACATTCATGAAAATTCTGTTTGGAATCTTCCATTCCTTTGTTTATTATTGGATATTTTAGGCAAAATTTCTCCTTCCATAGATAGAGATCTATCAGAACTAGATCACTGGGAAGGAGGAATTCTCCTTTGGACCAGAGTTATCAAATTGGTCCTAAGTGATGCTAAATTAACTTATATGCACAAATATAAGCAGGTTTTGGTGCTCATGCACATGTATCTTGTTTTCCTTCTGTGTGTGACTAGAATTACAATTGGTTGACTGAGATAGGGAGGATAACTTAGTGAGCATCTCATTTTTTTGTGAGATTGCAATTAAGATTAAGTAATTTGTAGATTAGCTTTGTCTTATCTTTCTAAATAGCATAATCATTTGTGGAATGCTACTCTCCCTTGTGTTCTTGAAATTTCATCTAAAAAAGAGAGAAAAGAGAGAAAAAGGGAACCTGCCTTGTGTTTATTTATATGTATTAATTGATTCTTATAATAGTCAAAGTTTTTTTTGGCAGGGATTTATCAGCACTTTCTTGTTTTAGCATTTGATGAATGAGACACACTTCTTTTCCTCTTGCAGAAGTTTTTAATTGGTGGAAGGTTGATATTTGGACCTGATGCTAGGTCACTGCTAATAACTATATCCCTCATCCTCATCCCTGTGGTGATATTCTGTGTATTTGTTGCAAGGCATCTTCTCCATCACTTTGCTGCATACAATGCAGGATATGCTGTTTTGATTGTTGCAATTGTTTTCACCTTATATGTGAGTATTCTAGTATAATTTGGAGTTTTACCTTTTGATTATCTATAACCTGCATATATGTTGTGCAATAGTTTAGAACTTTAGCTGAACCTTTATGATTATTTGTGAGAAACCGCTGCTGAAATTTTTGGGTTGTGGGTGTTGGTGTGTGTGTGTAAAATATTATATTTCTCCTGAACAAATGAATTTCTTAAAACATTGATTACTTGTTAAGCACTCAATAGACACATTCAAAATTTGAGCTTTAATAATTTCATATAGGCTTTTTGAGTTTTTTTTTAATTATTTGACTTCATTGTTGGAAGATGGTGGTTATCAGCATCTTTTACAAACATAGGGTGTTGGACATATATATCAAAATGGAGAAAAAGAAATAACCTAAAATGCTTCATTTTTAGCCCACCATACCACCTCACCAATAAAAGCTGTGGAACTTTCTTAATTTAATGTCAACCATCCACTTCTGCTAGTGTAAACATTAGATTGTCATAATCATTGTCTTTGATCCACATGATGTCTTGAACTTGGGACGGGTATCAGGCACTAAGTTGACGGTGGAAGAACAACTTACAGTGTAGAAGGCATGGATGCAATATTTACACTATAGTAACTATAGTTTTAGGATATGATGTTTCTTCTTGTAATTTGAATATTTCCTAAATAATGGTTGATGAAACTTGAAGTAAGTCATAATTAAACATGATGTGTGTGCCTCTCTTGAGCGCACACATCTTCCTATGAGTTTATTAACACCCACACCACAGTTTATGAGTTGAAACTTGTTTACAATATACTCTATGGCATTTCCTGCTTTTCCCTGGCCATTACCTTTTTTCATGAGCATGGGGAAGCAATTATTGTCTATGTGGTTCACTGATGTCTAGCTTGGCAAGGGGATAAGATTTTGAGGATAATATATCCCAATTTTATGGTATAAAAGGTCAATAGATTTTGTCTTTATTTACATTTGTCAAAATAGGGATAAAAAGTGGGGAGAAGCGTTCATCTAGCCCTTGTGTGGTGCCGTGGTACAAAAAATCTCCAATTTAAAATCAGAACAATTATCCACTCTTTATCCCTATTTTTATGTATAACAAACAGGATAATTGTTATTTAACCACTTTTCTGGCCACTTATCCCCTCACCAAACTAGGACCGCCTGAGTGACATTTATGTCTTTTGCATAAATTTGAATTATTACTGATATGTTGATTGCTGTCGATTAACATATTTATGCATGCATATACAAAGACAAATCGGAAATTACTAATCCTAATTAAAGATTGAACTCTATCAATTTTTTTTTCGGACTTCTAATTCAAGATTGGACTTCTATCAAATATTACATGGTAGGTTTTGGCATTGTTGCTTATTACCTCAGCCCAAGATCCAGGCATTGTTCCACGTGCTTCACATCCTCCAGAGGAAGAGTTCTCATATGATCCTTCAGTCACAGGTGATATAGGTGGAAGACAAACACCAGGCCTACAGTTCCCACGCACCAAAGAGGTTATTGTCAATGGTCAACCAGTCAGGATCAAATACTGTGACACCTGCATGCTCTATCGTCCGCCTCGTTGCTCTCATTGCTCGATCTGCAATAATTGTGTTCAACGCTTCGATCATCATTGCCCATGGGTTGGACAATGCATTGGACAGGTTCGCTACTTGACAAAAGCTATTCTCATCTATTATTCATTCACCAGTCCAATCTTCTTTTATACACTTGTTTTAATTTCTTAAACACTCAGCGGATATGAAAATGTAACTTTTTTTTATTGGTTACTGTCTTAGGCTCCGTTTGGAAACACAGATTGAAAAGTAGATTTTGGAATAAAGTTGTTTTTTAAGATGATTTTAGACCTTGACTTTTTTGGGATTTTTTTTAATTCAGGAATCAATATTTAGAAGGAGTTTAATGTTTGGTAGAAAAAGTTGCTTTTCAATTCAAAATATCGATTCCGACAAAAAATTGTTGTTTTTGAGATTTTAAAAACACGGATTTCAAGAGAGAAATTAAAAGAATCCAGCTTTTGATTCCGCCAAAAGCTGTCCCGTTTGGTTGCGCGTTAAGGGATTTTCAGCTTTTCAAAAAGCGGAATCGTTCCAAACGCGCAACCAAACAGACCCTTAGACTATAAAGGATTATTAGCGTGTATATTTATTTAATCCGGCAATGTTCCATTAATTGTATTTCTTTGACCCTTTAGGTTCATGTGCTCTTTAATCCAATCTATAGTGTATCAATTGCATTCTTGAAGAGAGAACCCTTTAGATGAATATGATTGAATAATATTGACATCAGCATAAACTTCAAGATTGGTTGGCTGCGGAGTGACTACTTTGAAAATTTGAAATCATCCCGCATCAGAATCACTTAAATTTTATTACAACTTGTCGACCAACATTCCGCTTGCAATTATGTCAAAATCCTGATATAGTCTCAAGTTGATAGGTAGAGTACACCATTTTAATGGGTGATAGGATCTGCAATTGTAGAATCAATTAAAAGCCACTGGAAAGAGAAAAGGAAAAAGGAAAGCATAAGCTATTGGATGTATTTCCTATATGGTTTAGCTAAAGAAGATTAACCTTTTTTGGTGAGGGGAACACATCACCTCAATTTATTACTAAATGGTGGGCAAACTACAAAGTAAATTGTCCTCCATTTCTTCTCAACTTTGCAAGAAGCAGGATTCCACACCTCTGATGTAATGGATCCACCTGAATGATGAATGATCTCAAATTCTCAATTGATTGTCCACAACAGGATCCTGTATTAGCAGTATTATAATGTTCCCTTTAATATGGCAGCAGCCAATGTACCATCGAAAATACCAATATTTCTGTATCATGTATGCTTCTTGATTACGACTAATCAATCTTTAATTAATTAAGCCAGAATCTTATGCAACAATCTAGTACCATCTCACACACACACGAGCTGTGTACGATGCCTTTAAGAAATGCATGTTACTTTGGGTGGGAATGGGATGAATATGATAGATGCGATATCTTACATGTATTTCATCTAAAGTTTTCTTTTTTGTCTTGCCTACTCTATTTTGTATTTCACTTAAAGTTGTTCTTCGTGTGTGTCAACTAACTAAAGGTCTTTAAGTGCAGCGTAATTACCGTTACTTCTTCATGTTTGTCTCTTCCTCGGCACTTCTTTGCGTCTATGTGTTTGCCATGTCAGCGCTCTACATTAAGTTCCTCATGGATGGGGATTATCCCACAGTTTGGAAAGCATTGAAGCATTCACCTGCCTCAATTATACTCATGGCCTATTGTTTCATCGCTATGTGGTTCGTTGGTGGACTCACAGGCTTCCATTTATATCTCATAGGCACCAACCAGGTCAGTTCTTTCCCCGATCTGAATCATCCACAGTATTTTATCCTTGTTGCTGGTTGTTCTTGTTTGAGTTTTGGGCCTTTAAATGCAAGGTTTATGGTATCATATATTGGTACTGCCTTTATGGCTTTCACATCAATTGTACATTTTCTGTGTGTGTATGAACTTTGAACAGTGCATGCTTGTAAATTTGGAAGTGTATTCATCCTCCACAAAACACATCTATACTTTAAACTATGTCATTTTTATGGTGAGATGTATAAGTTATACAGTTTGTTTGATTCAATTAAGGCTCATTTGAAACCAGTCTTTGTAAAACTATACTTTAAATTTTATAAAAAAAAATTTCTTGTTTGATTAAAGTCAAAGGCTCATTTGAAACCAGTCTTTGTAAAACAATTTTTATAAAATTATTCTCTTTTTTTAATGATTTTTTTTTAACACAAAAAAAAATTCAAAATCAAAAGCTAGAGTTTGAAGGAATCCATTTTGAAATGGTTTATCTGGAAAAGATTCTGCAAAACCAGAATCAATTTGACAATTGTTACCGAACGGAGCCTAAGTTTCTCATTTATTCCTTTATATATTTTTCTTAGTTTCATTTATTTGACCTTTGTCCCTTGTGTCTACATTTTTCCATAACTCGCTCTTGGCACCAATGTTCATATATTTAACATACCATGCCTTCATTACATCATTCAAATATGCTCTCTGGGTATATAAATATTTCATTCATTCAATATAATACCATCACACAGACGACATACGAGAACTTCCGATACAGAGCAGACAACAGGCTGAACGTCTACGACCAAGGTTGCATTTCCAACTTCCTCGAAGTGTTCTGCACGAAAACCAGCCCCTCCAGAAACAAATTCCGCACCTACATTCAGGAGGAGTCCTTGACCAACCGCCTTCAGGTGCTACGTCCCCATGATCCAGTAGAGGAGGACGACTCCGGCGGGGACCCGCGCGCAAAAGTTGAGGACGATCTCGAGCTCGGTGGTGACCTCCTAAAGATCTCGAGGAGGCGCAATTACGAGGAATTTGAGGGGGATGATGATGACGAGGAGGTGCAACAGGAAGATGGTTTAGGTCTGCCGGTATCTCAGTTTCCAGACAATGAGCCGGACAATGGGCAGAATGTGAGCCGGGGGAGGAGAGGGATGAGTTGGGAGATCTCGCCTTTGGAAGGGGTGGCATCGATGCGCAAGGAATCACATGATTAGGGGTTTTTTTTATGACTACTTGTTTTTTTAATTATTATTTCACTTCCATTAGATTGTTAATTTGTGCAGCAGAAGATTGTTAATGGATATTTTTCTGATTGTGTGGTTATATGATTCTTTCTGTAAAGTGTGTCTTTGTGTAATGTTAATGCTTTTCTTCTGCGTTTTGGGTGTCATGAATCTATGGTGGTTTATTGTGGGTTGGGGATGTTCAAAATTGTCTTTTTTTTTCTTAACTTTTTAAATATTTTTTTGACAATGATTTGTATGGATTTCAGGCTTATAGTGGAAGTGGAATTGACCATTGGGTTTAGGGCTGGTAAACGAGCCGAGCAGCTCAGGCTTGGCTCGGTAAAAGCTCGTTCAGGCTCGTTCGATTAGATAAACGAGCTGAACTTGAACAAATTTTAAAGCTCAGTTTATAAACGAGCCGAGCCCGAGCCTCGTTTACCAGCCCACGTTTAAACCCATTTAGCCCAGGCCCAGGCTGCCCAGCCCGAGTACCCGACTGCCCACGTTTAACCCATTTGATTTTCTCTTTGACTCTCTCTTTCACTCAATGAAACCCTAGCCGTCTCTGAGTCTCCCTCTCTCGGCGACACCATCTCCCTCTCTCGGCGATCTCTCTCTCTCTCTCTCGGAAGCCTCTCTCGGCGATCTCTCTCTCGGAAGCCTCTCTCGGCGACAAGCAACCGTGTTGCGGCGAACCAGTGGCTCGTGCAGTTCCAGAAGTCCGATGCCGCTTGGGAGGTCGTCACTTCCATCCCTGCCTCCCCCGATTCTCCCCCCTCTTCCCCGCCCAATTTCGAGCTCAAATTCTTCTCCGCTCAAATCTTCAAACGCAAGGTCCTTTTATAACCTCTCCCTTTCTCTCTCACTAGCTCGCATTCACACACAAATATCATATATTGATCATTTCCTTTCGAAAATGATTTTTTTTTTTTATCTTCATAGATCCAAAATGAAGGGTATTACCTCCAATTGGCGGCCAAAGATGCCCTACTGAACACCCTCCTCGTCGCTGCTAAGCGTTTCTGTTCCAGTCCTCCTCAAGTTCTTCTCATTCAAAGTGGGTTTGTCCGTTGAAATGCTGGGGATGTTGGCTGATTGTTGTGTGATTTGTCTGGGCAGCTATTGACGCAGATTTGTCTCGCATTATCGGCGTTGATCCTGTGTGCAGTGGAGTATAAGAAGCCTATTGAGCAGTTGTTCTTGAGCTTGCAATTGGGTTTGGATGCTCATCTGGATCTGGATCTGTATAGAATTCTAATTTTATTCAGTTTTGGATGCTCATCTGTGATTGGAATGAATGGTCCGTGCCCAATTTCAATTGGGTTTTGTTGAAATTCAAGGTGATGAATTTTGATTTTTGAATATGTTGTTTATTTTTTTTTTGTTTATTTTGAATATGTTGTTTGTGGAATTTTGAACATGTATAAAATGTTATGATTTATGAAAATTGATTTCTAAAATGTTTTAAAAAAAACTTCTAAGGAGTCTGAGCTGAGCTTCAACCGAGCTTTTCACGAGCCCAACGAGCCGAGCCTGAACAGAAAATTAAGCTCGTAAACGAGCCGAGCCTGAGTAGGGTGAAGCTCGGCTCGTTCACCAGCCCTAATTGGGTTACTCAACTTGGTTGCACTTTTTATTATAATTTCTTCTCACTTAAGAGGTGAACTTTTTTGTGTAAGTATTTAAAATGTTTTTTGTGATGAATGTTGAGAACTATTTTATATTTTTAATATGTAAAATGATATGTCTGGCCCAGCTTTAATTGTAGTTAACACCATTTTTTTTTTAATAAAAAAAAATTCATATTCTCTCATTAAAATATATGACGTTATATTAAATAAATTATATATTGGAATATATTAGTAGTTTTAATGTCGTTGTAATACTTTATATAATTCTTTGATACAATTTTTATGAGTGTTGGCGTATTACGATTCGTGGGCACTTTAGCAATTGTGCAATTGTCATTTTATTGACGGGTTGAATACTCTATTTTAATCACGCATAATATATATATATAATGATATATATATATAGGTCGGTGCGCGATGCGGGAACGTGCGCGAACGACCACGGGCCGTCGATCACGGGTCCATCGCGGGTCCATCACATCGGACGGTCGGGTGCGATTCACATCGACCGTTGAATATATATATATATATATAGGTCGATGGACCTGCGATGCGGACGAACGACGTCGTTCCCGCAGGTCCGTCGCAGGACGCACGCACGATATCACTCGATTATATATATATCTATATATATATATATATATATATATATATATATATATATATATATTATCG
Organism: Acorus calamus; assembly: GCA_030737845.1. Taxonomy (NCBI): domain Eukaryota; kingdom Viridiplantae; phylum Streptophyta; class Magnoliopsida; order Acorales; family Acoraceae; genus Acorus; species Acorus calamus. Next base: position 23,679,386 of record CM060870.1, read on the forward strand.
AGTGATTCAGTGCAGGAATGCGGGAAACGACGTCGATCGTTCGATCGCGGGTCCATCGCATCCAACGGTCGATGTGAATCGCACTCGACCGTCCGATGCGATGGACCCGTGATCGACGGCCTGTGATCGCTTCCCGCACGACCGCATTCCCGCACCGAATCACTTCCCTATATATATATATTAACTTTGTATGATTATGCGTTTCATTTTTTACATTAAGAAAAGATTTTATTACCTACATTTTTAAAATATAAAAAAAGCTGTAAAATAAAAATTGAAATTGAAATTTTTCTAAGACTTAAACAGTTAATTATGATGATAAATATACATAATTTTTACATATGTCAATGGCATAAAAATAAATAGATTATTCGGAATGATATAAAAATAAATAGTATATTTTTTTATAATATACATGCAAAAAAACCCCTTTTAGTTATTATACAAGAGCATGGTATAAAAATTCAAGTTTTATATATAAAAAAAAGTAATGACAATTATACAAAACTACATAATAATTAAATACAAAACATATGCAGAAGATAATATATCTATTTACTATCAAATTCACAATTAAAAATAAAATAAGATTGCTAGAGATAATATTTTATCTGATTTAAAAAATTTATAATTCTTGTTCATTTTTGTCACCGTCTAAACCATGATTAATATGTGATTAAAATGAAAATTTAGATTAATTATTAAAATGAAATTGAAAATGAAGTGGGCCACTTTCCAGTAACCAGAAGATAAAAATCCAAAATCTTTAGCTCTCATTTGGTTTGACAATAGGCCCGAATAAGGAGGAATTATTCGGAATAACTTCAAAATGAGTGTTAAAAATGTTGGTACAAATAATAATATGTGTGCTAGAATTAACTAGTATAAAATAATATATGGATTTTCAACAACTCTGAAACTAAATTATTTCATATTATTAAACAAAAAAAAATACGTGTAGACTCATTGTCAAATCAGCTGTTAAATAAATTATTATAATTTTTTTCACCCTTTATAATATTTTTTTATCTATACCTTATTCATATTTTATCTAAACAACAAAACTTTATTATTATATTTTCAAACAAGAATAATTCAAAAAATAAATTAGGGGACCCATGATTACCCATGTAATATTTTTAGGTCCGTGAAAATTTTTACGTTTTTTTTAGGTCCCAAAGTGTTGAAAAATTATCTTTAGATCCCTCCAATCATATATTGTTCAAAAACATCGAAAATGCACTCGCTCAATTATGCAAAGGTTAACAATATACTTGAGAGTATTAACAGTGTACTTGAGATATTTAACAATGTATTAGGAAGTGTTTACAGTATACTGAAATAATCAGGCATGGTGCAATGTATGTGAAAGTTAACAGTGGACTGAGAGTGTTAATGTGTACTAAAGATATTTAATAATGTATTAGAGAGTATTAACAGTGTGCTAAAATAATTGTACACAGGGGTATTTTTGATATTTTTGAAAGACATTCAGTTAGAAGGACCTAAAAATAATTTGTCACCGCCTTAGGGATCTAAAAAACTTTAAAATTTTCAAAAATCTAAAAATGATAGACCGGTGACACATGAACCCTTAATTAGTTTTCCCAAACACAATAAATTTTTTTTTATTTTATCCTTAATTACTTAATTCTCTATCAAAACAGGGGCTTATTACTGTCCAACCTAATCCACTAATCCAACGGCCCAAAACTCCCCATCCACGACAAAAAGAGCGCGTAAAATCCGTCCAATTAAATAACAATGGCGCGCGCGCCAAAAACCATTCCCTCCCAAAAAAAAATAAAAATAAATCGAAAACCCGCTCTGACAGATTTGTACGAACGATAAAAAGAGGGAAAATCAAAACCAATCGAAACCCTAATTTTCCAAATACACCTCTCTCTCTCTCTATAAATCCACACAAGCCTCTCTCTCCTTCACCCATCTCCGATTCGATCCCCACCTGTTCGTCGAAATTCCGCTTTCACGCTCAAAGATGTACGTCGTGAAGAGGGACGGGCGGAAGGAGACGGTCCACTTCGACAAGATAACGGCGAGGCTGAAGAAGCTGAGTTATGGTCTCAACAACGACCACTGCGACCCGGTCCTGGTCGCGCAGAAGGTATGCGCCGGCGTGTACAAGGGCGTCACCACAAGCCAGCTCGACGAGCTAGCGGCAGAGACCGCCGCCGCCATGACCGCCAACCACCCCGACTACGCCATCGTGAGTTGATCGGTCGAATGATCGATGGGTTTCTTTTGTTTTTTTTCGGATCTTGATTTGGTTGGGTTTTGTTTTGGTCGTTTTCAGTTGGCGGCGAGGATTGTTGTTTCGAACTTGCACAAGAACACGAGGAAGTCGTTCTCCGAGACGTGAGTGTTTTGGGGTTGGCTTTTTATTTTATTTTTTGTTTGGGTGGTGGGTTTTGTTTGGTTTTGATGACGGATGGGGTTTGATTTTTTTCAGGATTAAGGAGATGTATCAGCATCGTAATGAGAGATCAGGGCAGAAAGCGCCGTTGGTGGCTGATGATGTTTTTGAGGTCATTATGAAGGTATTGTGTTTCAGGGGGTTTGGGTGTGTTGTTTTGATGGTGATATCCAAAATGTTGTTTTTATTGATACCTGTTGATGATTTTTGAAATGGGTCATGGTTGTCTTGATGATTTCAGTTACTGATCTGTGTTGATGCTGTAAATTTGTTTAGCGTGTTTGATATATTCAACTTGTATGTTCTCGGTGGTATATTAATGTAAAATTTACAAGATTTGGAATTTTGTTGAAGAATTTTGTTGATTGGGTGAGCATATTTTGATTCATTTTGATGATCTTGGAAATGGGGTATGCTTGCCTTGCTGATTTCATTCTTTTTAGTAGAAATACTAATTCCAATCTGTGCATGAAGGCTTTATGTTATTTGTTTTGAAATGTTTTTTAGATATTGGTTTTTGAAAAAGATCTATTTTGGTAGGTAAGTGTTTGTTTTTGTATTTAAAGCTTCTCTATTAGCAAGAGTAAGACTTGAACCCAAAATATCTTGATGTGTTTGGAAATGTTGATCATACTTGATTTTTTTGTCTGAAAGTAATGATTTAATGTCGTGATGATATATGGTTAGTAATCGATGTCATGACATGGTTGTTTTTTTCTTCATGCAGAATGCTGCTCGTTTGGACAGTGAGATAATCTATGATAGAGATTTTGACTATGATTACTTTGGTTTTAAAACCCTGGAGAGATCCTATCTCTTGAAAATGTCTGGGAAGGTTGTGGAGAGACCTCAGCACATGCTTATGAGGGTTGCTGTTGGGATCCACAAGGATGATATTGATTCTGCTCTCAGAACATATCACATGATGTCACAACGTTGGTTCACTCATGCTTCTCCTACGCTCTTCAATGCTGGCACTCCAAGACCCCAAGTCAGTTTTCCTCAAGTTAATACCTTTTACTATGGTTTTATTAGTCTTTTTTTCAGTTGCTTAACTGGGTTTCTTTTCTATATGTTTTGATGTTCAACAGTTGAGTAGCTGCTTCTTGGTATGCATGAAGGATGACAGCATTGAGGGTATCTATGATACTTTGAAGGAATGCGCTGTGATCAGTAAATCAGCTGGAGGGATTGGCGTTTCTGTGCATAATATTCGAGCAACGAGTAGTTACATTCGTGGCACCAATGGGACTTCAAATGGTATCGTTCCAATGCTACGAGTGTTCAATGACACTGCTCGCTATGTTGATCAAGGAGGGGGCAAGAGAAAGGGTAATCTCATCAACTCAAGATATTTCTTGTTTGTGTTTCATCACTTTCTTGTAAATGTAACTTTTCTATGTGATCTGTTGTTGGGTAACTGTTTCTTGTCATACTTATAGGTGCATTTGCTGTGTATTTGGAGCCATGGCATGCAGATATTTCTGAATTCTTGAACCTAAGGAAGAACCATGGGAAGGTATATTATTCTTGAGCATTAGTTCCTCAAAGAATTGTAATCCTTTGGGGATTTGTAGTAGTGTTGCTTTGAATGGATTATTATGTTCAGAAGTTGCAATTTTCTCTTGGGGATACTAATGTGGTTTGTTATAACTTATTGATGCGATGAGTTGTTAAGGTTCATCTGTCCATTTGTTTCTACAATGTTACATTTGTATGAGAACACATTTTTGCATTGTGCAAGTCAGTTGTATATAAATTCTAAAATCCAAGTCCTCTGATTTATTTTTCTTGCCATAGGATTCTGTTTGTTATCAAGTTTTTATTTATTCATTGTTATATACTTTTTACCAGTGCCACTGGGTTTGACAGATACCCTGTGTTGATATTGGCTTTAACATGGTTATTGGCTTTAACATGGTGCCTCTATTGTTGATTTTTATTTTGCTACCTTGTGTGCTGATATATACTGCTGCCTATTACAGGAGGAGCAAAGAGCTCGAGATTTGTTTTATGCTCTTTGGGTTCCTGATCTCTTTATGAAGAGGGTTGAAAGTAACGGAGCCTGGTCCTTGTTTTGCCCTAATGAAGCTCCTGGCTTGGCTGATTGTTGGGGACAGGAATTTGAACAACTATACACAAAATATGAAAGAGAGGTAATCTTGTTTTCCATGTATGGATTGCTATGTACCATGACTATTGAATTGCTGATCCTTAATTACTTCCCTGTGGTTGTTAGGGGAAGGCAAAGAGTGTTATTCAAGCACAGAAGCTCTGGTTTGAAATTCTGACTTCTCAGATTGAAACTGGTACCCCATACATGCTTTTCAAGGTAATTTAGCTCTTGCACCTGTAGTGATTGTGTTGTTTATTTCTGTCCTCATCATTGAATTTATATCTACAGGACAGTTGCAACAGAAAAAGCAATCAACAGAACCTTGGGACTATTAAGTCCTCTAACTTATGCACAGAGATCATTGAATATTCCAGTCCTGAAGAAACTGCTGTGTGCAATTTGGCTTCCATAGCTCTACCACGATTTGTCCGGGAGAAGGTGGTATTGCATATAGTTGTGTTTGTTATCATAATTGTCCTGATGCTGCTTAATTTATACATTTTTTTAAGTTTGCTTTTGTTCATTGTAGGGGGTTCCATTAGAATCACATCCATCTAAACTGGTGGGAAGTAGGAACTCCAAGGACAGATTCTTTGATTTTGACAAGCTGGCTGAAGTTGCTGTAATAGTTACAGCTAATCTCAATAAGATTATTGATGTAAATTATTACCCAGTTGAAACAGCAAAGAGATCAAACATGCGGCACAGACCGATTGGGATAGGGGTCCAGGGTCTTGCAGATACCTTTATGTTACTTGGAATGCCTTTTGATTCACTAGAGGTGAATACCTGAATTCTAATTGTTCTCTCTGTCTCTCCCTCTCTCTGTAGTTTGGATTGATTTTAAATGGATTCTATTGAATGTGCAGGCCCAACAGCTAAATAAAGATATATTTGAAACCATATATTACCATGCATTAAAAGCTTCTTGTGACTTGGCTGTAAAAGAAGGCCCTACGAGACATATCTTGGAAGTCCAATAAGCAAGGTTTGTTTTCAGTTAATATATTGTTATTTGCCTCGTTATGTAGTTATTTGGATGTAATCGTTTTTGAGATTTGTCAGCTTAAACATGTTACATTGGCTTTGATACATTTGGCATCCCTAGTCTACTGTGATAATTGTAAAGTTATATGATCTCATGATGAAGGCATGCATCATACTGTTTTCATACTTCTGTCTAACATGTTTTGAATTGATATTTTTGTGTTGTCCTTTGCTGCATCTGCTGTTCATACGACATGATTTTACAAGCAGGATGATGCTTGGGATAGACTTCAATTTTCGTGTTGGACCTATATTTAATTTTTGACCATGGTGTTTCAAGTAAAAAAAGCAGTCACCTGGAGCAGTCCCATATATTTACTAGAAGGGGAGAGATTGGAAATGAGCCCAAGACCTTGTCCTGTTAAGCAGAGCATTTAATTATTACTCCAAGCAATGACCTCTATGGTGTTTAAAGTCTCATGAGATATTTTAATAATAATAATTATAAGCTCTTTTAAAACATATGTATCATTATATGGTGTGTATTAGTATAAAAAAATAATTAAAGGCCACTGATTGTCATTATCTTTATTGCCTGATTGAGGTCTGAATTGATCTGTCCTCTGTGAAGTTCATGTGGAAATAACTGCATTAACTTTATCTTATACTGGTGCCATGTGTTCTAGGTAAAGCGGAATTCATATCTGTCTTCAGGGTCATTAGTTTTCCTTCTCCATTTAATCCTAGATTTGTCTTTGCATGCAGGGAATTATTCAACCTGACATGTGGGATGTCACACCATCTAATAGATGGGATTGGGATGCTCTGAGGGAAACGATATCTAAAAATGGAGTTCGAAACTCTCTTCTTGTTGCTCCCATGCCCACAGCTTCAACAAGCCAGATTCTTGGCAATAATGAGTGCTTTGAGCCATACACTTCAAATATCTACAGCCGCAGGGTTTTAAGGTTTGCTTTTCAAGAACCACTATCAAAATCATAGACCTTCAACTTGAATTTCAGCTGATAAAGTATCTTCATTTTCCAGTGGTGAATTTGTTGTGGTGAACAAGCATTTGTTACATGATTTAACTGAGATGGGTCTGTGGTCTCCTTTGCTAAAGAACAAGATTATTTATGAGAATGGGTCGGTTCAAAAAATACCAGAGATTCCAGATAATCTGAAGGCCATTTACAAGTAAAAACACACTTCACTCTTTTTCATAATCCCTTTTGGGACTTCTGCATGAATAGTTAACAGTGTTATTTATGTTATGCCAGGACTGTTTGGGAAATCAAACAAAAGACACTGGTTGACATGGCTGTTGACCGTGGGTGCTACATAGATCAGAGTCAGAGCCTCAATATACACATGGACCAAGCCAATTATCCAAAACTTACTTCCTTGCACTTTCATGCTTGGTCAAAGGTATGATAACATCCTACATGTCATGTCTTGTGTACTCGTCAGTAAGCCTGTCAATGATCTGATATCTTTATATCTGTATTTTATCCTAAATCAATTGAATATGGATATTAATATTCAAATTTGGATCACACAAAGAGAATATAATAGACATTTTAATTTAAGATTATGATTAATCATGCAAAATAATTGAATTTGAATGGTTAAATACAAACATATATAATTTTATAATATGCGTTGGATTTGGATAATTTTGGATCAGATACATTGATATCTGCCTTGACATCTGGATATTCATATCGGATATGATTTTGTTGATAGAATTTGAAGCAAATACTCTTATTTTTCGGATATTTGATAGGCTTACTCATCAACTGCATTTTTTTAAAAATCATTTTTATGTTGAATGTAATCCTGTGTAACTTTAATGATTCAAGGGTCTGAAAACTGGGATGTACTATTTGCGATCACGTGCTGCTGCTGATGCAATTAAGTTCACTGTTGATACATCTGCTCTGAAGGTAGTACAGTATATTGTTCATCTTTTCATTCTCTATGATCTGTTTTTTTTGGTTTTTTTTCTGGCATTGCTTCCTTCATTGGATAATCAGTAGAATGTAACACTGCAGGAGAAAGCTGTGATAGTGGATGATGATGACATCCAAACAAAAATGGCACAGATGGTTTGTTCTTTGGAAAACCGAGATGAATGCATGGCATGTGGAAGTTGAGCTCTTTTGATGCGAAAAAAATGAATTGGAAATCTGATTATATGTTGGTGAAATATGTAATATGTGAGCTGATGGTGGCATGAAGAAATAAGCTTCACACCTGGTAATTAAATGTTAAGGGGTTTTATTTTTGAGCTTGCATCAAATGAGAGATGGTGTGACACTGATTCTCTGTTATTGTTTTTTTTTTATTGTATAGTAATCAAGGTATTGAGACAGTGAAACTGCTACTTATGTATAAGAATGACTACTTGGCCTCTTGTAATGATGTCTCTTTTATGATTGTTGCTGCTGTTTTTTTTAAACGTGCTTTTCAATGATGTTTCTTTTAACTTTACATGTTAACAATTGGGAATTTTGGGTAATTAATTTGGTTGTATCTTGATGAGGTTAAACTACACTAGGTATTTATTCTTTTTTTAAGAGATCAATGACAAACTTTGGAATAAGCATACCGACTTTTATGGTTTATGTGGAAAATGTATATAGTTTCTAGAGAGAGTGGTGGTTTTACATAAAAATATCTCCTGTTATTCTATCAATGTTATCAATGCAATAATGATGTGGTAGTAACCAATGTTAGAAGAGTTGAAGAAAAGACGTATTTTTATCATAATAGGTTTACATTTAAGTGTTGGCATTGAGTTCATTCTTCTTTATATTAGTCATGGATATTATGGATATAACGGAGGGGGTTTCATAGTGTATGTTTTGCTGATGATATTTTGATGAGACTAAAGTAGATTAAACTTTAAGATATACATGTGGAAAGAGGCTTTAAAATAGTTAGGATGAAGATGAAATAAAATGGAATGTAATATTAGCAGGAAAATAAGAAGAAATTAAAAGAGAATCTTTTATCATTTGTTCAGCATTGATAAACAAATGATAAGATTGCTACCTGAATTTCTGTCACATGTGAGACTAATTTGTTTGTCAAGCAAAATAAAAGAATATAATGAATCAACTTGAGTCGGGAAAGAAACTTTTTTTTTTTTTTTTTTTAGTTTGAAAAATGTTACACTCGGTCTATTTTACAGTTTAAAATGCAATTCACCCATAATTTTATTTTTTTAAGAATCATATACCTCATTTAATGAAATATTTATATTTATAAAATATAAAAATATGTACTCCAATAAATTGAATGATATCATTTGTACAAAATGTAAATTTTTTTTTTATGAGATATATGTATCTTGTTACAATAAGTAGACGAAACTAACAATATATATGAGACTGCATTTTAAAATGTAAAAATGACCGAATTTTCTGGTTGATAGTCTCCTGACAAAGGAAGCAAGTCAATAGCCATCGGTACCTTAAAACTTGTCGGTTGTTGATGCTTTTCATAAATTGAAGGGATGCCTTTCAATGACTTATATGGTGTGATGTGTATATGATTGAGAATTTGAATTAGTGGTTTGAATTCATGCACCTATCTATAATATTAGTCTTCTTCATGTTTGTGGTATGCCACTTTGATTATGATTTTGTACTTGTCTGCTATAAGTCCATTCTTAAATTTGTAACGTGGTCTGCAAGTCCAATGGCAAAAATTAGTTTTGTCATGGTGGGCAGCATAAGCTCGGATAGTATTTTCAATGTGGGTTGAAATAACCTATCCAGCCTTACATATACTTCAATGAAAGGCTATTTCAACCCACATTATTCAGCCTTAAAAAAAAATAATAAAAAATGATGGTTTTGGTGGGTAAAATATTCCCCTATCAACAAGCGACAAAATTCGAACTCAAGTCCATGTTGGGATTATGTCTCGATCCGGTGTATCAACATCAGATGGTCATGATGAAATCATATTAGAGTACACCTATTGCTAATTAGTTAAGATTTGATCTTAATTAAAATATAAAGTAAATCTTCTAAAATCAGATAAACAGATTTGTTTGTTAGGAGATTACTTAGAGATGAAGTTATTAATCTATATAAATATTCTCTAGGGTTTCAAGTAAAACTTGGCTAGCATAGATAAGATGTAGAGATCAATATGAGAGAGGTTGAGAGGGTTCAAGAAATGGTAACTCCATGAGAGAGTTTGTAAGACTTTTTTGTATCTCAACTATTATAGTGGATCTAGCCTCCACAACAGTTGGGTTTTCCGCAACACTAGGATGTACCACGAGAATATTTGGGAAACAACAGTGTTCTTTATAAAACCTTGGGGTCGGGCTTGCATTGGCGTGAAGATCTTTCTTGTCAGGGGAAAGTTTGAGATTTCTGATGGCTAGTCCACATCTATTTGGTACGGGGTTGGCAGATATCTCTTCTGCTATGTTTTATCTCAAAATTCTATTAGTTTGGACACTATAGTCGGGTTGCCCCTTGGCTATATGCACTTCTTGTTTGTATTGGGCTCTTGTTTTTAATGAAAAAGCTCTAGCCTACCTTAAATTCAAATAAAAAAACTACTATAGTGGATTATCTGTTTTTCACCCCATGGATATAGGCCTAGGCCATTTTTGTGTTCTTCGTATGATGTTCCGTTCTTGTGTATGATTTATTGATAGCTTTCGCGTATTTGTTTTCCAACAGTCCCTCACTAAAAAATATTTTAACTAAATAAAAACTATCCATAATACTAATCTATCTCTCTAGATTTGCCGCTCCCACACGGGTGAGAGATTTGAGAAAGACATATGGCTCATGTTAAATCAAATTAGTAGTTAAACTGGCGTTGATACACTATAATAACTCAGTAGAGATTCTATTATAGTGTATAATTGTCCATTACGTTATTCTTCAAAAATCAACCCTATCATGTCACATTTAATTGGTGGCTCCAATAGAAACATGGATAATATTCAAGAAAGCAGGTCATTGACTTGACCTGTCAATGACATCCAATTCAATTCCTAGATTTAGGAATGTGTCTTCTTCTGAAAATTGTGGGAATGGTTGACATTTGAACTCTTTAATTGATAAACACTCTTTTTGGCTCCATTCTTTTTAGCGCGTTTGAAGACTCTGGATTTTGGTATGTCTGATAAAAGGATATATCAGTCTCCAGTAGATTTGACTCACTCACTATTTCTTCTGTTAGTTGTGAATCCACTTGACAATATCAAACCATGTTGAAAGCTCAGGCAACATTGACTATCAGATGGGACACTTTTCGAAAACCTATGGGACAGTTTTACCTGCCTCTCTTGTGAATGGGGAAGGCTGCTCGGCCGCGCGAAGAGGACCATGAATTGTTAAATTATTATAGATTTCAAAATATACCCAAATCCATTAAAGTATTTTTATTTTCAGATATTTTTTGATGTGATGTTTTAGATGGATCTTTCAAGTTTTCTCTAATTCTTAGGCTCCGTTTGGAAACACATATTGAAAAGTAGATTTTGGAATAAAGCTGCTTTTTAAGATGATTTTAGACCTTGACTTTTTTGTGATGCTTTTTTATAATTTAGGAATCAATATTTGAAAGGGGTTTAATGTTTGGTAGAAAAAGTTGCTTTTCAATTCAAAAAATCGATTCTGACCGAAAATCACACTTTCTGAGCTTTTTAAAACACGGATTTCGAGAGAGAAATTAAAAGGAATCCAGCTTTTGATTCCGCCGGAATCCAACCCGTTTGGCTGCACGATTTTGGGATTTTAGCTTTTCAAAAAGCAGAATCGCCCAAATCGGTGCAACCAAACGGACCCTTAAATTCTGATGTTTGATAGGGAGAGATTGGGGACTAATCTATCTTTCTCTTTTATAACTTGTTCATCACAAGTTATCATACGGTTATGATAAAGGACGACGACTTTTAAAGAGAAACCTCTTTACATTTTGTTTGTTTGGGCCACTAATATAAGAACTTTACACGAATAGCATAAATGTCACCACATGAGGGCTGGTTGGCTCTCAGGGATTTTGGCGGAATAGAATTCTCTTCTATTTCACGATCCTCCCGAGATTTTTTTCTCACCTTATCTATGTTTATTCATTCTTCACTTCTCTATATCTCCCCCAGCCCAAAAAATTTGTAAGTTACATGTTAGTATGTTACATGTTTTACCCAAGGAAACAAAGTGAAATATAAAAGTTACATATTTTACTTAAGGAAACATATACAACTTCTGGGTGAATGGAATTGTGTACACAAGATTGAAAATAAGAATTATGCGTTATGGGTCCTCGTGTAATACTAATTTGTAAGAGATGATGGTTTGGGTTAGCCAAGAAGGGAGAACATGATGTGATTGTCTACGTCATAGTTTGGTCCCACATCGTCTAACAAAGAAAGGATATCTTTGTTTATACATGAGGATATTGAATGGAAGAGAGAATCAGAACCATGCATATTAGAAGGAAAGAGAAAGACCAAGTTTTTTGCCAACTTGTAGCTCATACATGACTGACAAAGATCAGTGTGAAAAAAGATCTTAATACATCTATGCTGACCAAAAATTAAAGTATTAACTAAGATAAGTGACCATGATGATAGTATCAAATATCAAATGTTGAAGGGGAAGAGGAATATAAGTACGCGAATGTTGTTGAAATATGAGGGAGATGAAAAGGATCAATGTAGAGCCCCATTGCGCAATGTGACTGATCAAGAGTAATTTAGTTTACTTAAAGAAAAGAAATGTGTGCAAAACATTAGACATATTGAGAAAATGTCTTGAATTAGAAAGGGAACCAGAACTAGAGGTAGATATTGGAGAACCATCAACAGTATTAATAATAGAAGAAGAGGAACACGATTAGATCGAGTTTGCTATATGAAGGTGAAAAAAATGTTCATAAACCCCTTCCATGTTGAATCTAATGTGCTTTGGTCCACCGTCTGATCTGGGTTCATATTAGCCCATGTTTAATTTGTGTATAACAAGTACTCTAGTAGTGAGTTGCTACCATATGTCAGAGATGTGTCACCATGTCTTGGGCCTTCCGTAACAAAAAATAAAAAAGAAAAAAAAATATTCATAGAGGACATCAAAAGTCTAAAGCTAAAGTTGATCCAAAAATGAAATTTTATTCAAAAAAAAAAAAACTTTCAACTCAACAACCATACATTATACTCATTGTTTTTTTGTTTTTTTTCAAAGTTTACAATTTAACACTCCTTTTAATCCTTCATATGCACCATGTTTTATTTGGTAAGAGATATGCACCACGTTTGGTTATAAAAAGATTGCTTGTGGGGATCTGATAGAGCTTGAATGTTTGACCTTTTGACTCCAGCCTTCTTTTTCTTCTCTCATTGTGGTGGTTTGTATTTAATTCTTCTGGTTATCCTTCCTTTTCGGTGGTTCTTTTCATCTGGTATTAGTTTTAAAATGGAAAATGATATGTGCAGTGCTGCGTGTAGCCCCCCTATAAAGTCTTCATTGATTTTTATTTTTTGTACTTTAAGGGCTAATTTGGTAAGTGGTCAAGGTTTTGAAGATAAATTGTCATAGTTTTAGAATATTAAAAATCCATTCATTTCATTCATATTCATATTCATATTTGTTAAAATTGTGACAAAATGTGGAAATAAACATTATACCAACCTTTAGGTGAAATAAAATATCCTCATTTTCATTTTAAAATTGGGACAATTGTCCGCAGTTTATCACAATTATTTTTTATATCAAACAGGGATAAAATGTCCTTCCACTCACTTATCCTCATAATTACTCTTTATCCCACCACTTATCCCCTTGTCAAACTAATAAATTGTATTTTTTTGTATATTTTTCGCTCTCTCATATATATGCAGTTAACAAAATAGAGATAAAATGTTTCTAATGATGGAGCCAAAAATTTGTTCTAGTGAAACAAATTCTAACAAATTTTCATTTTTAACTAACATAAATCAGATGATACATTTTTGTAAAAAAATAAACATTCATTCTACTTAAGATAAAGGATGTTTGTTTAAAAGCATGTGATTTGAATGTGAAAACAAACAAAAGGAAACTAATTACATCTTTTAAATCTCTTCAAAAAAATTAAAAAAAGAAAAGAAAAATAATTTATGAGCTTCTTTTACATTTCAGTAATCTTAAATGAAGAAAATCAGATGGACCAAAATCAAATTGAAGTACATGCACACAAATTTCTCTATCAAAATCCTTTAAATTTTCAAGTGAACTCCTAATTTGAGTGTCCTCTCTTAAAAAAAGACTCTGTAAAACCAACTTACAACCGCTATTCTATTTCGAATATTAAAGGGCTATGTTATACTCAGTCTTTTTTACAGAACCAAATTCAATTTTACATGTCATGTTAGCTCTAATGAGGTATATACCTCATTGAAAAAATTTTACTTTTTCTATAAATGATATTATTTAATTCATTGGAGTATATAATTCATCTTTTATAAAAGTACAAGCTCTTGTTAGATGAAGTATATGATTTTAAAAAAATAAAAATGTAACGAAATGTGATGGTAGTATCACATTTTAAATAAGTGTTGATCTTTTTGGTAACAAAGATCATGCTTACCAAACACTGTGACAATTTATTAGATATTTATCACAGTTTTAATTAAAACGTGATTTTTTATTTATAAAATCATCACCCCCCCCCCTCATGCGCACACCCGCTGCAGCAGTGGCCTCTCCTCGTCGTCCACGACGCCACAGCTGCCGCCCCTCCTCCTTCGTTGACATTGCCACGGTCTATCTCCTCCTCCGGCTCGGTAAGGCGCTCTCTCTCTCTCTATTTATCTAAGATTCATTCTTTGACGGTCAATATTACAGTGTATGAAAATTAAAATTATTTTTATTTTTTCAAGAAAAAAACACATACTAGTGTATCTCAGTGTATACTTGTACTTCAATACGTAAGTATATATTTAATTAAAAAAAGAAAATCCATGAGGGCTAACGACGAGATTGTACACATGATTGAATATATCATATTCTGGAACTTATTCATATGGATAACCTTATAGATAGTGACATGTACAACCTCATTCACAATTCCCACATACTTAGTGTTGAGATTAATTATGTCTCGATTCGGTGTATCACATCGGATGACCATGATGAAACCATATTAGGTTGGGCACCTAATAAGTAAAATATTATTTAAGATTTAATCTTAAATAATATTTAAAATGAATCTCCTAAAATAGAAAACAATATTTGTTTGTTAGATTACTTGGGAGAAAGTTATTTATCTCTTTAAATATCTTCTAGGATTTCATGGCAAGATTAGGCAAACATTATACAATGTAGAGATCCTAAGGAAAAGTTGAGAGGGTTTTAAGAGAATATAACTCTATGAGAGAGTTTGTGAGTCTCTTAATGTATCTCAACTATCAAAGTAGATACTCTGTTTTTTACCCCGTGGATGTAGGCCTAGGCCGAATCACATATATCTTGTGTTCTTCGCGTGATGTGATGTTTCATTCTTGTGTTTGATCTCGTGTTTATGGTTGGCTTCCGCGCGATTTCCTTCCCAGCAGTGGTATAAGAGCTCCAAGTTCTAACCTAGGAGGACGAGATATGAAGAACGAGGATCAATAGCGACACGGGTCGATGAATTCATACCATCGACGGATGTACTGTTGGAAATTCCAACAATGGTGTGTCGTACAGGGTTTCATGCGAAGAAGGAGAAGAAGAAAGATCATGCAATGTTGCAAAGAGCTCTCGGTGATGGAAGCGGCACATCTATTCAGGTGTGCATTGATGATATAAATTTGCTGCGGGTCCAAGATCCACCGAGAAGCGGATGCAAGACATGGACGTGCAGAGACGCTCGATGTACAAACTTCACAGTGACACACGAAGGCACGTCGACAAATCACATGAAGCGTGAGTGTGGAGTTCGTACATAAGAAGATGGAATAGTGCAACACGGTCTAAGGCATTCTGAACTGGGTATGGGAGGAGCCACCCCATGTACTTCGATTAAAAGAGCGAGTCTAGCCATCTCGCAAGTGCATGTGTGGCATGTTCAAGGTGGAGGTAAGATCCAAGTCTTCTTCGGAGATCCATGAGGAGCGTGGAATAGATGCACGTAAAATCAAGTCATGGCATTGACTTGGGGATGCGCGATTACTGAGTCTGACTCAGGGGTTGGTCCATGATAAGGCGAGGACAGGCTTATGGATCCAACAAAATTGGGTGTTGCAGACGTCCAAAGGAAGAAGTTCCTAAAATCCATTCAAAGTAGAGTTCTGCGGAGCGGGTCTAGTGTACAAGGAGACTCGTGATAGCGACTTGAATGTTGATGAAACTCAAGGAAGTTGATGACCACTTGATTGCAGGTGGAGGTGCACGATTGCTCGTACAATAATGCTTCAAGAACGACATGGAGCAAGGTGGAGACATTAACGAAAATCTTCTAAGAGGTTCGAGAAAGTCCGAGCGTACCGGATACGAGCCAAGGTGGAGACTGTTGTGATTATGTCTCGATCCAGTATATCACATCGGATGGCCATGATGAAACTATATTAGGTTGGACACCTAATAAGTAGAATATTATTTAAGATTTGATCTTAAATAATATTTAAAGTGAATCTCCTAAAATATAAAACAATATTTGTTTGTTAATTAGGAGAGTGAATATCTCCTAAATAATGGGAATAATATTTGTTTGTTAATTGGAAGATTACTTGGGGAGGAAGTTATTTATCCCTTTAAATATCTTCTAGGGTTTCATGGCAAGACTAGACAGACATTATACAATGTAGAGATCCTAAGGGAATGTTGAAAGGGTTTTAAGAGAGGGTAACTCTATGAGAGAATTTGTGAGTCTCTTAATGTATCTCAACTATCAAAGTAGATACCCTGTTTTTTTGTCCCATGGATATAGACTTAGGCCGAACCACGTATATCTTGTGTTCTTCGCATGATGTGATATTTCATTATTGTGTTTGATCTCGTGTTTATGGTTGGCTTCCGCGCGATTTCCTTCCCAATACTTAGATCTCTTTAAAGTTATGTACTCCATGTAATGAAGCATATAACTTCATGAAAAATAAAATTATATATTTTAATAAATTGTACGGGTGTACTAATAGAAAAATAAAAAATTACATGATTCATCTAATGATAAATATATTTTACCAAAAATATGGGACCACATGTGGGGTCATATGAATTTTCTCTCTCTATCACCTTTTCTCCCTTTATTGCTTCAATTGTATCACATAATTTTTGTTACCAAAAGAAAATTTGTATCACATAATTATATCAAGGATGATTCATAAAATTCAAATACGTAGAATTCATGGAGTTTTGTACAACTAAAACAACCCCTATATTTATTTTCAACCCCAAAGACTATGAAAGGCTAAAAAAAAACAAAATAAAAACAAAAAAAAGGAAAACCCAAGTTATTAAATTAAGTGTTGTTACACTTTTTTTTTTCCAGTCTCATATGCGTGTGTCGATAGAAAAATCATTTTTCTATATGTTTCATTTTTTATAAAACCATGTAACTAATTAGATAACGTATACTATTTTTAAAAAAATAAAAAAACGTGTAAACTAGAATTGGAGTTGAAAAATAGATTGTACATGACATTATCCTATAAAATTCAGTGATGAATAAGGTTTAAAGTGGTTTTTAGTAGTAGTCCTTGGAGAAAGACAATCTTGATCTGGGCACTGCAACCTATGAAGTCACTCCTGTTTGGATGTAGTTCTCCAACCACTCAATTATTTGGACAGACTTCACACTTATTGAGATTGCTGAAAAAACGATCTGTGTGGAGACTGCGACAGAAGTAGTAGGACGATCTTGATATAAGCGGCTTATGCGCGTGCACTTGTAGAAAGTCAGACCTCTTATTGCCCTTTGTTCAGATGTAAGCTTGTCAACATATCAGATACGTTAATATTCATAATTTTATATCATATCATAATTATTCAGATACACATATTAATTATCGGATTAAAATATTTTTTAGTATGGATCGGATATGAATATTTTTTAGATAATAAACATGTTAAATATTAGTGGAAAATTGATATAACCAGGGATGACGTCACATTATTATTTGTGGGATCAATTGACCCCATCCAAATTCTAAATAACATCAAACATTACCCCTATGTTAACCTCATCAAAAAAAAATTTATTACCACATTCAAAACCATACTTAAAAAAAAATATAAAAATACAACGTGAACTGGTTGGGGTGAGTGGGTGACATATATATAATATGTTTTGATGGCCTAGTGGGTCCATCGATATTTTTTAAACAAATTTACCCGGCTATCCCCATATTAACCCAAAACTGAAAGGATTATGTTACGTACAGTTCTATTTTCAGTTTACACGTGTTTTGGATTTTTTAAAAATAGTATATCTAATATAATGAGCTACATACTTTTATAAGAAATGAAACATATGCTCCAATAAATTGCATGGGTGCATTTATAGAAAATGTTAAAAAATTCTATTGACGTATATACCTTGTTAATGTAAATATATGCTTTGTTAATTTTCTATCAAAGCATGTAAGAGTGGAATTGAGACTTGATTTTTTAAAACAATTAAAACAAATGAAGATTCAATATCAGACTCGTTTAAATGCTTTAGTTGATTGCGTAAGATTCCTTTTGCATAAATGGTTAGGTTTTCTTGGTCATGATGAATTTGATGAGTCAATTAATAAGAGGAATTTTTTAGAGTTTCTTCAGTTTTTTGGCTGATCATAATGAATCTATCAATGAAATTGTGTTGTAAAATACTCTAAAAAATAACAAGCTATGTTATCATGATATTCAAAAGGACATCTAAATGCAGCCACAATTGAAACTACTAATGTATTTTTTATAATAAAAAATAGACAATTGAAACTACTAATGCTATCATAACTGACTTTGCAAATATGAAATCTCGAGGGCGATTGTAAAAGTTTATATATTGGAAATCTTTGATCTCATTTCTTTGATAAAATTTTTTTTATTGTAAGTTGTTATATTTTCAAAAGAAAATTTTATATTTTTGGTAATAATAAGTGTGGATTTTTAAATTTTTTTGTAGTATTTAGTTTTTAAATGACCCCATCTATAGAAAATCTTGGAGCCGCCATTGGATTTAACTCATTGAAAAGTTAGTTAAATCGGTTTTGGTCCCTATAAAATTGAAAAATTGCCAAAGGTCCTCAGAAAATATGTATCATTAACGGATTTAGTCCCTGAGTTGATTTGCCGTCAGTTTACAGGGAATATTATATTCCAAGAATATTATGTTTACTAAACGGAGCTCTAGTAAATGACATTCAAATAAGTCCCCATGAAACATGAACAATCCGATTTAATCATTTGGATGAAAAAAATATCCCTACCTTTTTTCTGAAAATTCTCCTACATACTATCTGATACTCAACAATGGTAAAAAAAAAAGAAAAATTGATATAACTCCCTGGAAAACTTTTATAGAATCATAAATCCCCTTAAAGTCAATTACAAATCTGGTTAGTGTAATAATTTATCAAGTAAATTTTAAAAAATTATTATAATAATTTACCATGTATGGTTACATATCTAGTTAGTTTCAGTTACAAAAGGGACTAAAATAAATATTATCTACTAGATAAGGACCTGAGGGGATTTATCAATTTTCTAGGGTTTTTTTTTATTTTCATAAATTTCTAAAGAGCTATATCGATTTTTAAAAAATAAGGGGTAAGGGCATTCTGATAACTTTAATATGTAGTTAAGGTTAACCATGTACCTGGTTAGTTGGAATTGACGGTAGCGACTGAAACAATATTTTTCTAATAACAACGTAGGGATATGTGATGATTTTTCAATTTTACAGGGATTAAAACTGATTTAATTAACTTTCCAAAGAGTTATATTAATTTTTTTCTAAAATATTAAATTAGTTTGGATAATCAAGTGACATATTAGTGATATATGAAAATTAGATCAATTGAGATTGCAAGACTATTTTAAATATTGTACATTGAAAATTTAATAGTAATACAATATATAACTATTGTGATTAATCATACAAGATAGCAAACATGAATAATATATAATACAAGCATATACAATTTTATAATATTTGTCTGATTAGATATACTGATATCTATATCCGCACTCTGGATATTCAATTATCAAATATTTCTGATTTTTCAAGATACAGATAAGATACAGATTTCTTTTTCTTAATAATTGATAAGCTTACTCATAGATATGGATAGGAGAAAATTCATTAGTGGTAGAAAAGTGTGCTAAAAAATATGGACTATTTCGACTGCCCAGGATGCCTGACATACCCTTGAGGGGCCTCTCTTGGTTAGATAACAGTCCACGTATACACATATTGATTTTTTTAATTATATATCTTAACAAATAAGATACATACTTTTATAAAAGATGTATATATTATAATGATGTGTTGCATAGATCTATTGGATGAATAATGTTAAAAATTGCTAAAGATATATACCTAGTGTAAAGAGGTACATAGGTATACAGTATGTACTTCACTGTTCAACTCTCTTTATATATATCTTTTATATATATCTCTACTCCAATATCCTAAAGCGCGACAATAGTTTTCATCTAATGGCTATTTGCAGATCAGCCCCCAAGTTTTCTATATTTATAACAAGGTCACAGTCAAAAGTTTTCATCTAAAAGGCTATTCGCAGTTAAGCTTCCAATTCTCCTATATTTATAATTAGGTCCCTTAACAAAATTGGTCAGTTTTGTCAACTACCTGGTTTATTTGCAGATAGTCCCCAAGTTCCTGATATTTACAATAAAATCCCTGACAGAAATTGACTAATTTTGTCCTTTTTGTAAGATATTTGAATTTCGGCCCTCAGTTTCAACCAGTTTTACAACCAGCCCTTATGTTACAAAGAGATCTTTGATTCAGATTTCTAAATTTATAACAGGATCCCTGATATCAAAACATGACTTGCCGAACTTCAAATCATATCTACAGTTTCTTTTTTGGACCATTAAGATACTTATAAAACTATAAAATAAATATTTTAGTCTCTTTATTTAAGCTCATAAAGTTATTTATAAGAAGTCTTTACTATTATTTCAGTTTTCATTTTCATATTTACATTGATTATAATAAAACTAACTATTGCGCAAATTT
This sequence comes from Acorus calamus, assembly GCA_030737845.1. Taxonomy (NCBI): domain Eukaryota; kingdom Viridiplantae; phylum Streptophyta; class Magnoliopsida; order Acorales; family Acoraceae; genus Acorus; species Acorus calamus. Next base: position 23,700,112 of record CM060870.1, read on the forward strand.
TTGTAAATCCTTTTTGTTTCACGCAGGAAGTGGATTTACTTGGTTTTTTACTGTCTCTCTCTTCCTCCCTCTCCCTTTATAAATATTAAATATGAGATTTTGACTTTCAATCCAAAAATTTAAATCAATTTATTGATTATTAGGGTCATAAATATTATTGACTATTTGTTATAAAAAAATTATAATATATATCAGAGTCAAAATCTTTTAGAGCAGCAGCCTGAATAGTTTTAGATATCAGAACATCGGTTTATTTCTAAATTTTTTGTTACTTATTCTTTATTGAAGTTTTTAAATTGCACTATGTTATTTTTGGAGAAATGAAGCTTATAAAATCATTTATGATGTTATTTGATAAAATTCTATTTTGTTTACCTATGAGTCTAAAATAATATATATGTATACACTTTCTTAATGTGGCTTATGAATTATAACGTTCACCATGATTTAGTCATTCAAGTCAGAAATAACTTCATTTGCTTTATGCCTTTGATACGTTGATATCATTGTATAATTTAAAGTCTAAAAAATAAATAGACTTTATTTTAATACTTTATTAACTCACGTGAATGCTTGTACACAAAAATTAGTATATATAAATACTCTGTACCAGTCATCTAATAACCTACATACCATCCCTTTTGTAGTGTAATAGGCTGCTGCAGCCTGACACCTCTATCTGTGATTTAAATATTTATGGATAGCAGCTGCCCACAATAAAATTTCATGATGAGCAATACAATGTCAATATCTCTTGTTCAACCTTTATAAATCTTTATCCAGAATCCAATTTGAATAGAACCATAAGAGGCTGCTTGATCACACGTACTCTCTTCATTTCTCATTTTTCATTTTTTTATTATCTTACGAAACATGAAGGAAACTTCCTCTGGTCAACTCGAAATTCAATAAAGGAAAAATGAAAATTTTTTATAGTCTTATTTATAGTGTGCACTGTGTAACTGTTTTTTTTTCTGCTCATAAGATATGTATTAGTCTAATAAAATATTTGTTATTACTATATAAAAAGTGAAGTATTAGTAAACTCAATCTATACATTTTTTTGAAAAAATTATTATATTTTTCATACATTGTATTAATGAGATATATATTGCACTAGTTCAATACACATCAATAATTGAGGGACCATCTTAGTATTTTTTTATAAAATTAAAAAAGTTTTACTACACTCAATCCATTTTATAGCCCCATCTGCATCATATAAGTGGTCCCCACATCCGATATATAGTGTTTATCGTATTATTTGTACTCAATATATATTTCACTTTTTATAAGTTTAGAGTTCAATATAAAAAAACATATATTTTAAAAAAGGGTAAAAACCGCGTACTGTAGATGAAGCTGGACATATCTTATTTCAATTAAAAACAAGAGCTTTGTTACATTCAGATTTTATTTCAATTAAAAACAAGAGTTTTGTTACATTTAATTTTTTTACAGTTTAAAATAGAGTCTTATATATCTCCTTGGTCCCCTTCATTTATTGAATCAAGGTATTTACTTTATTAAAAAAAATTCACATTTCTATAAACGATATCATTCAATTAATTAGAGTATGTACATTAAATTTTATAAAAATGCACATCTATATAATTTTTTTAAAAATAACATGTGATGCATGTGTTTTTGGATTGTCAAAATGACTGATAGCGTTTGGTAACAAGATTACAAAACTGATTTTTTACAAACGCTAGATTTAAAACTGATTTTGTAAGAAGCTATCGTACCCCCAGCTTTCTCTAATCACAGCTTTTAAATATTATTTACTTAAGATCTATTTACAAAATATTACAACTGTAAAACTATTTAATTTCATGATTGTAAAATGAGCTTCTTGCAAAAGCAAGACCTGTCCGATCACGATCCCAAACACTGCCTTCAGACTAACCACAAAATGGGTCCTACCCACTGAATTCTGAAGGCCCAAACTCCCAAAACCGGAATTTGCCCACCCAAAAAACCCAACAGTGGGAAAACCATCTCTCACAAACAAAAATCAATGTCGGCACCCCGCACACACAAGAAAGCAAATCCAAAACCAAACACTTTTCGAACACCGACTCTCATCAACCTTTGAAAGCCATTACCGACCTAATAAAACCCAAACAATAACCCCCAACGAAAAAACCATAAAACACAGTCAAACACAAAAGTGTGAACAGAATAAAATACGAGTCGGTTTCAACCCAACCCAATAAAAACATTACCCAAACAGTCTCTCGATTTGAAATCTATATATACAGTTCTCAATCAAACAATACAATCGAAGATTCAAGTTGGGCTGGCTTTGAAATCCACTTTGAAGACTTACATGAGTGTAAAAGTGGCGAACAGAGGAGACCCAAACGAGTTTGGGAGGGATTTTGATGGAGAGGGTCAAGAACAGGGGACATCATCACCACCACCACCACCTACCCTGCCTCCGGCGCCGGTAATGGACGTGTTTTCCGGGTTGGGGAGGGAGAGGGAGATGTCGGCGATGGTCTCGGCTTTGACACGTGTCGTATCCGGTGATTGGGTCTCGGCGGAGCCGCCGCCGCAGACGGTGGTGGTGGCGTCTCCGTCGTCTTCTTATAGTATTTCTTCTTCTTCTTCTTTGGGTGGTGGTGGTAGTGGGAGTAGTGGTGGAGGTGGTGGGTTGAAGAGGGTGAGAGAGGAGGAGGTGATGAGGTTTAGTAGAGGTTATGTTGATTTCAGGAGCTCTCTTGGTGGGGAGTCTTCATCAGCTGCTGTTGGAGGTATGCTGTGGAGACTTTGTTAATTCTGTTTTTAGTTTTTTTTTTTCATAAATAAAATAAAAATTTTGCTTTTTTTTTTTAATTTTTATGATTTATGGTCAATTTGACATTTAATCTTTTGCTATATATATTCAAACACTCAAATCAAATTTGCTTAGAAATGTATCTAAAATCTAAATTCCTGATTTGGTTAGTATAATTTGAATAGTTATTATTTGGATTTATTGTACTTTAAAAATTTTATATTATGTGAACTTCTTAGAATTTTTTTTTTTATGTTCATGCGAATTAATTAGGATACTGTGAACAATTATTACTTGAACTTCTTGTTAGTTTTGTGTATGTTTTATTGTTTTCCTCGAATTAAACTGTTATAAGATGCAGTGGCCATCATTTGAAAAGAAAAGAAAAAAACATTTTAACATTCATCAATAAGTGGTCCCCTTGTCATAAATTAAAATGAAATCAATATGAATTACAAGTTATAAAGAATTATACTTTTCATATTATTATATGTAATGTAATGTTAGATGATCTTTTTAAAGAAAATAACCTTGTTTTTGATGTGTTATGTGTGCGTGGAGAATCTTTCCTTACCAATTTTGGAAGATTTGTTTTGTTCCTTAGATTCCCTTCTATGCCAGACATATATTATAATATCTCAAAAAGGCTTCTCAACACTTCTAGACTCCTTATCACTTCAGAAAGCTCTTATCCTTAACAATCTAGATAAAACTATCCACTTGCACACCCAAAAGAAAAAAGAAAAAAAAAATTGTACACGAAACTGCATAACATAAGTAGGCTTTAACAATTTGAACAATTTGTCATCTTCCTTAGGGAAGACTTAAGTAATTCTTGATAGTGGTTTATTTACCATGAAATAAAATAGGGAACTGGATCAATTCCAATGTGTAATACTAATTGTGATCTGGTTTTGACTTAAATAGACAGATCATTGTATAAAAATAAGGGATTTTTAGTTTTAAGTCCCCGTATACTATCGAATTTAGCTATCAATCCCTCACTTCTTCATATTTTGCTTTTAGTCCCTGCATTTAAATGATAATTTAGGAATAAGTCCCTCTCAGGGACTTATTCCTAAATTATCAAGTTTGTTTTTTAGTCCCTGGGAGGGACCTATTCCTAAATTATCATTTAAATGCAGGGACTAAAAGCAAAATATGAAGAAGTGGGGGATCGATAGCTAAATTCAATAGTTTACGGGGACTTAAAACTAAAAATCCCTAAAAATAAAAGATCGGCTCAACACCATTTTTGTTCTTATCTTTTTATTTTGTGTGGTATATATCATTCCTCATTAAAAAAATATTATGTGATAGTTTTATCTTATATAAACTCACATTAGAGTTTATTGTATATAAATTATCTTATTATACAAACTATTAATTAATGTAATGATTATTAAGCTTTTATAATTTGCATTATTATCGTTATTTTGTTAAGATGTATAACTTGAAATATTATATCACATTCTCAAAATTCTAACACCCTCTTTTCTTCTATCTACACCAATATAACTAGAAGCAACAGTGACAGTTTATCGAGTATCTATAATTTGCATCATTATCATTATTTTGTTCAGATGTATATCTTGAAATAGAGTCTTAATCTAGTCATGTCAGAAATATCATCAGCATCGAATTGTATAACTTATGAATCGAACTACACATCATATTAATCGAACTGTATACTCAATTTTTAGATATAACATCACTCTGTGCAATTTGGTATTGATTATACTAATGTGGTATCAGAACCTGACTGAATTAGGACTTGAAATATTATACCACATTATAAAAAATATTATACCACATTATAAAATTCTAACTCTCTCTCTCCTTTTATTTACACCGACAGAACCACCACCAACAGTGGCGGTCCAAACACCACCGCCACCACCAACCGTCGGTGTATCCGAACCACCGCCGCTGCAAGAGCCGCCACAGAGGAGGAGATACAGAGGAGTCCGGCAGCGTCCGTGGGGGAAGTGGGCGGCGGAGATCCGCGACCCTCACAAGGCGGCCCGCGTCTGGCTCGGAACCTTCGAAACCGCCGAGGCCGCCGCCCGCGCCTACGACGACGCCGCCCTCCGCTTCCGCGGCAATCGCGCTAAGCTCAACTTCCCCGAAAACGCCCGCCTCCTCCTCCGTCCCCCGCCGCCTCCGGCGGCGGCGCCGCCGCAGACGGCGAACCAGTTGGGGGACTACGTGGAGTACTCTAGGCTGCTGATGCAGCAGCCGACGAGCTTGCTTGATCAGATGATGTGGATGGCAGGGTCTTCTTCTTCTGCTTCTTTGATGGGTTCGGGTTCGGCAGCGGCGGCGGAGGGGGATGTGTTTCCTCATGGTGATGCGCCGCCGCCGCCGCCTGCTTCGTCTTCTGGATGAAGTGGTGTTTTTTTTTTTTTTTTTTTTAATTTGATTATAAAGAATGGAATTTGATTTTTTGTGTTTGGTTTTCTTTTAGTTTTTTAGGGTTTTTTTTTAATTTGATTATAAAGAATGGAATTTGATTTTTTGTGTTTGGTTTTCTTTTAGTTTTTTAGGGTTTTTTTTTTTTTTTTTTTTTTTTTTTTAATTCAGAGTTGGTTTTTTATTCTTTTGAGGAAGTGATGGGATGTAAGTTTTGGTGGGTGAAAAAGTGATGGGGTGAAAGTGGTGTACAATGTATAAGTTCTTTTTTTTTTTTTTTTTTTTGGAAAGTGGTGGCACCAAATGACCTAATTCAATCGGATAATGTTACATCTAGTATCATTTTCAGCTCTAATTTTAATATATATGTATTTTAAATTTATAAAAAATAATATACCTCATTTAATAAGTATATGTTTTTATAAAAAAACAAATCATATACTCAAATGAATTGCATGAATACATTTGTAGAAAATATAATTTTTTTTTTCAAAATATATATCTTGTTAACGTAAACATATGCGTCGATCGACACATATAAGACCGAAATTGAGGTCGAAAATATATCTGAGTGCATACAACTGGTGGTCCCGTGCACTCCCACCGGTACCCGCCATCCATGGAAAGGCGCGAGCATTATGGAAACTAAAGGTCCCCCTTAAAGTCAAAGTGTTCTTGTGGCTAGCTCTGCAGGATCGTCTACTCACTAAAGCGCGACGTGCGCGCTGGCGTCCACAGGAGTCGGAGTTATGTGTGCTATGTAACGAAGACCGCGAAACCACATTCCACATTCTCTGTGAGTGCAAGTTCTCTCGCTCCCTGTGGGCGCGTATCTCGACGGCGGTAGGTCGGAACTTCACGTTCAACTCATTGGACGACATGTGGGACGTGGGGCAACAACTGTGCAACACAGCAGGGGGAGGGACGCGTCAACTGGTGGCAGGGGCAGTGGTCCCGGCGACGACCTGGGTCATATGGCGGACCCGGAATGGGGTGATTTTCCGGGGGCACACAGCGTACGTGGAAAACGCATGGGAGGATATCGGCGGCTTACTCCATGAATGGGGTAGATGTCTCGCGGGTGCGAGCCACGTCGGTGTCGTGGGAGACCAGCTAATACTGGGGTCGTAAGACCAACACGTCTCATCACCCATGTGAAGGCAGATACCTCTTCTGCCCCCCCCCCCCCTCTCTCTACTCTTTGTTGCTCACTTTGTAGACTTTTCCTCTATGTACTTTGTGTTACTCTTTGTTTCGGACTTGTACTGCGATACCTCAATGAATGAAACCGCGGTAGAAAGTCTACCTTCATCCCAAAAAAAAAAAAAAAAAACAACCCCAATCAAAGACATGAAGTTTTTGTATGGTAGAATAATGGACATCAGAACATGGGATGAAGTTTTTGTATAGTAGAATAATGGACATCAGGACATGGGATGAAGTTTTTGTATGGTAGAATAATGGACATCAGGACATGGGATACCGGAAAATAGTGATAAAAAAAAATTGTTTTGCAAAGAATTGGTGGGAATAAAATGATATTGATATTCCATGTATTCTTAAAAAAGTGATGCTTTATTTTTTCATCAATTTTCGTGTTCGATGAAAAAGCTCACATTTATTTTACACGGAGAGAACTTTTTTCTTTTATTAATACAAAGAGTTATGTGAGAGAAAAAATTTCTCCTTTATTAATTTTTCAACTAGTCAAAGAATTTTTTTTCTTATTCTTACTTTCTAACAAAAAAACACAATTAAAATTTCACGATATTTAACATGTGAGAATGTTATAAATCAATCTCATTTTGATAGGATTCGACCTCATATGGATTTGAGTCAAGTTAGATTCTATCTCCAATAAAAAAAAATCTGCTCTCCCAATTTCCAGCTTTGCTAGGGAATCGAAGTCCAAAATTTGGGAATTATTTACATTTTCGCACTGTTGAATCTCCGCTTTGATCCTAAGACATGAATCCATAGTTGATGGAGATTATGATCAAATAGGAATGATTTATAAAAAGAGAACAGATCATCCCTATGCTTAAGTCATTAAATATATGACAATAATAGCATTTCTTTGTGTATCTTTATTGTACCCTTTCTATAGCTGTTTTTAATGATTTGTCACCTTCCATTTCAATTCTTTTGTTTTCATTCATGGATTTCAATTCTTCCATAGTTGATGGAGATTATGATCAAAGAGGAATAATTTATAAAAAGAGAACAGATCATCCCTATGTTCAAGTCATTAAATATATGAAAATGATAACATTTCTTTGTGTATCTTTATTGTACCCTTTCTATAGCTATTTTAAATGATTTTTCACCTTCTATTTCAATTCTTTTGTTTTCATTCATGGAATTCAATCCTCAATTTCAATTCTTCCATTTATATGTTATGTAATTGTTTCCACGCGACATTTGTTGGGGTGAAATTTTTAGGCCTTCAATGGACAATGTTGGTATTTTAATTTTTTTTATTAGATTGAATTTCATTAAAATTAGGCCTGTCAATGGATCGGGTCGGGGTGGATCTGAATTTATCCAATTTCGATTGTTAGGTCCTTCAAGTCGAGTACATGAGTCTAGACCCCATTCATTAGCAGGCATAGGTCGAATCAGAAGATGCCAAACTTGGAAAGGTCTGCTTTACAGCAAATGGGGGTGGTGGAGATCGGCTTTCCTTGTTTGGGTTTTTTTCATTTTTATTTTTGTATGATAAGTTTGAATAAATAAAGTCAAATTTATTATAAATAGTTCTTCATTATTTTATTTTTTATTAGAGGGCATTTGGAACGTAATTTGGATTATTCTGCTTTTTCGTGAAGTCAAAAGTTATAAAAATATTTTCAAATGCTTAAAATAATAAATGATAGTGATAAATGTTAGGTTGGGTCATAGGTGGTGGGTTGGATTATAAACAAAAAAATAATCACACAGTCTTTTGTGTTGGGTCAATCAGGTTCACATGATCGAATCGGGTAGACCTGGGCCGGACCCGTTTTGACTATCGGATCCTTTGAGTTAGTTCTATATTAGGTTTTAGACCATTCTAGTAAGATATTTTACGTCTTTTATTACACCAGATCAGAGTGAGTTTGGATTTAGACCCAACTCTCTAACAGACCTAATTAAAATAAGACTCGAATATAAAAGCGTAGCTGAAAAGGGTACATGTCAACTTAATATTAAGAGTTGGTTTTCTTGGTAGGAATATCTTTTGCTAAATGGGTTGTGACGTGGTACCATTCTATTTGATCACGTTTATTGGAAAAAAAATTTTAAAGACAAATACAAAGTGGTGTCATGTTAATGTTTACACATATCTAACACATTGTTGGTTGTTAGACACCCCTTTAATCAACCAAACCCAATACCATGAAATTCTTTTATAAAAAAAACACACACACTAGTATCATGAATTCAATATAAAAAAAAGTTTCATTATTTTTTTCTTAGTTTGAGATTTAGAATATATTTGACAGGTCCCATTATTGCGTCTCAAATAATTCGAATGATCAAAACGTTTTTGAAATCGAAGAATAAGAAAAGTAGGTCAAATTGTTTTTTGAGGTGGTTAGGAAATTCTAGTGTGATGTGGCAACTCTATGATTAGCTGAGTTATGGGAGGAATTTGGCAGGGAATGTGCTATGAAAGGAACTACACAAAGTGTCAAATTCATGTTCAAAAGCCTGTGGCTTTAGTGGAATTTGTGGTCCATTTGTGAAAACCTCTAAATCGGACCAAGTTAAGGCACACAATTTTCATGTTCATGGACATAATGAGATTCATTTTTTCCTTTTCTTTTTTTTGGATAAAAAAGTATTATTTCATTCATTTGCTTTAATTTGCTGTGTAGATACAAGTAATGCTAACAAAATAACAGTCAGACCAAACTCAAAAGATGCATCAATTTTTTTTGAGAATTTTGCATTTATACCCCTATCAAATAAGATATTTTGCGTTATACCCCCTTAAAAAGCTAATTGCATCTATACCCCTGAAAAAATATTTCGTGTTACAACTGTGTCCCTGATTAAATTCCGTCGGATGATAGTGGAATATACCGGGAATATTCCATTAACGGCGTTAAATGGACCGGAGGGACTTGAAAAATTACATTTATACCCCTGTATCCATCTGAAATTGCATCTATGCCTCTATGTCTCCCTCATGCTGATAAAACCCCCTTTCTTCCACACCTGCTGAAACCCTTTTTTTCTCATCTTCTTCAATGATTGATTAAAAACCTTACAATTATTCTAAAGACTAAGATAAATAGTGTTTATTTGGATTTCACTAACAGATTTTATTTTCCATAATATAAAATCTACCAACAAACATTATTTCAATAATATAACCATACCAGAAAATAATCACAAATTCATTCTAAAATAAAAAGGTAATGGCTAATCGCCCTTAAAATTTTTTGAAGTGTTAACTCCGGGTCCTTTCATTCTTTTTGAAACTAGAAGTTAGGTATTTCATTATAAAGTGAAAAACAAAATAAAAAAATATTACTAAAATATTTTTTCGTTTGTTAAGGTTGTTCATTTAAAGTAAAAACATATTACAGAAAATAACATAATACAAAACTTTAACTATTATGATTTTTATTTATTTATTTGATCTTCTATATAAATGACACAATAGTATTAAATAGGAATTAAATGAAATAATCAAAATTACATGTTACATTAAAGAAACATAACGTGTTTGAAGACTTTTAATATCAAATTATATCTTCAATTTTAATCAACACATTATAATCCATAAAAATATGCAATTTTAAAAACAATGTAGTTTTAAAAAGAATCATAAAATTAATTAGAAGAAATATTGATAAATATTGATAATAATTCAAAAGACTAAGATAGATATTGTTTATTTGGGTTTCATTGATAGATATTATTTTCCACAATAAAAAATCTATCAATAAACACTATTTCAACATATAACCATACCAGAAAATTAGTCTTGGTAACGGAGACAGATGAAGGGGCACAGTCGTAACACGAAAGAAATTTTCAGGGGTATAGAAGCAATTAGCTTTTTAATGGGGGTATAACGCAAAATACCATATTTAACAAGGGTATAAATGCAAAATTCTGTGGGGTAGAGTTAGGTTCGTAACCATGGTTGGCTCAGCCTTGGTAATGGAGGCAGACGGAGGGGCACAGTTGCAACACGAAAGATTTTTTCAGGGGTATAGATGCAATTAGCCTTTTAAGGGGGGTATAACGCAAAATACCATATTTTACAGGGGTATAAATACAAAATTCCTATTTTTTTACAATTACAACCATTTTAAACCAATCTGAACAAGATCCCCTTTGCATCTTGATCTAATAGTTGCTCTATTTGAGGCCAAATTTGTGAAGGGGTGATAACAGAGCATCCAGGTGAGTCATGTCTAGCGTCAAGGTAATCTGCCACCTGGTTTCCTTCGTGACGGACATGAGCACTCGTCCAAGACTCAAATAATGGGAGGATAGCCATAAGTTCATTGTGATCTCTGAATGAACGCTCACTAGAGTAGACAGGCAACCCTTCCCATGAACCCATGCGATCACAATGGACGAATCAATCTCTATATTGACTTTAGAAATGCCAAATGATTGAGCAAGCTTCAAGCTAGCCCTGTAGAATTGCTTGAAACTCTGAAACATTGATTGAGATGGGGGATTTATCTTGCACCGCAACAACAAGCAACAACTCCCTGCTTTAATTATCCTTCCCTGTCCACCGAGAGGGAGCCATCTAAGTTGGCCTTGATCAAGTCAACTGCTAGATCTTGAATGGTAAGATACCAAACCTCCTTGAGGGTGACACCCTGGAAACACATTTGAAATGTCTAAACGTCCACTTTATGCATTGTCTTAGAATGGAACTAGCGCTAGCGTCTCTCCTTCCAAATTGTCCAAAGGACGACTTGAAGACAACCTACATTACAACTCTTAGGGCACCAACTGGGAAGGATTTGTCAAGCCAGTCTACAAATTCCATTAGCGAGGTGCCTTTCTTGATTCCTATTTTCCTAAACGACGACGCCCACAGAAAAGCAGAAAAGGAGCAGAAGAGGAATAGATGGGCAAGCGATTCTAGGTCCGATTTGCATAAGGGGCAAAGTGAATCTCTAATTAGACATTTGCTAAGCAGCATCTCCAATGTGGGCGTCTTGCCTAACAAAGCCAACAAACCGTGAACTTTGGGGACTGTTATTTTTACCAGAGCCACTTCAACCATTTCGGCTTGGGTGATTTGTGCTGGAGGAAGTCCCAGGCTTTCGTAATAGAGAGAGTTCTGTCAAGCTCACAAATATTAGTCCGAATAGAGTCCCATTGCAGCTCCCACCAAGATGGTTTTGACCAAGCACCATTGACCAAGAAAAACGTTGGGTGTGGGCCTTCTTTAGGTCCAGCCCATGAGGGCACTGTTCACGTGCACTATTCACGTGAACAGTGCACAACTCACTTAATAGGTCTTCCTCTTCATTACGTAAAACACAACAGCGACAGCGAGAAAAGAAGGGTTCCGCGGCGTGTTGGGTTCAGCAACAGTGAAGAGAGAAAGAGAGAAAGAAGAGAGAGAAAGAAGAGAAGGAGCAGTCCCCTTCAGGTTCCTCCTTAGATTCTGATTTACATCGAGGTTGGATTCTCTAAATTGTTTGAAAGATTTATTTAGGGTTTCATTGAGATAACCTTGTATCTCTATTTCATTTTGTATTCCTCAACTTTTGGGCAAAACTTGAGATGACATTATTTCTCATTATATTTTGATATAGTGGATTGTTGCTGTAATACCCCGTGGATATAGGCTTACACCGAACCACGGTAAATTATAGTGTTTCTTTGTAGTTTGATTACTTTTATATTTTTCTGATTGCGCCGGTGATTGATTTGGACTTCGTATAATTTATTCCACGATTATTATTATTTATTTCACACAAATAAAATTGTTAAAAATCCTAACAAGTGGTATTAAAGCAAGGTTGAATTTATTTGTGTGAGATAGTTATGGAGAATTCCATCAGTAAGATGATTGATTTGAATAGTTCCAATTGGTTGATGTGGAAGCCCAAGATGGAGGACATCCTTTATTGTAAGGATTTATTTGAACCAATTGAAAGAGATAAAAATAAACCAGAAAAAATGACTTAAGAAGACTGGACCAAGTTGAATAGAAAATGTGTTGCTTATATTCGATAATGGATTGATCCCAGCATATTTCATCACATTGCGAATGAGACGAACGCACACACTTTATGGAAAATGCTTCAATCTTTGTATGACAAAAGGACTACGGGGAATAAAGGGTTTTTAATAAGGAAACTCGTGAATTTAAAGTTCAAAGGTGACAGTGTTACAGAGCACATGAATGAGTTTCAGAGCTTGGTGAATTAGTTGACTAATATGAACATGACTTTGGATGATGAGTTACAGGCGCTACTTCTTTTGGGATCTTTGATGAACAGTTGGGAGACATTAGTCGTCACATTGAGTAATTCTGCTCCAGATGGTGTGTTATCTATGAGTACAGTTACGAACTGCTTGTTGAATGAAGAAACAAGAAGAAAATCAGTGGGTACAAATGATGCACAAGCACTTGTCACAGAAAATAGGGGAAGGAGCAATGGTCGAGAATAAAAAAGTAAAGACAGATACAAAAGTAAGTCAAGGTCTGAAGAAAATGTGTGCTACCATTGCGATAAAGCCGGTCACTTCAAGAGAAATTGTTGAATTTGAAAAAGAGAACAGAATGAGAAAAATTATCAAAAGAAGAAAGATGACGACAAGGACATCATAGCGACTGCATATACGGATGAGTTTGTAGCTCTCTTTCAGAGAAGAAAAATGTCTGCATGTTGCAGATCAGAATACTAAGTGGATAGTTGATACGAGAGCGTCCTACCATGCAACTCTTAAGATGGATTTCTTCACTTCGTACAGGGCAGGAGACTTTGACATTGTGAAGATGGAAAATACTAGTCACTCAAATATTGCAGGAATTGGTGATATGTGTATACACACTGATATAGGACACACATTGACTTTGAAGGATGTTCGTCATGTTTCTGATTTGCACCTCAATATGCTTTCTGGGATCGCCAAGGATCACCAAGGATTTGAGAATCATTTCAGCAACGGAAAATGGAAGGTTACCAAGAGTTCGCTAGCTGTTTCTAGAGGAAATGCATGCTGTACTTCGTATAAGACAAAGATAATAGTGTGCAAGGATGGAATGAATGCAGCTGAAGAAGATTCGTCTCTGGATTTATGGCATAGGTGGCTTGGTCACATGAGCGAGAAGGAGCTACAAGTTTTGGTAAAGAAGTTTTACATTCCCTTTACCAATGGTACGTCTCTTAGCTTTTGCAATTACTGTTTGATTGAAAAGCATCATAAAGTTTCTTTTGATAGATGTTCAAAAAAGAAGTCTAATATTTTGGACTTGATTCACTCTGACGTTTATAGTCCGTTTGAGGTTGAATCGCTTGCTGGCAATATGTATTTTGTTACGTTTGTTGATGATGCATCCAGGAAAGTGTGACTTTACTTGTTACGAACAAAGGATCAGGTGTTTGAGCACTTTCAGTACTTTCATGCCATGGTGGAACGGGAGACCGGAAAACGATTGAAGTTACTGCGGACGTTAATGGAGGAGAGTACAGTTCAAAGAGATTCAGATATTATTGCTCCCTTCATGGGATTCGACATGAAAGGACTGAGCCCGGTACTCTACAGCACAATGGTGTCACAGAACAGATGAATCACACTATTGTTGAGAAAGTCGGATGCATAATGAAGACGGTTAGATTGCCTGAAACCTTCTGAGGTGAAGTTGTTTCGACTGCCTGCTATTTGATGAATAGGTCACCATTAGTTCCTTTGGATATGGAGATTCCAGAGAAGGTTTGGTCCAGTAATGAGGTTTCGTATTCGCATATGAAGGTTTTTGAATGTAAAGCTATGGCGCTTGTACCCAAAGAGGAGAGACAGAAGCTAGATGAAGTAGTCTCATGTATCTTCGTTGGTTATGGAAATGAAGAGTTCGGCTATAGGCTATGGGATCCAGCAACGAAGAGGATTGTTCGGCAAATGGATGTGGTCTTTTACGAAAACCAGACTATTGAAGATTTTGATGGGGTTCCAAAATCAGTTGGTGGTGTTGTAGATTTGACACTGATTCCATCTCCGATTCAGCCGGCTACAAATGGAGAGAAGATGAGACATGAAGACTTTGATAAGATGCTAGAGATACCTGACGTTGATGAACATTTAGAAAAGGAAGCTCTTGAGCAGGGGGAGCAGTGTCATCAGTCAGAGATAAAGATTCTGATGAAGAAGTCATCGAGAGAGTTATTGACAGATGTTCCGATGAAGAAGTCATCGAGAGAGTCAGAGACAGAAATTCCGATGAAGAGGTCATCGTGTGAGTCAGCGACTACAAAGATTCCAATGGAGATATCATCGAGAGAGCATAGACCATCATTGAGTTACTCCACCTTTGAGTATATCTATTTTACTGAAGAGGGGGAGGCCAAAAGTTTTTGAGATGTACAGTCTCATGAAGAACATAATGAGTTCGAGCTTTGCAAGAAGCTGGATAGCGTGGACTCCAAGTGAGGAGTCATAGACCGGGTTTCTCCCTCATTGTGCTAGAGGGGGAGATTGTTGGGTGTTGGCCTTCTTTAGGTCCAGCTCATGAGGGCATTGTTCACGTGCACTATTCACGTGAACAGTGCACAACTCATTTAATAGGTTTTCCTCTTCATTACATAAAACACAACAGCGGCAGCGAGAAAAGAAGGGTTCCGCGGCGTGTTGGGTTCGCAACAGTGAAGAGAGAAAGAGAGAAAGAAGAGAGAGAAAGAAGAGAGAGAAAGAAGGAGAGAAAAAGGAGACGGAGCAGTCCCCTTCAGGTTCCTCCTTAGATTCTGATTTACATCGAGGTTAGGTTCTCTATATTGTTTAGAAGATTTATTTAGGGTTTCATTGAGGTAACCCTGTATCCCTTTTTCATTTTGTATTTCTCAAGTTTTGGACAAAACTTGAGAGGACATTATTTCTTATTATATTTTGATATAGTGGATTGTTGCTGGAGAGCCCCATGGATGTAGGTTTACACCGAACCACGTTAAATTGGGTGTTTCTTTGTTGTTTGATTACTTTTATATTTTTCTGATTGCGCCGGTGATTGATTTGGGCTTCGTATAATGTATTCCGTGATTATTATTATTATTTATTTCACACTAAAATTGTTAAAAATCCCAACAAAAACAACCACTAACAAGTGAGTCTCGCTCGCTAGCATACTCGAGGTCTATGGAAGGAGGTCGAGCATGCTAGCTCCATTGATCCAAGGGTCATCCCAAGCAAACACCTGATTCCCGGCATACTGAACATACTTAACATATTGTTTAATCTAATCCTAGGAGGCAGGCACGGAACTAGGAATTAGAGCAAGGGGTGCTGAGATCCAAGACTTAAAGTATATATAACAAATTTATGACTGACAGATAAAAAACATTTATAAAAGGAAAATGATTCACAAGCCCCATTACATAGGCCCAATGTAAGCCCCATGAGGTGGCATTGATGACATTACCCATAATACCCTTGAATTCAATTTGGTTAACATTTACCGTATTAATGAGACAGTTAGACAAATGTAGAATTCTTTTTATACCATCTTAAGTCATCTACTATTTTAAAAAATCTTTCCGGTCTGCCTGTTTATCTCTGGTGACCAACGTCACCACCTCTAGATTCCTCTCGTCGCCCTCTATCATATGAGAGGTGGTTTGACTATCTTTTAAGCCTTCCTCCAGCCTCCACCTCCTCCAACCTCCATCTCCACCATTTTTTTGAAATTCAGATACATTTAAAATGTATCTGACAAACCAATTGTATTAGTTTATGTGATATTTTTTCACATATTTTTGTGATCTGATGTTTTGATGTTGAAGTTTAAATATGGAATGTTATTGTTAATATTTAAAGTCGTTACATATTTATAATTTTATTGGACTTATATGCATTAATTTTCTAAAGATAATTACATTCCAAACTAATTTGTATATTTATACACTTTTTATAAATACTTATAGTTATGGATGTAACTGCTTTGTTATATGAATAAATTGTAAAAGTTAGTTATATTTCACAAATGCAAATAGCTTTTTATGTGCAATTGATCCATTTGGCTATCGTCTTCAATGTCTGTCGATTCATGTATGATCTTTCTTATTATTTTTTTTACATATATTACAATTTTTTCTTGAATTTGGTGTTTCATATTAAATATGGTAGCCTTTGATATGCCTTCTGGTTATAATTTTTCTTTGAATCTGGTGTTGATGTTAAATATGTTTTTTGAAAGATTTGATAGAGTTTTGATGTTTATTAGCATATGGTTGTATTACATTTTCAAACTAATATGAACATTTATGCATTATATTTTACAAGCCAGTTATATATTTGAAATATAACAAATGTTTACATGCCTTAAATAATAAAATTCAATTAACTAAACTATTTGTGCAATATATTTTGAAACTAAGTTATATGCACGAAATGTAACTGACTTTTTTTTATATGATCTTAATGTTTTATCAAAAGTCATTTACATTCATTAAAAAGTGGATATGAATATTGAAAAATATGGAATCCGGAGGAGGACAAAAAAGGTGATCGAATCACCTCTCATATGATAGAGAGCGACGAAAGCAATCTAAAGGTGCTGACGCCGTTCGACGATGATGAGTAGGTTGGCCGGAATAGTTTTTTTAAGTGGTGGATATGTATTAGAAAAAATGGTTAGAAATAGAGATAGTTCGTACTTTGATTTTTTACCCATTTATAAAGGACAATTAAATAGCCAATAGAAATTTGACACCTCATGGGGCCTATGAGTGAGGCTTATTTAATGGGCCTGTGTAGAGAGCTCTTTATAAAATAATAATTATTAATAATAAAAATATATAAATATATGATAAAGTAAGATAAATTTATGACTGACACGGATAATGACTGAGTCCTCAAAATTATAGATGACTAAGATCAAAAATAAAAAAAATTACTTATTTTTTCCATTTGGAGATCTTGAAAATTTTAAAGAAAATTTTCTAAAAGTCTTTAAATCTCATTATTTTCAATCACAAAAAGTTTAAAAAGTGAATCTTCAAAGTAATTAAAAATTAAATATGGATGATATAATTGACACACACACACAAGGATACCCTTACAATTGTATTATGAGAAGAAAAAAAATTGATCCTAACTTTCAAAAATAATTCGAGTCTCAAAATTGCAATCATGAAAAATAAAATAACCATAAAAACATCAAAATTTAATAAAATTGATTTTTAAACCTCTCAAAATCAGAGATTGAACACCCTTGAAAGAAACATATCCATGACTCCAAATCTCAACTGACATTGATACATTAAATTCATTTTGTAGTCTCATTTGTAATCTATTATATAATTCATTATTCTATGTACATTTCATTATGAAAAATAGTAAAATAAATGTATTCAATTTATTTGAGTATATATTTTTTTTATAGAAAAAATACTTAATTAGCTAGGCATATACTTAAAAAAAATGTGTAAGATGGAAATAAAATGAAGCTATAAATGGGGTTAGACAAAACATTATTTTCTCACGAACTATCTCTCTCGTCGTCTCTCTTCTAATATCCATATTACTTCAATACCCGCCAAATTAACCTATTTCACCATTAAAAAAAATACTATTTGGCACACCTGGTCCATGGCTTTGGGGGAGCCCACAATGTGTATGAAGAGATTTTTTTTTCTATAGTAGTTTTGGTTGGAAAAATATTATTCATGTGTATTTTGAGTTCAAGCATTAAGGGCATCATGTCTAATTATTAGAACCTCACTTTGTCATCTTAATTTAATGACTCATATAGTCTCATACCATAATGACTAGAGTCAGGTCTATATTATATGAATTTAATTTTGATTAGTCTTTTGCCCTAGCTTGGAAAAAATAGATTTAAGCTCACTAATTGAATGAAATTTGACTAAAGTTTGTTTAACAACATTTCAATTGTTTCACATCTATCCATGTAAGACAAGTACATAAACAATTAATTTCTTTTTAGTTAAATATTACTTAGGTGAAAATATAGTTCACCTATTTTTTATTTTCCTTTATTGGGTATGTAGAATCCAACACGATTGAAACTTGGCAACAAAGTACACCACAAACTTGACAATGTAAATTAATATATATTTGAAACCATGTTTTTGATGTATAAAATAAAATTAATGTTGCTTGAGATGTTCGTTTACGTCACATACGTGGACGTGGTTAGAGACGCAACCATTTAATTACGTGTCACATCAATCTTGTTATTCAATGTTTTTGAACCGTGTGCATGATGATGTCTTTCCCATTTTAGCATGAAAATGACCCAATCTTTTCTTAATTTTCTGTTTTTACAGGGTTGGTGCCCATCCCTCCCCCTCTCCTTTGACCACTTTTTTTGGGGCCCCCTTTGACTAATGATGTATATCATCATAGTCCCTATTTATAGTTATGAAAAGAAAAAAAAACCATGAAACTGTCTGAAATCTATTTCTCCATTAAATCCATATAATACTATGAACACACATATATAAATTATGTGAATATTAAATTTAAATAAAGAATATTACGTCAATATTTTGTTTGATTAATATAATTAAAAATATAATATATTAAAAACTTCATACAATATATTAAAAATACGAAAATTCATCTAAAAAAAGATGATTTTACCCCATCCAAATGGATTATAAAACCCTTTCTGAAGGGATAAAATCATCATATACAAAGGATGTCCTGCATTTTTAACACATTATAAGGGGATTTTAGAATACTGTGTTTTTCATTTAGGATTAACTAAACAGAATATTCCTCAGTTATTAACAAAAATTTAACTCATAGGGTTATTTAGATTTACATATTTGTTTTCAGGAGGCTATATGGATTTCGGCTGGTTTGTAAGGGGTTATATGGATTTTTTCCTTCATAATTTGATATCATGAGAATAAATTATTGGGTTTTTTTTTTATTTTTAAGTCCCCACAAACCATAGGAATTGGTGATCTATCTCTCACTTCTTCATATTTTGGTTTTAGTTCCCGGATTTAAAGGATATGTTCCTTTTTAGTCCCTGGAATGGATCTATCCCTAAATTATTTGGTTTTCTTTTTAATCCTTGGAAGTGACTAAAAAGGAACATATCCTTTAAATTTGGGGACTAAAACCAAATTCAAAGAAGTGAGAGATCGATCACTAAATCCTATGGTTTATGGGAACTTAAAAATAAAAATAAAAACACTAAATTATTTTCTAGTTTGATTGTGTTTTTAGTTATTCTTGTCCTCTAATTTATATAATAGATGATGACTGATTATTTGACATGGGGTTCTCCTTATCCAAGTAGAATAGAGTAGTAACACAATTTCCTGAAAGAATTAGAACATCAATTTCAGTTTATTTCTGTATATTTTAATATAGTTATATCCATTTATTCCTTAAAAAAAGATTTCTAAACTTATTCATCTATGTTGTACTCTGTTTCACATCTATTCTTCTACTCAAACATAGGCAAAAGATTACAACTCTCATTAAAGTCTCATGTACACTTAGAAATATGTTTTTATTTTTCTAAATTGTATTATGTATATAAAAAATTGTATATTCGTGCATATTCTAATAAATTATTTGAATCCATTTTTGATGAAGTGAAAATTTATATGTTTTATTTAATAAGATATATATACACATGATTGAATATATCTAAGACTAGATTGAGATCTTGAATGAGACTGCTATTTTTGAAGTGGGACTAAAAGTTGATGAAATGAATATAAATAGATTTTTATCTTTTAATGAATATGTCACGTTTTAATTTTTTTTTTTATAGTCAAATATAAACATATCTATTTCAAAAAATAGACGATGTCTGAAATTGAGATTACAAGGAGATGATGAAAATGAGCAAAACATAAAGGAAAAAATTAAAAAGGGGTGATAAATAATGAAAATTAATATAAATAGTTTATTTTTAATAAGACATGTAAAATGTCCAGTCAAATAAGAACTATAGCCATATTAACAAGATTAGAAGGATAAAGATTGACTCGAAATATTAATTAAATATTAAGTTGTATGGATCAAAAACTCGTTCTAGGAATCAATATTTTCAAACTTATCCAAAAGATGGTGGATATGAGCGACCAGGGGTTTCAATTTTTTTTGGGGTAATTAATTTCAAGTCCTCCGGAAACCCCTTAACTATTTTTAGGTCCCTAAAGAATTTAAAATTTATTTTTAGGTCCCTAAATATCATTGTCTATTATTTTCAAGTTTTTTTTATTTTATTAATAGACATTAAAGCTACCGCTACCATTTTCATTTTTACCTCTCCCCTTCATTGACTATGTACACTGTTAACGTATTTTGGTACATTGTTAACATGTCTGGTTATACTCTTAACATGTAAGTACATTGTTAAGACAAAACAGAGAGAGTGGCGGGAGGGAGATAGTCACCGGACAGAGATGTGACAGGAAAGACTAAGAAATAATAGCCCAACTAACCTGAGGACCTAAAATTAATTTTAAATTTAAATGTTTCAGGGACTTAAAACTAATTCAATGATTCCCTGGAGGACTCGGAATTAATTTCCCCTTACATATTTCAAAAAGTTAATTATAAGACATAATTGCAATGTTAAACATGTGGTTAATTTATGAGATACTGGAAATCTGGAATAGTCGCCTGATGATGGTGCATCTACATATCTATACTGTTATCTATTAAAAGAATTAGTGTCGAATAAGACAAGATCGACACTCTTTTGATATTCGTAGATAGGCCCCCGGTTATTTACAGATAGCCCCCGAGTAAATAATATTTATTAGTGGGTCCCTGAAAGCAATACAAGAAGACAAATTTGAGGACAATCTGGGTTATTTACAAATCAGCCCCAGATCCATAATATTTATAACTAGATCTCTAAAAAAATAGCCAATTTTGTCAACTTGTTTGGTTATTTGCGGATAGGTCTTAGATATTTATGATCAGGTCCCTCCAAAATCCAATTTTTATCATTGAGGATAAAAAATTTATCTAATTTTTTTTAACCACTAATATACCTATAAAATTATAAATAAAGTTTGAAGTCATAAAGTTTACGTAATTACGTTATTTGATAAAATTGTATTTTATTTACCTATGAGCCCAAGATAATATGTATATATAACTTATGAATTATGATATACTCCACAATTTAATCATTTATGTCAAAAATAACATTATTTGTTTATGTCATTGACACTTTGATATCATCATGTTATTTAAAGTCCTAATAATATATGTATGTATAGCTTATGAATTAGAACATACTCCACAATTTAGTCATTTATGTAAAAAATAACATCATTTGTTTATGCCTTTAACACTTTGATATCATCATGTACTTTAAAGTATGAATTGGCTATTGCTATTGCTATTGCTATATATATTATTAATGTATAGGCATTTACCTATAAATGCATTTTATTAACTCTCACCAAGGGATTTTAGTTTTCATATTTTTTGTATGTATTGGTTATTGCTCATGTATTTTTTATATATATATTACTCATGTATAGGAATTTTATTTTTTCATATGGAGATTTTATTTTTCATATTTTGTTTATCAGAATTTTATTTTTCATGTATATACAACTCATATAAGGTGGTTTGATGAATGTTTTATAAAATATCTCGATTATCTTTTTATTAACAAGTAATTTGTAAAACTTTTCAATTGTCTTTTTATTGAAATGTAATTTATTTTTGTCATCCCACAGAGTGGACTTCTATTTATGTAGTCATGTTATAATTGAATTAAGATATAACGAGTACTATTTATTTTCATTAAAAATGATAAAATAACATTCCTTTTTAGAAAATTATGAGCTTATTTTGAAATAACTTTCCTTTTTAGAAAATAAGGATTTTTATTTTGTTATTCATTACATACATTTGATTAGTATTTAACACCGTATTTGCGCGTGCTTTAAACTAGTAATAGATTAATAGAATATGTTCTCTCCAACACACAAGATACTCTTTGGTAGAATAAACATGTCTTATAAAATCAAATGCGATTCATGTGCTCTCAATCTCTATTGGTTTATAAAAGATATGCAAAAACTATAAAGGGGGTCAATCTCAACTCTTTTAATCGACATGATTATTGGGGAATTTATCGCATTCTTTTAAGAGTGCATTTGATTGCACGATTGCAAAATTGATTACACGGAAATTTGGATTTTAAAATTGATTCAGCAAGAATCTCACCCCTCAAACTTTTTGAAATTGTAGCTATTGGGCACAATTTGCCTGAAATTTATCTGCAAGAAACTGCTACAGTAAAACTGTTTGGTTATAAAATTATAAAAACAGTTTTCTACAATCGTAAAAGCTACGCAATTGTGCAATCAAATGCACCCTTAACTTCGAAGTTTTTTCAAAAATCATTAAAAACATTAAAATAAAGAGTCAAAAGTTTCCAACACTTGTAAGATGGTATATACTAATATACAAGATGTCCATCCTAGATAAGTATGATATAAAATTAATGTGTAATCTATATTATATATACTGATGTTTCATTTATATTTTATTTAATGAATATGAGATTAGACAGACGGTGTGTGTAAATGATAAGATATGGATATCATGTATTCTACGCTTACGTGCGGACATTTTAAAAAACCATCTAATTAATTAAACAGTGCTCCTACCCAGGCCCCAAAAATTAGGCCCCTTTGGTGAGCCCCAATAGATGGCATCATCCTATTGGTTCCTTGATTGACTTTTTCAAACAACCAAAAAGCCAAAATACCCTTATTAGAATTTTACAAAATCGCACCAACACACCGCCATTAAATCGTCGTTATAGAATCCCAAAAGACACGAGTCATTAATCCTTCCACCAATATTTAAAAAAAAAAAAAAAAAACTAGGGTTTCGATTTGTGCGTCTCAGACGGTTTCAAATTTTTGCGTCTCAGACGATTTCGGATTTCGGAGAAAACAGACGAATGACATTTGCAAAAAAATGAACGGAACTGCGATTCCAGAGTTCGTTAAATCATCTTTTTTTTAACGAATAAAACATATCATTAGATTAATTTTTTTCACTTCTTGCAAAATATGAATACAATCAAGAAACTGTCTCAAAATAAGGATGTTCCCTTCCCAAAATTGTGAAATCAATTTGTTAAAACTGTGTGTATCTGAAATTCATCTATTTAATATGTAAATCTGAGTTGTTCGATTACATGTGCAGAGTTAAACACATTATACATTGGTAATCTTCAACAGAGTTTCAGATACATGTATCTGAAAATTCATACATGAAAATGTAAGGTACTTGTATCTGAAATCCATACAGTGCAATGACAAACATTTGATATAGCAAACATCCCTTTTCTATATCTGATATAACAAACATCTGATAGAAAACACCTTGCAAAATATCTATATCAGATACTTGTATCTGAATCCATACTGTATCTGAAATATAAACAGTATTACACCTTTTCGTATGTGAAACCAAATGCCTTTGGTGTATTTGATACATAATTAAAACAAAACGGTAAAAATGATAAATCATGTCAGATACTTTATGATATGTTGTTTTCAACTTTTAGATATACCTGTATCTTGAACAACAAAAAATGCATTACTATGACATAATATTATTCATTTAGGCGTGCATTGAATACTGATGTATAAATAAATATTACAAGAATTATTTTGCAACTAAGAAATTAATATATGTTTAATTCTGTAGTTCCAAAAGAAAGAGTTGCTGAACCCAGAAGACACAAAGCATACTATCCCCAATACCGATCATCTATTCACATAATTTTTGAAACATTCGCTACAATGGAGTTGAGCAAAAAGCATTTGGACTTGCTGTAGAGAACTCCATTTTGGAACCTATTTAAGTCCTTCATTGACAAATCGTATGACTACAGCAAGACAGAAAAATGATGATGATGTAATGACCATCATCCAGTCATTTGACCACCAGTCTGACAGCTTCAAAGTTGGTGGAAAACTAATAAAAATCACAGTAGATGAAGTGGATTTGATATTTGGGATACAATCAGAAAACAAAAGTCGAAGGTACTTTATTTTTTTAATATAGCATGTTCATTTGAAATTTTAATGAATTTACTTATTGTACTGTATCTTAAATTCTGTATTTTTCACACAGTTTCTTTGGGAGGGAAGCCAGAGACATCTTTTGTACAAAGAAGATTTCAAAATGTCAAGAGGCCTAATGCTCCGCAAGTACAAGAACAGCTACTACAAGCATTTAAAGGGAAAACAAACACATATTTTGAAGACTTCATGAGAATATGCTGCCTGTATCTCTTTGTCTGTTTGTTTTAGACAAACAGTGGACAAACACTGGGTTGGGGTTATTTCAAGTATGTTGATGACATCAGCAAGATCAAGGATTATGCGTGGTCGACTTCAATATTGGAAACTCTCATGCAGTCCATAAAGAAGCATCCGTCAACTCCATTAAGTATCGCAGGATGTGTCATGTTACTACTGGTGAGAAACCATCTACAGTTAACATTTTACATTTGAATGCAATTCCATGACTCATTCACTAACCAAAGGTTTTCATTTATGCAGCATTGGTTGTGTGAACACACACATAATTCAACCATCACAGGCAAACAAATTTCCACGGCTCTTAAAATGGGATCTACGGGAACTGTATAAAGCCATGGCCAAAACAAAAATCAAGAAAATAAAAAAAGATCAGGTACTTAGAATTTCCATCTTAACTGCATGCAGTACTCATATTATAGAGCTTATAAGATACATCTATATCTTAAAAATTATTTATGCTTGATCAGTAATATAAATTGTATGTGTGTACAGTTAATTTTAATTTTTTCAGATACACATGTATCTGAATAAATAGCAATTTTATATGTCTGATTTAAGAACTGTGAAGTACTACAATATCTTAAAAAATAAATTTTAGCATTCTTTGAAAGATTATCTCTAATCTTTCCAATAATTACATTATCTTTCTCGTCAAATATAGTTCTAATTAATTTGAAAGTCACTATGTATATGTATAGTATTATTGTTATTGTTTTAAGGTAGTTGCATCTTAAATATCAAAATCATAGGTTGATGTATCTTAAATTGTGAGTGGATTTTATGTATACTTGTTGACTGATATTTAATAACAGCTGCAGGTGATCATTGAGGAGCTCTGCTACAGATTAAACGAATTAAAACAACTTGGCAATAGGACTTCTTCTAGAGGCTAATCAGAAGCAGAAGATGATGTTGTAACTCACACTGATTCTGTTCAAGACAGTGATGACGAAACATGTGAAGAAAATGAAAGTGATAGTAAAAATAAATCACCGGTGAATGATGAAGACCATACAAGTTTATTGGCTGAATTACAAAAAAGGATGGCGGATATGAAAGAGGAAAATGTAAACCTGTTGCAAAAAGACAAAGAGATGGAAAGACAAGCTACTGAGTGGCAAGAGGGGTGGAAGAAACTCTCCTCAGAAATAGACAAAAACTGATGAAATTCAAATTTTGGAGGACTAGATTAGGCTACTGACTGTAAAAGTTAGACTGAGAGATGTAGAAATTGAAACAGAAAAAGAAGCTGCATCGATGCTAAAGAAAAAAAATTGATGAACAGCAAAAGCAGATTGAGGAATTCCAACTGGATGTCACAGTCCATAACAACACACAACAAGTCAGTTTGGAAAAAGAAAATGAATCCCTACAAGTAGAGGTCAAAGAAAGGGATGAAATGATTGCTGATATGCAAAAATTGAAAGTATCAAGCACTGAAAGTCCTCTTCAGGTAGTTCCCTTATAGATCTGGTCACCCGTGCATGGGTCTGTTGACACCATCCAATATTATACAATTTCTGAACAAGATAATAACAATCGATCTATGATTTCAAATATCAAAGCTGAACAGCGAAAGAACACAAAAAACCCTGAGTTCAAATATACATTTGATTCATCAAACAAGGTTAGGGGTTGAAAGAGGAAAAACATTGGGAGGGGAGACAAACAGCCTGTGAAACCCAAAAAATTCAAATACAGCTTTCCCAAAACTGCTGTTGTAAAGCTCATGGACATACAAGACTTGGAAAAACTTAAACACATTGTGACATTTACAGAAGGAAGGTAATGAAGAAAAACTGTTAATCAACCTACCTTGCTGATTTATATTTTTATTTTATTACTCAGTTGAAAACTGAAAACATCAAAAACCTTTTTAAGATACATCAGTATCTTAAAAAAAGGTATATGGCTAATATAATCAGCAATCATGTGCTTTACATTTTAATGCAGGGGAGCAATATGGAAAGGAAATATTGGTGTTGTGCATTATGAAGACATGAGGGCAATTTCAGAAGAAGATGAAGTCCCAAGCAATGTATGTATCATCTGCTGAATGTAGTGTAATTTAGAATATGAATATGAATTTTTTTTTAAGATAATCTATATCTTAAAACATGTATGAAGATGAACAAAAGATTTGTCTAACTCTCTACAAAAAATTATAATTGCCTAGGTCATTGACGCATACACGGAGATTTTATATGCTGAGCAAGGAGATAAATCAATTGACCTAGGCTCATCTTATTTTGTATCTGCCAACATTTTTCAGTCCCTTTTAAATAAAAAACAGAAGCATTTGTTTGACGCCCTTGTGAACAAGAAGGTAGATCTCAATTTCTGTGGTTCTGATCAAATCGGAACACATCACCATGAAAATAAGACATTTTTTTAATTTTTCAATTTATAAACAAAATAAAACAAATATATATAGAACAAAAGAAAACCTTAGATAAAACAAATATATAAAATCAAGTAAATGACATGCAAGGTTTAAAAAGGTTGTACAAAGGAAGAACAATTCTTACACTTAATTGCTGTCACTAGTCATTCTTTTGAAATTTTTTTTTTTAAGATAGAAATGAAATGATCCTCCCTTTTTTAAATAGAAACAGAGAACGACCGACTTCCAACATGAATAAATTGCTTGCTTTATTTATTTATTTATTTGTTATTATTATTATTAATTATGACAAAACAAAGTCAACACTTTTTCATAGAGAAGTGAAACAATCTTATAACAGCAACCACTTCGGACGAAAGAAAAGACTTTGAAGATTCAACACAGTAAGGAAAAAAAAAGAAAAACAAAAACAAATGCATGCCACTGTTCACATTCCAAATCCTCGCATCAAATCCGAAATAGGCAAGTTTGAATGTTTGAAGTGCCCTTTTTTTTTCTTCTTTTCTTTTTTTTTTAGAAAAACTTTTATATTGCAATTAAAAAAAATAAGAATTATACTATTTCTAACTGGATCTTAATCAAAAGGTGCAAGGATACCTATTTCGAGCTTCACAAAAGAGGTCCCACCGTGATCGCCAGACTGTCGATGTGGATTTTTGACGAAATTCGTCGTTATCCGGGTTCTTTCAAACTTGGTTCTGGTCCATACGCGATGCACCGGATCGCCGTTCGAAAGATCGTCCAAGCTCGCTCGACCGCTCCCAAGGACGTTGTTGTGATCGCCACTTGCTTTTCCTCAAAAGCAAGAAAAGAGGATTTCTTCTATTACTCGCCTTTGCCGGGAAATGGTGGATTCTCTTCACGTTGACGCAGCCGGCCACGCAACGCGGTGAAGCTCAGATACCTCGCACAAAATGATTAAGATCCGATTAGAAAAATGATGTAGTAGATTATTCTAAAATCAAAAGTAAAAAAAAAAAGAAATTAAATATGAATATTAAAACGCACCGCGTTGGTTTGTTTGGGGAGGGGATTAGTAATGATTTTACCAACCCCTTCCCAAAAGGTTTACCCCTTTAAAAATGCAATAAAAATGGGTTGGGATGACAATGCTCTAACTAAATGATGTAAATGAGATCAACTAGTAAATTAAAAATAAAAGGGAAGTTAACAAAAGAAAGCCCTGTTTATAAGCTTTATCAATTTCTTCTTCATCCTCTGTTTACACTCCCTCTCGAGCAAAACTTTTCCACTCACTCTCTTTTACTCTCTTTCTCACTCACTGATCTCTCTCTCTCTCACACACACACACCCACACACACACACACACACCTTTGATGATCCCCCCTTGTTTTCCTCTCCTTCTCCACGTATGAAAATCATGACAATGACCACCCCCATCAGTTCTCCTTTTGTTCATGTACTTTCAATAGACCACAACCACACATTCATTTCCTTAATCTCTAAGAAAACATTTAAAAATGAACACCTCATCCCCTCTCAAATCGAACTCATGCTCCCTTTGATTTTTCACCTTATGCATGATCATTTTTGTGTACTAGTGGAAGTGATGCATGGGCATGGTGTACGTGAGAAGTGGGAGTGTCACATGAGAAGTAGTGTTGGATGTCATATGTATGGTGATGCATGTATGTATATGATTTTTGATGAGTAAGTCATAAGTTGGATGGGAGATATGCATGGCTAGTGACTTGTGTGCATGAGAGGCATGAAAGAGTGTGTGTGTGTGACGCATATATATATATATGGATGCATGACATAGGGTTATACACTTGTAAAATCATAGCATGTAGAAAAATAATGTATTTGGAACAAGTATTGAACTGATTCGGATATCACTAAGAATAAGTAAATTGGATCATAAACCGGTCAAAATGTGGTATCTATAATTGCCCCTCCTCGGACAGTGTTTCAAGTGAAACGAGAAGCACCGTTCGAGGATAAGAAGAGAGACCTCATTTTGACTGACCCATCCGACATGGATTTTTGTCTCATGACTGATAACAACTAAGAAATTAACTTAGGACAGATCTACAAAAATTCATCAACAAAATGATCCTGGGGGAGAAAGACATTTAAACTAATGCGGTGAGTGATCCAACCCTCGATTGGGGTTCCTAGCCTTCGTGTGCTGGAGCCCGGCGTCGGATTCCCTGTGCCTAACGTGCATGGCAACTCAGCGAACAGGGGGATATCACAAATGCGAAAAGAAAAGCAAAGGAAATTTTGATTGATAATTTGAAAGGATCATTGGGTCATGAATCAAGGTAGACAAGGCCAAAGAAAATTTCCAAGGTGGTATGAGCAATAAGGCAAAATACAAGGGAGTGGAATAATTACTTATACCAGGCAGGTTTCCGAATCAGACAAATACTCAAGCCAAATAAGAATTGAAGCTTATAAAGGCACAAAAGAGAGAGGCAAATTATGCAAATTATCCTAAATGCATGCATGCTGGGTTGATTTTTGAAAATATATTTTTTTAATGCATGTTAGTGGTTTTGAAAACTTGTTGGTGACCAAGGATTGGGTAAAGAGTCTTGGAAAGGGTCCATCGTCCCCATATTTGGGCCACCAACGGCCGTACAAAGCTCGCATTCACAAATTGGTAGATCATTGCTTTTGCTGGAGGGGCGCTCACCAGTCAACAAGCAAATGCAAACTAGCTTTTTGAATTTTTTTTTTTTTTTTGTAAGTTAGTAAGTTAGAGTTAGTAAGAGATATGCCTGCACAACTCAAAATATATAAGGTGATCATTTAACAGGCATGGAGAAGACACAAATAGCTTGCAGTTCTTTAATACATGTCATGGTAGGATGTGAATGTGTGCTCAAGTGACATGTGTCATGGTAGGATGATGAGCAAGCAATTTAGCATGTAAGAGCATGTTGTATAAAAAAATTAATTTAAGCATAAAAGACTTCTATCTGATTGATTCACTCCAGTTTGTTTGAAAATTTCATGTCTACCCAGACAGGCACAAGATTTCCGTCCATCGGATTAGGCAGCCTTTAAAATGACTCACGTGGTGTGTGATGGTGTCAGCTTAGGAGATTGTTCACTATAGGATGGATCAACCGCTTCACCAAATTTCTAGTTTGATTGGCTCTTCCAAGAGATAAGTAGAATGAATGGGGGTGAGAGTAATGTCGTCTGAGAACCATCAAAATTGACTCAGTCCTAGCACATATCTTAAGTCACTCGGTCCCTCTAGCTTTCTTCTTTATTGATTTTCTTTCTTTTTTTCTTTTTTTTCTTTTTTTGGTGAAGAATGGAGACCCGCATTGGATATCTACTTTTTCTCCTGTTTTTTTTTTTTGGATATGGCAAACGTTGCCATGTTTATCGGGGGCATTTTTGTTTTTTACCCTCCCTTGTCCCTTCCTTTTCTTTTTTTCTTTTTTTTTTGAATGCATCAACAGTGCTAGAGCCAGCTTCTTTAGGACATATACCAGGACTAAGACATTTCTATGGGTCGCAGTCAACACGAAAGAAGATTTTAAATAAAAGAAGGAAGATACAATTACCCCAGTCTAATGGTGTGGGCAGCCTTTCTTTCCTGTGGTGGACTAAATCCTAAGCCAATCATGTGTGTGGATAGTGGAATGATAATTTGAGCCAAGAAAAAGAAAGCCAATCTTCTAGACATGGTCTATCAAAAGTCCAAGCAAATATACAGAAAACAATCAAACAAGTGGAGTAAATGTTCACAAGATATAGTAGTAATATTCAAATTAATCATTCATTGGGGATTTAAAAATTGCCCCAGTCCAGTGTTGGACTGGGGGTGCTCTCATGAGTCATGATGAAAGATAGATGTCCCAGTTCAAGTGTTGGACTGAGTATGTCTTTGAAAACTTTTTTTTTTAATTTTTTTTTGAGGTTTTTTTTTTGACATATTTGATTTTTTTGGATTTTGATATATTTGATTTTTTTGGATTTTTCACTTAAAGAAAGCAGTAAACAGACAACATGCTATGTACAATAAAACATGGGAGATGAAAAATACTATACAGTGCTGGAGGGTGGCCTCCAGAAATGATGGTGCAGGATGAGTCCTTCATGGAGGCTCAAATTGAAGCAGCTTCAAAGGAGTGATGCTTGAATGATCAGATTTAACATTGACGGCGCATGGATTATCCTCCTCGACTTTGAAGTGCGTGTGACGCCTTCTACACCAGTGTTGCTCAGCGTCTATCAAAAGACGTCGGAAACGCGAGTGGCGCCTGACCTGCCATAGATTCTCAGCAGAAAGAAATTGTTCCCTCACAGAGGGGTCAGTCAACAAAGATATGGATATGGAAAGGCAAGCCATAGGGGAGACTACTGACTGAACATATGCAATGGGAGATGGGTTAACATGATGCTGAGGCCCTGATGATGGTGAAAGTGATGACTTATCAATTGGTGCAATCAGGGGTCTATGGATCAGATCTGATTTGGATATTAAGGGAATGATTGATTTGGATATGGCGGGGGATTTTGTTTTGGATGTGATGGGGACTATTTCTTTGGATGTGGCGGGGGAGATTGATTTGTATATGACGGGGGAAATTGCTTTGGATATGGCAGGGGAATCAAATTTGGATATGACAGGGAAGTCAGGAGGATATGACTCCTCCAACAGATGGAATGACAAGTCGAGTGGATCTGGCAATTGGGATGGCTCGACTGCTTCCTTAAATTGTGCATTCCTAAAGATGAGAAGGCTTTGATTCGAGGACATGCACAATCGGCTCAATCGGGTCTGGGTCAACCTCAGAATCTAATGAATCAAGATGTGAGTCATCTGAGATGACCGGAATGGGTTCAATGGGCCATGATATGATCGGATCTTGAGCAGGTAGAGACAAAGGGCATTCAAATTCAGTAGGGTGTAAGGATTGGATGGTGGGTTCATGTGGTGTTGGGGTAGGGTAAATGAGTTCTAGTAGTTCTCCATCACAAAGCTCTTCATCAACATAGTAGTCCAATTTGGGACACTCATCAGATTCTGTGATTTCGACTACTGGAAGCTCATAGTTTTGGCTTGGGTTTGGGTTTGGGTTTGGGTAGGTGAGTTCTAACAGTTCTTCATCACAAAACCCTTCATCATCGTAATCCCATCTGGGATATTCTGCAAATTCTGTGATTTCGACTATTGGAGGCTCACAGGTTGGGGTTGGGTCAGACGGAATTTCTAGTTGGGTTTGTGGTTGATGGTAGGAAAAGAGAGGTTCAGGTTGAACAACTGGGTATGCATAGGGCTGGTGGGGTAAATGTTCATAGGTTGGGCTTTGGGGGATTGGGTCAAATGGGATTTCTGGTTGGGGTTCGGGTTGATGATAGGTAAAGACAGGTTCAGGTTGAACAACTGGGTATGCATAGGGTTGATGGAGTGAAGGCTCATAGGCTGGGCTTGGGGGGACTGGGTCATATGGGATTTCTGGTTGAGGTTCAGGTTGATGGTAGGAAAAGATAGGTTCAGGTTCAGTGGCTGGGTATGCATAGGGTTGGTGGGGTGAATGATTTGGTTGAGTCTCCCTTAGTCTAACGTTGGGGTCCCTCTCACGTACACGCCCTTGAAGCCATCTCGGGAGAGGACTTCCATCGGGCGGCCTAATAATTGGAGAGGGCATCTCAACAACATCAACATGCTCATGGACTGGATATTAAAACTCGGGGGCCTCGGAATATGCTTCTTCATTCAAACGATAGGAGGGAGCCGGCAATGAATACCTTTGGATTGCAACAGCGCGATCAAATAATTGATTAAACATGTTACAATCACAAAGACTCAATGCCCTTTTGATGTCTCCACAGGAATTCATGATGATCATGACAACCTGTTGGGACTCAGGCAAATAGATTCCAGATCGAGCGGCTATATCCCTCCATCGATTGGCAAATTGAATGAAGTCCTCCCCAGGTTGCATCTTTTCAACAACAAGGTCTGCTGGGGAGGGAGCGCGCCTAGCTTGGAAACTAAACCGAGTGAGAAACTTTTGGACTATATTGGGGAAGGTCTGGAGATCATTCTAGGAAAGGGAGGTAAACCATTGCAAGGCAATCCCTTCCAATGACAATGGAAATAGATAGATGAGCATGGCTTCATCGTCAAGGAAGGGACGAGCATCAAGATAAAATGCATCGATATGGTGACGCGGATCACCTCGACCACTATACTTCCTTAAATTGGGAGCTTGAAAACTCAGAGGAAGTTTGATGGCATCAAACTGGCAGTGGTTTCTCCAGTGGGAATCAGTAGGGATAGGGGACATGATCTCATAAACTTTCTGCCTTATGATTTCCTCTAGGGTTTGGTTAACCCTTGAGGAATGCGGGCTGATGAATGGGGCATGATTGGTGGGAATCCTGGATTGATAAGAAGGTGATGGGATCGACTCATGTCTAGTGTTCTGATTTCTGTGGTTCTGATCAAATCGGAACACATCACCATGAAAATAAGACATTTTTTTTTAATTTTTCAATTTATAAACAAAATAAAACAAATATATATAGAACAAAAGCAAACCTTAGATAAAACAAATATATAAAATCAAGTAAATGACATGCAAGGTTTAAAAAGGCTGTACAAAGGAAGAACAATTCTTACACTTAATTGCTGTCACTAGTCATTCTTTTGAATTTTTTTTTTTTTTAAGATAGAAATGAAATGATCCTCCCTTTTTTAAATAGAAACAGAGAACAACCGACTTTCAACATGAATAAACTGCTTGCTTTATTTATTTATTTTTTTGTTATTTTTATTATTATTATGACAAAACAAAGTCAACACTTTTTCATAGAGAAGTGAAACAATCTTATAACAGCAACCACTTTGGACGAAAGAAAAGACTTTGAAGATTCAACACGGTAAGGAAAAAAAAAAGAAAAACAAAAACAAATGCATGCCACTGTTCACATTCCAAATCCTCTCATCAAATCCGAAACAGGCAAGTTTGAATGTTTGAACTGCCCTTTTTTTTTCTTCTTTTCTTTTTTTTTTAAGAAAAACTTTTATATTGCAATTAAAAAAAATAAGAACTACACTATTTCTAACTGGATCTTAATCAAAATGTGCAAGGATACCTATTTCGAGCTTCACAAAAGAGGTCCCACCGTGATCGCCAGACTGTCGATGTGGATTTTTGACGAAATTCGTCGTTATCCGGGTTCTTTCGAACTTGGTTCTGGTCCGTACGCGACGCACCGGATCGCCATTCGAAAGATCGTCCAAGCTCGCTCGACCGCTCCCAAGGACGTTGTTGTGATCGCCACTTGCTTTTCCTCAAAAGCAAGAAAAGAAGATTTCTTCTGTTATTCGCCTTTGTCGGGAAATGGTGGATTCTCTTCACGTTCACACAGCCGGCCACGCAACGCGGTGAAGCTCACGTACCTCGCACAAAATAATTAAGATCCGATTAGAAAAATGGTGTAGTAGATTATTCTAAAATCAAAAGTAAAAAAAAGAAATTAAATATGAATATTAAAACGCACCGCGTTGGTTTGTTTGGGGAGGGGATTAGTAATGATTTTACCAACCCCTCCCTAAAAGGTTTACCCCTTTAAAAATGCAATAAAAATGGGTTGGGATGACAATGCTCTAACTAAATGATGTAAATGAGATCAACTAGTAAATTAAAAATAAAAGGGAAGTTAACAATAGAAAGCCCTGTTTATAAGCTTTATCAATTTCTTCTTCATCCTCTGTTTACACTCCCTCTCGAACAAAACTTTTCCACTCACTCTCTTTTACTCTCTTTCTCACTCACTGATCTCTCTCTCTCTCTCACACACACACACCCACACACACACACACCTTTGATGATCCCCCCCTTGTTTTCCTCTCCTTCTCCACGTATGAAACTCATCCCAATGACCACCCCCATCAGTTCTCCTTTTGTTCATGTACTTCCAATAGACCACAACCACACATTCATTTCCTTAGCCTCTAAGAAAACATTTAAAAATGAACACCTCATCCCCTCTCAAATCAAACCCATGCTCCATTTGATTTTTCACCTTATGCATGATCATTTTTGTGTACTAGTGGAAGTGATGCATGGGCATGGTGTACGTGAGAAGTGGGAGTGTCACATGAGAAGTAGTGTTGGATGTCATATGTATGGTGATGCATGTATGTATATGATTTTTTATGAGTAAGTCATAAGTTTGGATGGGAGATATGCATGGCTAGTGACTTGTGTGCATGAGAGGCATGAAAGAGTGTGTGTGATGCATA
The DNA here is from genome assembly GCA_030737845.1 of Acorus calamus. NCBI lineage: Eukaryota > Viridiplantae > Streptophyta > Magnoliopsida > Acorales > Acoraceae > Acorus > Acorus calamus. The sequence continues at coordinate 23,735,448 of CM060870.1, forward strand.
TATATATATGGATGCATGACATAGGGTTATACACTTGTAAAATCATAACAAGTAGAAAAATAATGTATTTGGAACAAGTATTGAACTGATTCAGATATCACTAAAAATAAGTAAATTGGATCATAAACCGGTCAAAATGGGGTATCTACAGTCCTGACATGCACTCTAGCCAAGCTTTGAAAAGCCACACATATGTTTCAGTGTTCTCATTAGACAATAAACAACATCCAAACAAAACAGATTGACCGTGGTGATTAACACCAACAAAAGGAGCAAAATGCATGTCATATTTATTTGTCAAATAGGTAGAATCAAATGAAATCACATATGAGAATGACTCGTATAATGCTCTAGATCTTGCATTTGCCCAAAAAATATTCCTCTCTGAAATTCTCATCAAAATCCACAAGGTGAAAAAAATTTGGATTCCTCTTTTACATACGAACAAAATAATCACACATAACTTGGGCGTCTCCCCCGCCTAGCCTGGCAAGTCTAGATCTGGACAAATAATTCCTTGCATCCTTCTCCTCATAAGATATTCAATCATAACCACCAGCCTTAATCACTAATGAGTTAAAACTTTTCGGTGCTCTAATTCCAGCTTGGTCATTAATATCCAAAACTCGTTTCGACATAGGATCAATCTTCCTATGACACGCAAAATGGCGAGATTTAAGGGGGCTTAAATGATGGTTATGATCTAAAACCACCTTTGATATCAAGAAACTTTCATTTCCCTTCACACTAATGTTTATCCTGGCACCACAACCGGTCTTGATCGAAGACCGGGCATTAAACGCATTTTTCTAGATGGCACATGCTTTCCATTTCTACAGCAAGCCATGAAAATAACTTTTGTCTTCCATTTTCATCTTTTTCCCCGTTAATCTTAGCAATGCCAAATCCATCCTTGCGAGCAAAATTATTATAAAACGATCACACCTCAGATTCAGAATGAAAACACATCCCAACAGATGGAATATACTGTTCTGCACATGCTACTATATCATTCACATTTTGTTGTTCAGCCAAATCAGACACTTCCTTTGGTAAACTGCTTTTCATATCACATGAATTGTGGATGTCTTCCAGATGAATTGATTCATCAAATGCGTCATCCATCAAATTGTCCTCGTTGTCTGTTGAGAAATATAAGGGTTGTCAAATGTTATATAATTAAAATTCAGATACAATGTTGTATCTTAAACCAAAACAAACAATATAGATTTTTAATTACCAGAAATATTAATTAAAAGTACATAGATTTTAAAAATGAAGTCCTTCAAACCTTTATATATATGTGTCAATAACCAATTCACTATTAATAAGGATGTATCTAAAATTCAAGATACACATGTATCTAAAATTAGAAATAACATCTACACATTCAAACTAGTAAATATTAAATCTAATGAGTTGAATAATGATCATTTAAAGCTACAAAAATATGCTCAATGACACAATAGGCATACAGTTACACATACAGACCAGTAAAACTGACTGTTTAGATCATACGTAAACATACATGCATGCAATTAAATCCAGATACACTATGTATCTTAATTTAATTTGAAATCGGTATCCAATAAAGGTATATGACGATTCAAAGAATCAATAAAAAAATTCACTTCAGTATCAATTATTCTGATAAAAATAAACCTAACCTGATTGGATCTCCATATTTTATTTCCAGAACCATGTCGCGAACAAAAATAGATGAACCGTGCAATTCTAATATTCTCCACAGATCAAACTGAGAAAAAATAGATTTCGATTTTTATTTTCATTTCCCCGTTCAATCTGGATCTAAAAAAATATCTACAAATTGAAAATCGCACAAAAAAGAAACGTGTAAATCGTAAAACTTGGATGTTTGCACAACCGTCAAAACGCAAAAAAAAACATTGAAATCTTTCAACTTTAAAAAATGAAATCGCCGATCAAATCTGAATGAGAATTGAAATTGATGTTTGTTTTTTTTATTTTGGATTTTTTTTATTTCGAACGTGCAATTGAATTTTATCTCAAAAAACGGAAATAGTCTCCCAAATCATTAGTTTTTATCTCAAAAAACGGAAATAGTCTCCCAAATTGTAACTAACTCTGGATTAATTGGGACGGTTATGCAAAAACGGTGATATTAGTTAGGGGGGGTAATATAGGTATTTCAATCATGAAACTTGTGTTGGGGTCTATCCATTGGGGCCAAAAAATCATTATTGTTAATTAAATAGATTTTTATCAGACATTTTAAAAAATCAGACAACTAAAATATAAAAAAAATGAATAACAAATCCCTTGGCTCAAGACTTTTTAAACTGGTCGATCTATAGTGCAAATGAATGCCAAGAACTAATATTATGAAATAAATGGCTGTTGGTGTATACATATCAATACACGAAGCAAAATCTGAGAAGGTTACAACAAGTATTACACAGGCACTTCACATCAAACACACCCACTATTGAAACACAGCCCACAAGAGATCACCTTGTCGAAGGACTTCCAAGTTAACAAGGATCATTTTCGCCGGGCAGTCGGAGGAAGTTTCTCAGAAGGACCAGAGGGAAGCGTTTGTCCTGTCTCACGCTCTATGCGCCTCTTTAGATCTCTGAGGACTCGGATTTGGCCGAGTTTTTCGGGGGACAATTTGTCCCAATAGATACCTGCATCCAAAGTAGAGGCTTGAGATCACCTCATAAATGAAGGCTGACAGTGGTTGAAGTAATTCTTACCTTGAGGCTTTGGGATGGAAGTGTTTGTGTAGATGACTTGAGTGGGGGTGCAGATAATGTCAACGGGTACATCGTGGATTAGCAGGTTTGCGGTTGGAATATCATCCACCAATTGCCGATCATGCACTATGATGCGTTCGTGTATATCATATGCAACATGCATCCGTTAACAGGTTAAGCATCAACATGATCAACATAGAAATCAAGAAATGCGAAGAACGGGTAAAACTGCACGTCGTATTTCATTTGGAGCTTAGGGAAATAAATTCAAGCAGTGGTTACAACAAACCAAAAAGAAATCCTTGTCTCATCATTCTTGGAAACATGCCATAACGTATTCATGGGAAGTATGATGGATGGTGTTGTGATTATTTCACTGTTGAAAAATTTATTTATTTATTTATATTTTTGGTAGGTGAGTGTGTTTTTGGTCAACTCTTCTCTTATCAAGAGGAATAAAACTCAAACCCAGGACACACAAAATACAGATAGAAGAAAGTTAAAATGAGCATAAAGATCGAACTGCGATGTCTCCCACGACTGTACTTAAGATATGGAAAATATCAAAGGAAAATAAATGGGTTCCATGCCCTTCCTCAATTTAGCAATCTTGATCATGACAAGCTTATATGAAAATTGTGATTGCAAACTCTCACATAATTAGTGTAGAACATCTTTATTACAAGCTCTCACAAAAGTTCCAAGTGTACGATGGATAATCCATTGGAAAATTTGATATATCTCTCATTCCAAGTCCAATACTCTTTCAATAAAGTAACAGCTTTCTTTATAATATACAACACTCTTAATGGTTTCTAAGTCAACTTAATTGTAAATGAGGATCAAAATGTATATGCAACAGTTTCTAGCTTAGTGACTTGCAAATGACTTTGCACCAAAGAGGTCTTCCTTCCATTGGACCCAATTTAGTAATCATATTTTCAGCACCTGCTTTATTAATCCAGACTTTCCACTCAATTTGATCTCCAATGAGGATAGATATTTGATAGAAAAATATTATACAGAACTCACATGAAAATAATGTAAGGATGTAAAAAAATATTTGAAAAAAAAAGAAGAAAACAGGGCGCCCAGTTTTTCTCCTGGATTAATTGCCACATATGACATTATCTTCATAACATTTAGGGCTGGTAAACGAACCAAGCCGCTCGGGCTCGGCTCGATTTGAGCTCGTTCAGGCTCGTTCGTTTAGATAAATGAGCGAGCTTGAACAAGTTTTAAAGCTCGGTTAGGCTCGGGACCTGGATTGAGCTTCATTTTATGTTCAAATTCAACTCGTTTGTGTTGTTAAAACTTAGTTGAAGCTTAACTAAACTCCTTTATAAAATAAGAATATTAAATTAATACAAAGTTATGCTCGTTTAAACTCATGAACTTGGCTCATTTAAGCTAAAATTTTGTTTTCAATTCCTAAAAATCCTAAAATGAAGAAGAACGCTAGGCTCGTTGAGGCTCGTGAGCTCGGCTCGACTCGTTTATAAACGAGCCGAGCTTGAACATGTCAAAGCTCGGCTCGTTCGGCTCGTTTACCACCCCTAATAACATTTAAATTTGGATTCAACAAAATCTCAACTAATGTATGCTCATCAAATTCAAAAATGATATCAGCTTCATGATATTTAAATTTGGATTTGGGAAGATAAAGTCAATTACCAGATGTGACGACAAGGGTTGAATCATCAATAGCCCCCATGTACCTCAACATCCCGTATTCAAGTTCAGCAAAGCCCTATGACAACCAAATATAAGTGAATTTTTTTAAGAGAAAAAAATGTGATTCATAAATAGTCAGAATACAATAAACATCTGCCAGATGCATAATCCTACATCCTAACAAGAAACCTAAAATTTTCATGCAAAGGCTGTTAGAAAAACAGGGAATGAATAGCTGTAGTGTAATAATACCTCACCCTTACCGAGCCGTGCACCTGTCCTAGGATCAACAGCAACAGATCCGATCACTATCAAGTCCACTTTAATTTTCTCATCCAGACCAATGGGCCTACCAAATTTGGCAACACCTACAGATGTACATGCCTCCATTATGGAACTCGGGGCCAACAACCTTGACTCCAACACTGAAAAAAACCCTGTTCTTAGGCGTGGTTGGGGTGTTAGCAACTTCTTTCCACCTGTGCCATCCAGGAACTTGTTCCCTTATTCAATAGCCACTATTCAACAATAATGACTAATATATCTATCTAAAACTGGACAAAATTAGAACTTAGAAATTCATAATTCATCAAATGTCACATTCTTTTGAACTTTACTTTTGTGATTTTGAAATAAAAATAGATTCAACCAAAAACTTAAGCCACAGGTAAGATATACAATAAATCTTCGCAGAAATAAATCATGTCTTTTGTGACCCACTAAGGGAATATTGGGATGAGCTAGCTACAATCCCAATAGAGGCCCATGTGGTGTGAAATAAAAGCCCGCATCATGAGTTGCACATCACTTAGCCCTCGTTTGGATAAAGAATTAAGTTATTATAAGGTTTATGACAATTTTAATATAAATAAGGATAAAATGATTTTTTCCTTTAAGTTGTGTTTTGAATTATTATCGTTGGAAAACGTAATAATAAAGTTTTTGTTTTTTGGATAAAATGTGAATAAAGTGTGGATAAAGATTTATAAAAGGTGAAAAAAATGATGACAGTTGATTTGGCAGTGAGTCCACATATTCTTTTGGGTTGTTGAATAACCAGGAATAAGTTAATTCCAGGGGTTGGCTGAAATCTATAAACCAATTTATACCAGTTAATTCTAACATATAAATTCTCATTTATTCTATTATTCCAAACATCCATTTTGAGGCTATTCCAACTAATTTCCACTTATTCCAGACCCTCTTCTCGAACCAAACGGGGGCTTAGCAAATAGTGTGTGAGAATAATATGCACACATATGTGAGCACAACTCTTGCAAACTTGCACATCAAAACTTCTTAAAGTTGTGGGCCCAATGAGGGGCAGAGGATAATATCTTGATATATAAGCCTGAGCCACTACAAACACATGTTGATAAATACAAGGTTTTATCAAATATATATCTAGGTTTCGTACATGCAATTAAAAAAACGTGAACACACATGTTAACGTATTTGTGCTAAAAACGTGAATACACATGTTAACGTATTTGTGCTAAATTTTGTGTCTGCCTCTATGAGATCCCTTCTAATATTCCCTTTTGATTTAGAAGATATGCCATGTTTTCTAAAATATCAAAAGCCCGCTATATTGAATAAAAACAATATCATAAAATGACACCATTCATATGTTATCACTACTTTCTACGACATAAATTTTGAAACAAGAACTTGCTAATTAAAGACTAACATAATTCTTAAAATTTATGTATGAACTCTTACTTTCCCAAGTACACAAACAATTTTCATGCCACTATTTCATTCTCCCTCTTTTTTATAACTAGACATGGAAAGCTATTATATAACTTTATATGAAAAAAAAAATGTAACAGCATCAATAATAGAACCAAAAATCCCAATAAAATTCCATACAAATTGACCCATATGGTTCCACAAAAGATAATCTAAAAAAAAAAAAAAAACAATATTAATCTAACCAACCTGTGAGGGTCAAGAACCGAACTTGCTTCTGCGGCGAATCAGGGTTCACCTTCACACACTCTGCCTTCTCAAATTCTTCCAATCTACCTATCCAAATCTGTCTCAAATTTGTTAGGCATTCAAAAAAAATGGGCTTTTCTGCCAATAACCCCTCAAAAAATCCTTTATATCAGAAAGACCCTAACTTTAACACACACACACAGTCACACACACAAAGTGAGAGAGAGAGAGAGACGACCTAAAGCGACGGCGGCGGATCCGGCGCCATCGAAGTTGGGGATCCGATGGTGGACCGGCCGAGGATTCCGAGCGATCCCCTCCGCCTCCATCAGATCCCAAATCCTCTTACGAATCCTCCACTTCCACGCTTTCCCGTCGCCGTCAACCTCCCCTTCTCCGCCTCCGCCGACGATATCCCTATCGGCGACCGTCGCCATCGAATCCCGCGCCGCCGTGTCCAGGCGGAGTCGCTCCGCCTCGTACGCCTCCGCGTCAAAGGAGGAGGCCCTTCCACCACCGGCGGAGACGGATATGGCTTTCGATTGTCGAGGGGGTGAGCGGATCGGGCGGTGGAGGCCGGTTCGGGGGATGGTGGAGGAGAAGCGGAGGAGATGAGTTTCCATTTTTTTTTTTTTACACGAATTTGAGGTGACGAGGATTGCGGGTTTGGTTTAAGAGGAGATTGGACGATCTACGTGGCATGTTTTACGACCGCAAGGATGTTTATCGGGTCGGCACCAGCATGGGTTTATGTCGGTTGTTGATAAGTTGATTATTATACCCCGTTTGGAACGGAGATAGTTTTTATTCTAGGGTATAGATTTATCCAAGTATAAATGAGTATAAATAAAGATAAAGTGATTTTATGTTTGGTTGTATTTTGAATTATTCTCATTGGTAAACGTAAGAATAAATGTTTTGTTGTTTGGGTAAAATGTGAATAAAGTATGGATAAGGATTTATAAAATGTAAAAAAGTAATGATAGTTGATTTGACAGATGATTTATAAGAGGTGATGACAGTTGATTTGACAGTGGGCCCACATATTCTTTATGTGGAATAACCTAGGATAACTTTTATTCTAGGGGTTGATTGGAATTCCTATATCACTTTATCAAGGTTTATTCTGGCATAATTTATCTGGGATTATCCGGGGTAAACAAACACATCCAAATACTTATCCGGGGTTATCCGGGGGGTTATTCTCGTTCCAAACGGGGGGTATGGGTGGCTAATAGGATAAGGAATAAAATATTTTTTTATTTAATTATATTTTATGTAATTTTTTTTATAAATCGTGAATAAAAAAATAATAAAACGGTCGATATTTAAAAATGATATTATATATTTTAAAACAAAGTTGGGTTGGATTGGAATGGATCTAGTTTAACTTTATGTTACTTTATTTATTTATTTATTTATTGGTAAAAAGGGCAGATACAACAACGAAGTTTAAGGCCCACAAACTAAGGTCTAGGAGGGGCTAGTACACCCAAAGGGGTTATTTGGGTTCAAACCCGAGACCTCTAACATGGGAGGGTGCATCTCAACCACCTTCTGCAGTGGTGGTTGAAATTTTTTTTATTTAGATAGTAAATATATGGAAACTATAGAAGTGAAAGATTCCACATAAATTTTTTGTAAGAGCCAATACTCGGCATAATAAAAATAAAAAAAAGTTGAAAATGATTAATATTTTTATTTAGAAAAAATATATATGGAAACTATAGAAGTGAAAAATTTTACATAAAATTTTTGTAAGAGCCAATTCTCCACATACAAAAATAGAGAATAAATTTATGGAAACTATAGAAGTGAAAGATTCTACCAAAAAAATTATAATTTTACCTTGGAACGTTTCATTTAAATACGAAAACTTCGTGTTCCGGTTACCCGAACCCTTAATCCAAACCCAACCCAAATTAAATTTGAGTGCTTGGTTTTAGAACGCTAAAACCCCAACCTAATCCCTCACAACTTTCGGGTTGAGTCGGGTTTAACCCGTCCAAGTTGCACCCCTAATTATAAAGGATTTAAACTGTACAAAAAACACCATTTTGTTTTATCCATTCAAGCGATATTATTAGTTTTAAAGTTTCAAATGAAGTATTTTTACAATATAGGGTTGGTGGAGAGGTATATATGTAAAAAAACTCATTTTTAGTTGTAACACATATCTTTTATGTTTCATTTTAAATTTTATATATGATTTAGTTAATCATTATTAAAAAAATTATTATATTATTTATGTATAGATAACATGAAATATTATATCGCACATAAATGCGTTGAAAAAAAATTAAGGGTATTGGTTGTGGACAGTTTTTTCAAAATATTTTTTTTATTTACACGCACATCGTACATGAGAAAGACTAGTTCAAACCTTAATTGTTTGTACACCTTTGACATATTTATTTTCCATACACTCCCTAAACTCTAAAGCATCTCTCCAAGCCAATCTCGGTCACTGAAGAGCTCTCCCTCTTTGCCCTATCTCCCTCGCCGTTGATAGCTTCCCTCTCCCCTTTTCTTTACTCGATCACCTTTGCGGTCACTCGATCTCCGATCCCCCTTGCTACTCTCCCATTGTTGTATATCAATTTCCCTTGCCATTGATGGCTCACCGCCTAATCTCCCCTTGCCATCGTTCTCTCACCCAATCTCCCATCATTGTCGTTCTCTCGGTCTGTTAAGGATGTTCAAATTAAGCAAATTTAAATAGAATTGGGATCTCATATCTATTTAAAAGAGCGTAAAGACATATTTAAACGATGCAAATAAAGACACCCATTGGAGTGCCTCTATTTGCACCAATCTTTTATGTATTCCCTAAATGAATAAGAGAACACGAGATTAATTTAAATTTGCTTGATTTATACGCTTTTTAATTTGCATATCTCTATTGTAAAAACTACATTCATTTGCGTCCCTTACTTATCCACATTCCAAACCCAAATTTATTGTGCATGCGAGAGAAGACAAAGTGGAGTAGGAGGGGGCAGACGACCGACGAAGAGGGGAAGCATCGGACCGACGAGGAGGATGTCGAAGAGTACAAATTTGTTACACTCCGGAGCGGCCGTCCCCGATTTGTAACAATAATAACAATATCAGAATATTATACAGGAGGCTAACAAGATATCCATATATAAAGATTAATTGAGCAAAGAGTAGGCTGGGAAGCAGAAGCATAATATAAACAAGTTTGTAACAAAAAATATCATTACAGACAGAGGATATACAATCACTGTCCTGTGTGAGCCAAGTCTAATCAACAAAGGGAATACATACAACATGTGCACATGCACAAAAAAGAAATACATACAAACTACAAGACTGCTGACGACCTCGCTCGCTAATCTTAAAAGACGGACGTAACACAGGCAGCCAAGAAACACCTCATGGGAGCTCCGCCTTCGTGACCTGCTCTGCCTCCACTAGAGAGAAACAAAGGGAAAAAAAAGAGGGATGAGCTAAAAGTTCAGTGAATAGCCAACCACCACACAATGAAGATAATACATAATCAACACTTAAACGAATACACAACAAGTTATCAACAAATACTCCACAATCACCCAACGTCATCCGGTAGCCCTCTCCCTGGCAGCCTGCCCACGACGGTACCGGTCACGGGGAGGCACCTCTCAGGGTAGCTCCGACGCTGGGTAGCTTCAACGCACGATGACGTCAGGGTGATACGCTCCACACTCGCGGGGATCACATTGATCAACGTATACCATACTCGATAACTAGCTAGTTGGAATCCATAGAATTCCCAATAGGTGCATCACGAGAACGCGGGAAAATGTTGTTTCCTTATCCACACTCACTAAACATGCAAACATGATGTAAAGACAAGTAGAGGAAAAAATTATAGCTAACACGAAGGAGTATATCAATAAATATGTGCAAATGATCCTACAACATAGTATTTAATCCTACATAGCACATCCATCATCATATACAAGCAATATAACCCAAATAAGTTCTCTATAGTATCATTCCATTGCATAAAATATACCATAATACCTAACAAGCATGCTATTGTAACTTCTATTGCATGGGTCGAATCACTCACCAATCCCAAACCGTCACTCGCTCAATCCACGAGGAGTCGATGTGGGACAATGAGCAGAACGGAGGTGGGGAAGAGCACAATGCACTCCCACAACAGCACAACTTGCAAGAAATACGATAACTTCTAGATCCTACAGCCAATAGTACTCAAATTAAAAATAATATCTCTTTATATATATACAAGCATATTTCATTAAGACACCAGCTTCAGATATTGCCCACAGCATGCATAAAAACATAAAACTCAAACATGCTAAAACTGACTCGTCAACCCCCAAACACCCATGAACTTTCTTCACCCCAGCACCAAGTACACGTCCAAAAATTCTGAAATAATTTACACACATTCATTCACATGTGAGGATCATAATCCATGAGGACATCTGAGTCTAATTAAGCCTCTAAATGCCCGAAAAAAATAACTTCAGAAGCTGGTCTTCCAACACAGATAACATTATAATCTCAAATTTCATATGTAGAATTTGGACATAAGAATGATCATGGAACATGAAGACCCAAACATCTGAATATGCCTCTAGATACTAGTATTACTGGGTTTTCAAGAAAACAGATCTGCCTTACCTCACTAAGTATTACACAAGACTCCCATCACAATAATAGCTTTCTCCTCAACCCAAACCCAGCTGGTCCACACAAAACAGAGCAAATAGAGAGAGGGAGGAAGGATTGGGGAGGGTGAATAACATAATACAAGCATACACAAGCTATTCCACATATCTGAATAACCCACACATTTCCCCCAACAATGATCCACCAAAAATTTCACCAACACCCCTACCAAACTCACCCGACAAGGCCAGCTGAGACAGCCACAAAGAGAGAGAAAGAGTGGTAGAAAAATGAGGGTTTGAGTGAGAAAAGGTCATAGAAGGGTTTATATAGTGGTGAAGCTAATAAATGGGATGAAATTAAGCTAATCTCACCCATCCATTCAATAAAAGGTAAACAAATAACCAATGGGGAGGTGAGACATCTTAAGCTTACCCAATGTGTCCCTATCACACCAAGAGCGTTGTGATTATCTATAGTTAATCCACTACCAACCAGTAACAAATTAAAATCCAGATACCAATCAGAACTAAAAACCCAAAAATAAAATAAAATAAACATTTCCAATTACCCAAAATAATAATAATAATACCCATATTATAAATTCCAAAATGACACAAACTTAACAAAATTAGAGGGACATACAAATAATTACCTATTAAAAAGGCGTGCAAACATATTCAAGAGTATAGATAGTCTCCCAAATTCCATACAGGTGGCTCTATTTGAGCCCCTCTAAATTACAAGCGAGCCCCTCTTATTAGTAGGCCCCTCACATTTTCATAATTTAATTAATTTATAAGCCTCTCATATATTAACCCCATATACAAATAATTATTAAGCCCCTCTCCTATCAAACCCTAATAACTCTCACCCTTCATGGCTTTGACTCCCCTACACGCATCTCTCACCCGTTCGAATCTCTAACAAATCCATTGGCACTTTGCCCTTGTCTCACGGCTCTCGTTGCCCTGCCCTCGCCTCACGGCCCTCACTGTTCGACCCTTGCCTCCCAGCCCTCACAACTCGGCCTGACCGTCGTCCCTTTGGATAACACGAAGGCAATCCCTTTTAATCTTTGTAATGTGTGTAAATCAGAGAGTTTTTGAGTTTTATGGGGTTTAGAGAGAAAATAAGGAATTTTTATTGAGGTTTGATAAACATTGTCTTTTTTTATTGATAAAATTGAGATTTCTAATTGGTTGATATTCACTATTCATTGGAGTTATTGTTAAAGATGAGATTTCCTTTTTTTTTTTCTTCCTTTCTATCCAAGTGAATGCATGTATTTTAAGGATTAGATTAGTTTTCCAATTGGTTGATGTTCAGTATCTTGAAAAAATACTTGTAATAAGCCACAAATTACAAGGGACAAAGGCCAATAGACTAGGGAAAAAAACACACTATATTTTGAATGGGTTCCTCCCAGAATTCCCAAACTCTGAATGTACATTTGCTAGCTGTCTCTAACACCTTGCATCTGTTTATACTTGAGAAAATAAAATCAATAGATCCGAAAGAAACACTAATTGAAGGCCTTTTTGGGATTGAATCAGCATTATCCATGCAAGAATGCAACACATAAGCTTTAATTCAAGTATCTTGAGTTCTACATAAAACAGGAATATATGAGGATACGATTCTTTATAAGATTCAAATCATCATTAACTGAATTCATCATCAGCATCAATGATCTACATTTTTATTCCAATTGCTTAATATCTGATATTAATAAATTCCATTCAGCCATGAACAACAATGAAAAAATTCCAGTCACACAAACACCTATTTTAAGACAATTCCGACTAATTTCCATTTATTCTATACTATTCTCGAACCAAATATGGTTCAACTTTAAAATAACGGGTCAGACATAAGGGTCTCCATTTGGCCCGAATTCCCATGTGCCTATTCAATTTTTTGTCTTTTAATTGTTAAAATCCAATGGATATAAACATTTTCTTCAATAAATATAATTTATTTAGTTAATGTTAACATCATATTTTTAAATTTTATGTTATTTTAACATTAATTAATTAATATATAAATGTACAACTTAAAATTAAAAAACAAAAAATAAAAAACAAACATGTTTAAAATTTGGGTCCGCAGGTCTGCCTGTGGGCCCACAGCCCGAGCCCGGATCAGCAGGTCCGTTCAAGGCCCTGATTATTTGGCCAAAGGCCTGCCCGGTCCAGGCCCGTGGGCCACGCTTGGGCCTGTTTCAATGGCCCGGCCCAACCCAACCGTTGCCAGATTTGTGCTCCCACTAAAAAAAGGGGAAAAATCCATATAACCCCCTGTAAACTAACTGAAATCCAAATTACCCCCTGACTTTTCTTAAACTCTATATAACCATTTGAAAACATCTAGTAAATCCAAATAACCTCCTAAAAAAAATTTACGTTTACAGATGATGAATATTTTTATAAATATTATGTTTTGTTAATCCTAGTTAGAAAACATAATACATCAAAAAAATTTATAATATGTTAAAAGTGTGAAAAATCTTCTATAAATGATGATTTTACTCAACCGGATAGAGTTTTATAACATATTCAGAGAGAATAAAATTATTATTTTCATAGGACTTACTACATTTTTAATCCATTATAGTGGTTTTTTAGTATATCGTGTTTTCAGTCAGGATTAACTAAATGAAATATACACAAAATATTTATCATTTATTAATAAAATATTTATTCAGGTGGTTATTTGAATTTATTAGGTGTTTTCAGGGAGATATATGTATTTTAGAAAAACTCAGGGGTTATATGAATTTTTAGTCATGGTCAGTAAGAATTTTTCCCAAAAAATGAAAACAACTGCCAAAACTAAGTCCGACACGTGTCACGCCCACGGTTCTCTCCAACCTCCTCCCCCGACACGTTATCCTCTCTATCCACTCCCCCCCAAATCCGTACCCACATTTTAAACCCAATCACTACCGTCCAATCCATACACTCTCCCATCGACGGCTCCCACCCTCGATCGGATCATCCCACCCGTCAAATCCAATCATGCTCCGCGAGTGACCGTAAGGCCCTGAAATTCTCCTCCCCCTCTCACTCTTCGTCTATACAAAGAGACCCAGAGGCGCCATCGAAGGATTTTCGAGCGGAGAATCAAAAGTCAGAGATAAAGCCAAAAACGTAGGCGCTCCCCCAAATCCAGAGAGAGAGATCTCAAACGCCGACAACGTAAGGTGAAAACCCTAACCCTAATTTTTTTTGTTTTCTTTGGTTTCGGCGTTTCGGAGGAAACCTTAACCCTAGTGTTCTAGGGTTTCGGGAGGTCTCTCACACTTGTTCTTTGTGTAGATGGATCGGTATCAGAGGGTGGAGAAGCCGAGGGAGGCAACGCCGATAAACGAGAATGAGATCCGGATCACCGCGCAGGGGCGGATGAGGAACTACATCACCTACGCGACGAGCCTCCTCCAGGTACTCACCCTTCTCTGCCCTAAAAAAGGTACTCGACTGTTTGGATTGGTTGATTTAGTTGTTCTGTTTTTCGAGTAGTAATTCTTTTTTGGGGAGGGCTCGTGACTGGATGAAGGTTGGTGGCTTGCAATAATGTGTGGCGTCGATTTTTTATTTTTTTTTGTAATCTGTGCGTTTTAATTTTGCTGTTGATGCTCTTTTAAATGTTATGTAACCCTGGTAAGTAAAGTAACTTTGAAGTTTTAAGATAGTCTGGTAATGGAATGGTATAAGGTGTAATCTGATTGTTATTCAACTTTGGTTTAGTGTTGTGTTTGTGCGTGCAGAATGTGAGAGAAGGTAATAGAACCATTTTCTTTCACTTTCCATCACATGGAAAAACTGGTTGAAAGGGAAAATGATTTCCATTCCGTTAATTTTCTTTTGACCTATATTCCTTCACTTTCTTTCATTTTGCATCCATGATTGTGCACAAACGCACCCTAGGAAAACCCTCCTTATGTTTTGTTGGAATGAAGTCTTTTGGAGTTTTCCACCCCTGTTGAGGGGAGGGAGAAGTGTGAGCTCACCTCAATAGAAAAGCAAGAAGAAACTTTAAACATGAAGGGAGACATTAAGGCCTAAAATCTAAATAGACCAAGGAATTAAAAGGTGTACTCTGTCCAATTATGTGGAAAAATAGATTGAGCCCAATTCTATTATCTTAATTTGAAAACAAATTGGTGCTGAAACTTAATGTTATATCGATGCTCTTGGTTTAAGGTGATATTTTCTTCTAATTTTATTTTGGAGAAATTGTACTGTTAGAGTCGACTGCATGCCTATATATGGGATTTATTTCTGATGTATAATTTTGTTTCTTTTAATTTGTCATTTTCTCCTTGGACAAATGCTAGATGGATTTTTTTTCTTATGTTCAGTCCGTTGGTGTACTATCTGATGTTGTATTGATTTGATTGGTCTTATGTGCTCAATGTACTTTTTCCAGGAGAAGGGGTCGGATGAAATTGTTCTTAAGGCCATGGGAAGGGCCATTAACAAGACTGTCATGATTGCTGAATTAATCAAGGTGGGCTTTTAGGGATTTTTGGTGTGTAGTAAGCATGGAGTCCTTTGTGTACATGTGGGCAAGCCTATTCTGTTAGGGGATTCTTTTCTGAATATATCTTGTAAAAATAAATAATTTCATTTTTCAGAGGAGGATTGTTGGTCTCCATCAGCACACATCGGTTGGGTCTACTGACATAACTGATACGTGGGAGCCATTGGAAGAAGGCCTTCTCCCGTGAGAGTCCTGCCTGTAGTTCTTTGATGTGTTCACTTTGATTTATTCCAATAATACGTTGGTCCCTATGTTTCTTCATGTTGCAGTCTAGAGACTACTCGTCATGTATCGATGATCACAATTACTTTGTCGAAGAATGAGCTTGATACATCTTCTCCTGGGTAATTATGAGTTCAAAATCTTTCGAATAAATGTGATATAATGACTAGATGATATATAACATGTAACATGATATAGTTGTGAGCTTTAAGGGTTTCTCCTTCATTTTTTTTCTATTTTACCCTTATTTTACTAATTTTGAACGGATCTCCTTTTTTAGGGAGCCTTTGTTTTAGTAAAATTGCCACTACCTTTTTTTAAAAAAATATGTTGCATGTACTGCAGTTTGCTTGTTGATTATGTTTTTTTATTCATATATTGCTTTTCTTTTATACCTCTGTTTTCCCTTTTTGATAGTCTTCCCTTGTTAATTATGAGCTTGAACTCCTTTAATGAATGATGATATCATGATTGAATGATATAATGTATAACTTGTACTTGCCATTCATTTTAGCTAAGTTGATGAGGTTTCTTAGATGATATGAATACGTCAACATCAGTCATTTTGCTCTTCTTTGTAGAATGAATACATAATGTTATCCGAGGAGGATAATTTTCCTTCTTGATGTGTTCATATTTGGTTTTGCAAGTCACAGACTGCCAGCCACCTTGATTATTTTTTGAGGTTGGACAAGAAATTTATTTTTAGATGATGTTATTTTGCCTAGGGTTGTGAGGACCAGCTAAATGCTGCTTAAAATAATTTGCACCTTATGCGTTTTAGCATTGTTTTTATTCTATGGCTCTGACATTGTTGAGTAAAAATAATAGCACTTACCATCTAATTCAATACCTAATTTTAAATTAAGTATTGTCATTATAAGCTTTCCTGGGGAGATGGGAGTTTGGATTATACTGGGGTATTGTAATGAGAGAAATCAGTGATTATCTACTGGTGTTTAAAATGAGCTGTATTGGTTTGCATGACTGGTGTTTATATGTGTTAGTGTGGCTGTAAGCCTTGGATATATGAAACTGGTTGGGTGACTGAGAAGCGAATCATGATGTAAGGAATAACCTGCTGGTTGGATGCTGTCACACTATCTTGCTGCTTGTTTGTGGATAAAATCTCTCTTATAATAGGTACCTTATACTCCATAAGGCACAAAGACCAGGCCTGTGGAGTTCCCATGAGAACCCAAGCGAAAATTGCACAACCAAAGCATTCCTTTAAAGTCTGTCTCTTCCCAAAATTTCAGATAGTCATGCAATTCTACAGATAAAAACCATGTTTATCAGTGGAAATTTTTACATGTCAGTGTGTGTTAGTGTGACTGTAAGCCTTGGATATGTGGAATTGGTTGGGTGACTGAGAAGCGAATCATGATGGAAAAGACTTCTGGTTGGATGCTCTCACACTATCTTGCTGCTTGCTTTTGGATAAAATTTCTCTTATAATGGGTTTCTTGACTAGGCCCATGGAGTTCCCTATGAGAACCCAAGTGAAAATTACACAAGGCATCCCTCTAAAGTCGGCCTTTTCCCAAAAGTCAGATAGTCATGCAATTCTACAGATAAATACTGTGTTTATCAGAGGAAATTTTTACATGTGTAGACTTCTTGTTAAGGACCATGGCTTGGACTAATGATAAAAGTACTCAGACTAACAGGATGCAGTCATGGGTTTGAGCCCCAAAAACATTTACCTTGTGCAAAAAAAAGTTTATTCTTTAAAATTTTGATATCCATTTTAATATATTATTATATAAACAGAGCTGTTAAGTGTATTTTTTTACTAGGTTCTAATTGTATATCTTGTGATTAACAATGGCATGGATGAAACATGGACTGCTTTGATTTGATATTTGAGAGGTCATAAAAGAGCTTGTTATTTTATTAAAGACCTGCCATAATGCCCCTGAGCTTTGTAGGATGCTTGATAACGTCTGCCTTTTAGAAGGAAAGTCCCAACAGTAGGTGTCTCACCTGAACAGGGTACCTGATGTAATGTGACTGTGGGACTTGTATTGACATTGGATATAAGGAGAGATAGTAGATCTGTTTTTTCTTGTTGCTGGGCTTGTATTCTTCATGTGATGAGGTTAAGAGTAATTTACTGACACTCCCTGTATTTCTCTTTTGGTTTAGACTTTAGAGAGATGCCTTATCTCCATTACTGTTTTGTTATCTCGAAAAATTAAACCCATGTGGCGCGGCCACCATTACTTCAAAAAATGTGTTCCAGTAATATTCAGGATAGTTGATGCTGTGCTGTCATCACACTCTTTGAGCATCGCTTTTAATCTGTTTTTTATATATATTTTATATGTGACTTGATTTATTTTTTTCTTCTTATGTTTGTTTTTTTTATTTCTTTTAATCAGATATCAACTACCGATACCTGCTGATCAGGTGAAACCATGGGCGGAAGCTGATTATGAAGGAGGTATTATGAAACAATCATCTCTTATGATCTTTTTGTTTTTGCTGTTTAATGTTCATTGGTATTAAATACTTGATGCATCATTCCCTTGGCAAACAGATGGAGTTCCGTCATTCCCACGAGGAAGACGCGGTGGTAGAGGAAGGGGTAGAGGTGGCAGAGGTATTATTTTTGTCCAATATGTTTCATTAGTTTTGTTTGTTTATTTTAATGCATTGTGTATTTTTTATTGGTTAATTTGTGGAACATTGAATAATGCAAAATGGATCTGCTTTATTACAGAAGTTCTTCAAGGAACAATTACATTATGTTGAAAATAAATACTGTTAGTTGTGACTAACTGAAAAATGTCAGCATTGGTAGCCGTGCATGGTAAAATATATTGATTTCAACAATAACTGGTGTTTCGTTTTGATTTCCATTTTATACTAAGAAACAAAAGAAATTACATAATCCTGGTTCTTTTTTAAAAGTGAAATTACTAGAGGTTGCTTGACACAGTCAACAAGTCTGTATCCACCCAAGCTCAACCTTGGTTTCATCTGGATATACAGGGTGTTTACCCACCTCGGGTCTGCTGGGATGTTCTACAACTTTAACCACTGCTATTATCAATGCTACTATCAAGTAAAAATTACACAATTAAACTAATTTTCCATCTCTTAGATGCTGGGTTTCTTGATTATTGTTCGTGCTGGTCCCACGCATTTTTGTATGTACTCTTCTTAGATGTTTCCATGGCTGCAGGGGATAACAACAATGGTGGGGATTACTATGGAGATGGCGGTTATGAAGGAGGACGTGGTGGATATGAAGGAGGGCGTGGTGGTTATGAAGGCGGGCATGGCGGTTACGAAGGTGGGCGTGGCGGTTATGAAGGCGGACGTGGCGGTTATGAAGGTGGGCGTGGCGGTTATGAAGGCGGACGTGGCGGTTATGAAGGTGGGCGTGGATATGGTGGTGGTAGAGGTCGAGGCCGTGGAAGAGGGCGTGGTGGTTTCCGTGGGCGTGGAAGGGGAGGCTATGGTGGTGGTGAGATGCAACAGGAATCTGGTGGATACAATGATTATGGTGGTAATGATGTACCGCCTCCCCAGGGACGTGGTAAGTGCATTAATCAAACATAAATCCTAGGTCTTATCATGAGCTTTGTAAATAATAGTCATAGTTTAATGTATTGATACATTGGTTTGATGTATAGATCGTAATATCAATTTGGGGACCCCATCGATATCGAAAAACTGAATATAATCACACAACATAAACTATAAAAAAAATCTGGCACTCTGTATTGTAATTTTTTTTTTGTCATGTTGATGATGGAATAAACATAGAATTTTGGTTGCTTCAGGGCGCGGGCGTGGGCGGGGAAGGGGTCGAGGCCGTGGCCGAGGTGACTACAGATCCGATGTCCCAGTCCAGGCCCCCTCCACTTGACCGTTTGCGGCTTTTGGAGGTACCTGTGGAAAAAAAAAATCAATCTGGTTTTCTACGAAGGAAATGCATGGATGCCTGCTCTGCACTTGGTTTTTGTTATTCTCTCTAATTATGGAAAAAATTGCATGAATATCTGTCCTGTAGGCATTGTTGCTTTTGTTTTTCTAAATGTCAAGGTGATTGCAGGAATCCTTGGGATTTCACTGCAGCAGCTGTGGTTTTGTAGGTAGGTGGTTCTTTCTTTCTTTCTTTCCTTCTTTCTTTCTTTCTTTTTAATTCTCTCTCATTGATTAGGCCAATATGGGTGTTTTCTCATACCAGTGTAACTGTACAATTTGTTTCTAGGAAATAATAGAGCAGTACATTCTTTTATTCTTGTAAACCTTGATGTTGTGATCTCCTGTGTCTATACATTTGTTTTGTATTTTGGCGTGTACATTTGGAGGGGTGGCGTAGACATACCCTAAGTCATCCAAGCTTTTAGACCAAGAATGTGTTGTGAGCCTATTAAATAGGGGAGTAAGCAAGCCTGTTAATGCCTTGGTATCTTTTTAGATTGTTCTTACACAGCTTCATTTTACACTCATTTTACACTTTTTATAGCCCCACATCCCTTGTTAGCATTCACTATGTGGTTCGTTAGAATTTTTTATACACACTTTATTGAATTTTATACTCCCTATTTAGAAAAGAAAGAAAATTATCTAGATGATATATTTTTTAAAGAAAAATAAGAAAGTGTGAATTTCATTTGGTGATGGAAATAGTCTTGATATTTTCCACCTTTTAATTTACTAACAAGGGTCCATTTGGAATTGAGTTCTAAATTCTAGCTTTTTAGAAAACGGGGTCGCTTTAAAAAAGTGTTGTTTTAGGGTGTGTTGAATTCAGTTTTTTTTTTAAATATGCGGAAAGCACCGTGTATGTGATTGTCCAGTTTGAATCAGTGTTTGTTTTCAAATGCGGATTTAAATGGATAGTGAAATTGAGTTATTCTGGATAGATCACTATGTCAGTATGAATAACAAATTTATTTGAATAAGAGATTTTCTGTTTGGTTGTGTTTTTTTTTTATTCTCATTGAAAAACGTAAGAATAAAGGTTGAGGAGTTTGGTTGATGAAGAATAAAATATAAATAAAGTGTAAAAAAGTTGATTTGACATGTGAGTCCTTTGATGTATAAGAGGTGTTGATATGTGATTTGATGTGATAAGATGTAAAAAATTGATTTGATACGTGGGCCAATGAGAATAAATAAAATGAGTATAGCTTATACTAGGGGTTAGTTAGAATTGTTATATTTTCTTATACTCGTTTAAACTGGTTTAATAATACTAAGTTATACTCTGCAAACAAACAATCATTTTCCTTATCCATTCTTATACCATCCTTATATTACCCTTATACCCGCCTATTCTGCCTTCCAAATGGGGGGGGGGGGGGTTTGGATATAAGTACTGGGTTGCAAAGACTGAAATTTGCCGTTCAAGAGGTGGCTTCTTACATATTTTGGTCTTTTCCATCACTCGTAGGGCTTAAAATAGGGATCGGATCCCCTCAGAACTGAAGGTCGTCAGTTCGGTCAGTAGCCAGTCCGAACTTGACACGTGGACGATTTTTTTTAAAGAACAAATTGAATTTGAACACACTTTGTTGACGGACGTTACCGTCAATGCAATGTAACCCAATGAAACCCTCTCTCCCCCTTTTTCATCCCCCCAAAACAGATTTTCCCTCCCTCCCTCTCTCATAAAACACAACAAAAAACTCTTCTTCACCTCTTCATCATCATCACCAACAAGGATAGAGAGACATCATCATCTACATCGACGACTAACCAGCCGCACCGATCGTCCTCCTCCTGCCAGTCCCCTCATCTCTATGTCTGTGATAGGTCTGCAACTCTTCGTCTCTGTTTTTCAGTAGGTTTGTGGTAGGATTGAAATTAAGGCTAAAAATAAAATGAGATTTCACATTGATGAAGAGGTATTGATGTTGGACTGAAATTAGGGTTGAAAACAAAATGGGTAGTTTAGTTCAATTAAAAAGTGCTCTAGTTCGATTAACAAATAGTTCAGTTCGTTTCATGAGTAGTGTAGTTTGATTCATCACTTGGTTCATTTCGATGTAGTACTGTATTTTCATTATTTTAAAAAGTCTAGTTCAATTAACAAGTGCTCCAGTTCGATTAACAAGTGCTTCAGTTCATTTCATGAGTAGTGTAGTTTGATTCATCACTTGGTTCATTTCGATGTAGTACTGTATTTTCATTATTTCAAAAAGTCCAGTTCAATTAACAAGTGCTCCAGTTCGATTAACAAGTGCTTCAGTTCATTTCATGAGTAGTATAGTTTGATTCATCACTTGGTTCATTTCGATGTAATAATGTATTTTCATTATTTCATAAAGTCTAGTTCAATTAACAAATGCTTCAGTTTGATTATAACAAGTGCTCCAGTTTCATTAACAAGTGTTTTAGTTCATTTCATGAGTAGTGTAGTTTGATTCATCACTTGGTTCATTTTGATGTAGTACTGTATTTTCATTATTTCAAAAAGTTCAGTTTAATTAACATATGCTTCAGTTTGATTATAACAAGTGCTCCAGTTGATTAACAAATGCTTCAGTTCATTTCATGAGTAGTGTAGTTTGATTCATCACTTGGTTCATTTCGATGTAGTAGTGTATTTTCATTATTTCAAAAAATCCAGTTCAATTAACAAATGCTTCAGTTCGATTATAACAAGTGCTCCAGTTCGAATTACAAGTGCTTCAATTCATTTCATGAGTAGTGTAGTTGATTATTCATGTCTATGGGATTTTAAATTTAATAAGTGAATGAACACAAGTATAAATGAAATGTAATGAGTGTTAAATTAAAAGTAGTCCATACATAAACAGACCTGCAATTTCAAATAAAATATTCAATGTTGCAATTTTATTCTTTAGAGGTGGCACTAGAATACCTAATTAGATGGAACAATACTCATATATTTATCAAAACCAATACCTGGAATAATAAAAAAGATTTAGTTAATTTTGATCATATTTAGGCAACAGAAGCATCTCCATGTGTTGATATGCTACTTGAACAATCTGAACTTAGTTTTTATCTAATTAAGAAGAAAAATAAGTGATAAAAATAATGGACAAACAAATAAAACTTATGTTAGCTCAGAATTTGATTTTACAACCCTTTTGTTGATCCAACATACTAGAAGTTACTTTCATTACAGGCAAAGACATTCCACTCTGGGTTGAATTGATCCAAATCTAAGCATTCCTCTATGGCCATCTGAATATAGTGTCCAGAAGGACTACTCGGCATATGGGATAATGCTGATATCATTAAAGTAGTTGGTCTTCTTTAGTTGGCCAAGCATTTATTATGTCCTATACTCATTTGAATGCAGACTCTGTATATAATAGTCAGATTATCAAAACCAATCTTCCTTGAACTTGTTTAGATGATATTTTGATTGAGTTATGCCTATATCAATTATGTTGTTCCATTCCTCTCTATTGATTATTTTATTCTTGTTTAATCTGTTATCCAATTACAAAGTGTCAATTTTTTTCAACAATTCAACATATGCTATTTATATTATTTACAAGAGTCGGGAATAGTCATATCAATGCCACATGACCAGTCACACAGTAAAACTCAAATGTTGGATGAGGATGGAGTCTAGTTGAAATTCTGATTGTAATTATGTATAATGCTATAGTTAGATTTGTAAAGAGAGTTGTACAAAAATTTGTGCCAACTTGTAGTTGTAAAGAAATATTATCATGTAATCAGTAATATAAAATTAAAGTTGGTCTTTTGTTTCAGTTCAATTCAAGAGTACTGTATTTTCATTTTCAAGTGGTTCAGTTGGCTTAGCAAATGCTTCAGTTCAATTAACCAATGCTTCAGTTTGAGTTACAAGTGTTCCAATTCGTTTTATGAGTAGTGTAGTTTGATTCATCATTTAGTTCATTTCAATATATTACTGTATTTTTATTATTTCAAAAAGTCCAGTTCAATTTACAGATGCTTTAGTTCGTTTCACAAGCACTATAGTTTGATTCATCACTTGGTTCATTTCTATGTATTACTATATTGTTATTATTTCAAGAAGTTCAATTCATTATTATTATTTGAAGAAGTCCAGTTCAATTAACAAATGCTTCAGTTCGTTTCAAGAGTAGTGTAGTTTGATTCATCACTTCAGGTACATTTTGATATTGTTTACTGATTTTTTATTATTTCAAAAAGTTCAATTCAATTAACAAATGCTTCAAATTAACAATTTCTACAGTTTGATTAACAAGTGCTTCAATTCGTTTCATGAGAATCATAGTTTGATTCATCTCTCAGTTCATTTTTTCGATATATTACTGTATTTTAATAATTATATCAGAAAGTCCAATTTAATTAACAAATGCTTCAGTTCGATTAACAAGTAATTCAGTTTAGTTCATGAGTAATGTAGTTTGATTAATCACTGGATCAGTTCCGACTCCACAATTCTTTTCAGGTTATGATTATGAAATGAACGGAAGCACTTGTTAATCGAACTGGAGCACTTGTTATAATCGAACTGAAGCATTTGTTAATGGAACTGGACTTTTTGAAATAATGAAAATACAGTACTACATCGAAATGAACCAAGTGATGAATCAAACTACACTACTTATGAAATGAACTGAAGCACTTGTTAATCGAACTTGAGCATTTGTTATAATCAAACTGAAGCATTTGTTAATTGAACTGGACTTTATGAAATAATGAAAATACAGTACTACATCAAAATGAATCAAGTGATGAATCAAACTACACTACTCATGAAATGAACTAAAACACTTGTTAATCGAATTGGAGCACTTGTTATAATCGAACTGAAACATTTATTAATTAAACTGGACTTTTTGAAATAATAAAAATACAGTACTATATCAAAATGAACCAAGTGATGAATCAAACTACACTACTCATGAAATGAACTGAAGCATTTGTTAATTGAACTGGAGCACTTGCTATAATCGAACTAAAGCATTTGTTAATTGAACTGAATTTTTTGAAATAATGAAAATACAGTACTACACTGAAATGAACCAAGTGATGAATCAAATTACACTACTCATGAAATGAACTGAACTATTTGTTAATCGAACTAGAGAACTTTTTAATTGAACTGAACTACCCATTTTATTTTGAGCCCTAATTTCAATCCTACCACAGACGTACTGAAAAACAGAGACGAAGAGTTGTCGACTTACCACAGACACAGAGATGAGGGGACTGGCAGGAGGAGGACGATCGGTGCGGTTGGTTAGTCGTCGTTGCAGATGATGATGTCTCTCAATCCTTGTTGGTGATGATGATGAAGAGCTGAAGAAGAGTTTTTGGTTGGGTTGTATGAGGAGAGAGGGAGGGAAAGTCTGTTTTGGGGGGAAATGAAAAAGGGGGAGAGAGGGTTTCATTGCATTGACGGTAACGTCCGTCAACAAAGTGTGTTCAAATTCAATTTTCTTTTTAAAAAAAAACGTCCACGTGTCAAGTTTAAACTGGCTACTGACAGAACTGACGACCTTCAGTTCTGAGGGGATCTGAACCCCTTAAAATAAGTATATTTTGTACTTGTAAAAGTTGTATGGGTCAGTCTTTTTCTTAACTAATTGTTTTCTGATTGTGTGACAATGATTTTTCATACCAATCTGAAGACTTGACATATATTTTTATTTAGAAAATTGTGTACCTTTTTTTGTGAGTTAAAGTGCCATCTATGTTATTGGGTATTCTCTTACTTTGAATTATAATTAAGTTTGGAAGTTTATCTTTTTTCATATCACGTTTTATACTTTTTGTTAATATCTGGATTTGATTTATGAGCTTTGATGCATTTAGTTCATTTAGTAACCCCATATATTGATACATTACGATAGCGTGGTGTATATTTGGTGTATACTGTTATGTCATAGTGTACGAGTCATAGTAGAGAGTGATAAATTAAAATGTTCAAAACCAAATTTAATTGTACCATAAAATATGAATTGTCCAATTTGTTTTTAACCAAAATCTGACTGCAATAGTTTAATATCTTTATTTTCTAAATCAAAATATTTTTTATTTTCATCCATCAAATTTTTTTTTTCATACTAAAATTGTTCATTACAAAATTTTAAATAATTTTAATTATTTATAATGACATTTTTTTATTCAAATCAAGATCAACTCAACTCAAATCCAACCCGGACCAAACATGATAGGTTAGGCTTGGGTTGGCTTCTTCCAACTTGAATTTAAGGCTTTGTTTGGAAAAACATATTGAAAAGTAGCTTTTGGAATAAAGCTGCTTTTTAAGATAATTTTGACCTTACTTTTATTGGGATGCTTTTCTTTAATTCAAGAAACAATATTTGAAAGAAGTTGATATTTGGTAGAAAAAGTTGCTTTTCAATTCAAAAATCCAAAAAGCATTGTTTATGAGCTTTTCAAAACACAGATTTCGAGGCAAAAATTAAAAGGAATCCAGCTTTCGATTCTGAATTAATCTACCCCGTTTGGCTGCATGATTTAAGCTTTTCAGCTTTTCAAAAAGCAGAATCTGCCCAATCGCGCAACCAAACGGAGCCTTGAGTTGAGTTTTAACTTGACTCAACTCGTCTGAGTTGCACCCCTAGCTCTTTCTCCACTCTACATGTGAATTTAGTTCACCCCTAGGTCTTTCTCCTTTCTACCTGTGAATTTAGTTCACCCATAGGTCTTTCTCCACTCTACACGTGAATTTAGTTCTTGTAAACTTCTCGTTTATGAGCGATTGTTCATTTTACTACTCCATGTGTAGTTTTTGTTTTACAACTCTATATGTAGTTTTAACACTAATCATGGTTACACCTCTCCTCTTTAGCGAGGTGGTGTGTGTACCCGCTTATCAGCGGTGAATCTGGGGTTCGATCCCCGTCCGACTCCGTACACGGGTGTCCTTGATCCACTGGGCTACCTAAAAAAAAAAAAACACTAATCATGGATGGTAAATTACTATTATACCATTTTAAAATTTATTTATTTTTTATTGGAAAAAATCGATATAACTCCCTCAAAACTTATGAAAATAAAAAAAAAGTCTATGTGATATTTAAAAATCGTGTTAACTCCCTGAAATTTTCTTAAAATCACAAAAAATCCATGTGATTATCTAAAAATATATACTGATTTATTTAAATTTTATTAAACAAATTATAGTTTTATAATCATTGTGTTATGATTTTTATTGCTAGTAATTTTGAGTTAATAATGCATTATATAATTTTTATTTGGTTTTTAAATTGTTTTCTCTAATGATTTTATAATGGAGTTGATGAAACTGTAATTTTTTTGTTCAGTCTCTATAACGAGATTAAGGTGAAAATGTTGAAAAATGACTCAATTTTGTAGATCAAATGAGGTTCAATGGATATTTTTTTTATAGATGAGGATGACATATCAAGAGATGGGGATGTTGAAAAATAACATGGGTATTCTTGTCTTACAAAAGAACTAAATCTGATTTTATAAAAGTTTGTAGGGACTGAATCCATTTTTACTAAATTTATGAGGACTTGTTCAATATACTCTTGACCGGTGGACTAAATTCGTTAATCATATACACTATATGAGGACCTATGATAATTTTGTGATTTTAGAGGGATTTTTTAGTGATTTCAAAAAGATTTCAGAAAGTTCAGAAGATTTTTCTCTATATTTTATTATATTTTATTAGTGTAGTGTATGAAAATATTATTTTTTAAAAGAATATGTAGTGAATTAGATATATATTAGATATATACTTTGATATTCATGATAATGTCGTTCAATATTTATTATTTGTGAATATATATTTTACTAAAATTAAAACGGTTAAGTATTGCATATAAGGTTAAAAATATAATTTTCTTTTCATTTACTTGGGTTCAACCCTTTTTTTTCCTCTCTTTTGTCCGTGGACCGTGACAACACCCGGATGCGGTGAATTTTGATAGTACCTAATAATTAGTACCAACCATTGTATTACCTCTCCTTTTCATATAAAGAAAAAGAAAAAAAAATTTATTTAACACCTCGTACTAAGTTTTCTTTCCAAAACACCCAACCCTACATATATTTCTTTTCATTCCAGTCCAATATAATTTTTTTAAAAAAAAGCCCACAATTACCGGAGATCGAAAGAACACAAAAGTCGATTTGTTGAATGTCCTTAAAGCCATAGAATCAAATACGGTGGATCACGTCATCAATTGCTCAGGCTTCATCACCAATTTCTTCAACCAATTTATTGGATTATTCACAAGCGAATCGTTTACCTGTAACTATTCAATATCCTTATGAAAAATTGATCACATCAGAACGTTTTCGTGGTCGAATCCACTTTGAATTTGATAAATGTATCGCTTGTGAAGTATGTGTTCGTGTATGCCCTATAGATCTACCCGATACTGATTTATTTAAATTTTATTAAACAAATTATAGTTTTATAATCAGTGTTATGATTTTTATTGCTAGTAATTTTGAATTAATAATGCATTATATAATTTTGATTTGGTTTTTAAATTGTTTTCTCTAATGATTTTATAATGGAGTTGATGAAATTGTAATTTTTTTTTCAATCTCTGTAAAGAGATTAAGGTGAAATGTTGCAAAATAATTTAATTTTGTAGATGAAATGAGGTTCAATGGATTTTTTTTTTATAGATGAGGATGACATATCAGGAGATGGGAATGTTGAAAAATAACATGGGTATTCTTTTCTTACAGAAGAACTAAATCTGATTTTATAAAAGTTTGTAGGGACTGAATCCATTTTTACTAAATTTCCGAGGACTTGTTTAATATACTCTTGACCGGTGGACTAAATTCGTTAACCATATACACTTTTTGTAGACCTATGATGACTTTGTGATTTTAAAGGAATTTTTTATGATTTCAAGAAGATTTCATAAAGTTTAGAAGATTTTTTCCTATATTTTATTAGTGTAGTGTATGAGACTATTATTTTTTAAAAAAATATGTACTGAATTGGATATATACTTTGATATTCATGATAATGTCGTTCAATATTTATTATTTGTGAATATATATTTTACTAAAATTAAAACGGTTAAGTATTGCATATAAGGTTAAAAATATAATTTTCTTTTCATTTACTTGGGTTCAACCCCTTTTTTTTCCTCTCTTTTGTCTGTGGACCGTGACAACACCCGGATGCGGTGAATTTTGATAGTACCTAATAATTAGTACCAACCATTGTATTACCTCTCCTTTTCATATAAAGAAAAAGAAAAAAAAATTTATTTAACACCTCGTACTAAGTTTTCTTTCCAAAACACCCAACCCTACATATATTTCTTTTCATTCCAGTCCAATATAATTTTTTTTAAAAAAAAGCCCACAATTACCGGAGATCGAAAGAACACAAAAGTCGATTTGTTGAATGTCCTTAAAGCCATAGAATCAAATACGGTGGATCACGTCATCAATTGCTCAGGCTTCATCACCAATTTCTTCAACCAAACTCGAGGATGAGTTTTTCTGAATGATGCAGCACAATTATGAACCATTCGATCAATGTTGAGGACCACTAAATGAAAGATTATGTATGATTTACACTTTTTAGTATTTTAATTTTATTTATTAGATTTATTATATCTTTTTGGGATAATTAGGATTAGTTAATATTCAGATATCATTGAGATATGATTTTTTGTTTTTTAGTTAGGATTTGAATTTGAATTTGAATTTTGAATTTAAATTCAAATTTTCTCAATTAGGATTTGGTCAAATAAATTTGTACTTTGAGAGATTTGTTGAGATCTTAGTTTGTTATAACTTTTTGTTCTACAAATAAACTTTGTAATCACAAAATTAAAAAAAGCATATTTTGGTTAATACAATTTATTTACTTTTTTTGTTTTGTTATTCGTAGTGAATATCAATTACGTAGAAATCCATCATCTAATATTTCTTCAAGAAATTAATAAATTGTTAAAATCCACCGTCCTAGCATTCTTCGTGAAGAATCAATAACATCGTTGGAGTCTGTAGATCTTGTATCTTTGATCGGATCCGCAGAAGAGTGTAATCATATGTTGCAGTAGTTGTCTTTTTCCAACTTTGGTTTGAGTTTGGGTTGAGCTCTAATCGCCCGACTTGTACCCCTAGGTCTTTCTCCACTCTACACATGAATTCAGTCCTTGTAACTTTTTCATTTACGAGTGACGCTAGTTTGTTTTACAATTCCATATGTAGTTTGAACAAAGTTCCGTGGACTGTAAATTGTCCTTATATAGTATATATTTTATTAGTGTAGTGTATGAACACTATTTTATAAAAGAGAATATGCATTGAATTAGATATATACTTCGATATTCATGATAGTCTTTCAATATTTATTATTTGTGGCCTACTATAATTGGTGGCGCGCGAATCAGACATGTGTAAACGTCGCATCAAAATTTGAACAAATTTGGCAGTCAAAGATCCCACTAAAGGTAAAATTTTTCATGTGGCTATTGTATCATGAACGTTTCCTAACGAAGGTATATCGCGCAAAATGGAGGCAATCTGATCCGGTGAGTTGCGCCCTTTGTGGAGAGGAACTTAAGATGAATGTACACCTCTTCTGTTAGTGCAGGGTCTCAAGAGCCCTATGGGATCTTGTGAGGGAGGCCACATCTGGACGCCCTTCCTTCGTTGACACCAAGTCCCTGTGGGAGGCGGGGAAGGCTCTCCGTAGACCTGAGAACTCGAGACTTTCCAGCCTCATTCTCCGATCGGTAATCTCGGCGGTCATGTGGGCAATCTGGAGAACAAGGAACGAGACGATCTTCAAGGGATTGCGGATCTATGTGGAGAATATGTGGGAGATGGTGTCTCTCACTATCACTGAGTGGGGCTAATGGATTGCGGGGGCTAGGGGGTTTCTTTTGACAGAGGCCGTTTGGACATCACCTTGTAGTGGCATAGAGTTGCATGGGGGGAGGGGAGGGTCTCTTGGAGTAATTGGTAGAAACCCTGTATATATAAGTCATGTGGTGTAAAAGTGTGAAAATGTATAAAGTTTTCTTATACCTCTTCACCTTTTTTATATTGGCAAAATTCATATAAGCCCATGTAAAGTGTGGAAAATCTATAAAACCCAATGACTTTTCTTGATGTTTATATAATTCTCTGAAAACACTTATGTAAATTCAAATAACCCAATGATTTATTTACATCTAGGACAAACACAAAGATCATGTGTTGAATCAAATTGTGATTTAACCATCATTCATTTGCTCATCAAGACCTAGAAACTCAACAGATATATGAGAGTAGAACAAAAGTAATAAAAAACTCCTTACCCTAATAATTAGAGCTACTTAATTAATATATACAATATCCACCCCTCAATATCAATTCCATGATTCCGAGAACGGTGTTCTTGCTGTCCCTCAATATCCACCCCTCAATATCAATTCATTAATTAATATATATAATGGCCTGTGTTCTTGCTGTCCCTATTCAAGATTCCGAGAACGGTGCTCCATCGCCTCGAAGTAATTCGAAGACGGTTTTTATGGAGCAGACTGGCTCAGGGGTCGTCAGGAGTGCATCTAGTACATTGGGAAGCCGTCTGTGAGAGCAGAGGGGGAATGGGTGTTCTTGACCTGGAAGCACTCAACATAGCTTTACTCTCTAAGTGGCTATGGAAGTTCACAGAGGACAGATCCTCTTTGTGGCGGAGGGTGCTGGTTTCTTGCTTGCAGAGTAGCAGACAAACAGGTAATCCTTTCCCTAAACCCACTCGTGGATCCTCTCGATTGTGGAGATTTGTTTTCCTAGTGAGGGAGACATTTCAGAACACAATCAGATGGAATCTCGGGAATGGTAAGGAAATACGTTTCTGGTACTTTCATTGTGTGGCTTAGGACCTCTGAAGGAGATGTTTCCAGGATTATTTGAGATTGCTTTGAATCGCACGGGTTTAGTAAAGAACTTTTGGGTCTCTACTAGCACAAGGGGAGGTTGGCGTCTCAGATTAAGGAGGAGACTAAATGATGAAGAGTTACTCAGCTATTCACAACTGTTTAGTAATCTTGCAAACCATAGTATTGATGAAACAGGAGTTGATAGCCCAGTTTGGACTCCCAGTCCTTCTACAGGGTTCACTGTCAAGAAGGCATATAATTGAGTGAGGGGAGGGAGACCTTTCAATGTGGCACTGGCAAGGAAGGTTCATGAAATATGGGGTATCAAAGTCCCATTGAAGGTAAGTTGTTTCCTGGGATCGGATTCGGTCAGTATCGAGCTCGATCAGTTCGGCCAGTACCGAACTGCATCACGGTTAAATCGAACTGCATCATCTATAAATCGAACTGCACAACCAATTGTTGGGTATATATTTCACTCTCTTATTGGATACTGATGATACTTATGAATTCATATTTTCTCCAGTATCTGATTGAATCTAATGAAAAAGTAAAAAATATACCCAACAATTGATTGTGTAGTTTAATTTATAAGTGATACAGTTCGATTTGCACGTGGTGCAGTTCGGTACTGACCGAACTGACCCGAGTTCAGCCCTGACCGGATCCCGTCTCTTGTTTCCTGTGGTTGCTTTATCAAGAGAGACTAATGACCAAAGCATATCGGGCTAGATGGTGTCCTTCGGATTCAACTCAGTGTGTTCTTTGTGGTGGAGTGGAAACAGCAGTCCATCTGTTTAGTGAGTGTACTGTGTCCAGGGAGGTATGGGAACAGTTCTCAAGGGCTGTTGGTAGGAGGTGGGACTTTCAGTCTTTGGAGCAGATATGGCTTGCCGGGAGAAGTCTATCAAGAAGATCAAATAGAAGTGTTCAAAGCAAGACTTTGCAAGTATTACTGCCGGCTTGCCTGTGGGCAATATGGCTTGGGCGTAATGAGACCATCTTTGGGGATTCCATTGTTTCTGCCGATGGAATCTGGGTGAGTGCTAAAGGTTTCATTGTTGCCTGGGGTTTATTCTGTGTTGGAGCCTCTTCTGTTAGGATGTTGAGATCTGCTATCAACATCAATGGTTAATTAAAACAGGGCATGGAAGTGAGGAGGGGGACTTAGTTAAGTTAATTTAATTCTGTCCCTCTTTGTTGTTCTTTTTTTTGGGGTTTCCTACCTGTTTTTGTTTTCTCCGCTTTGTTGTTGGGTTTCTAATATGGGCTTGTATTCCTTTTAAATTAGCTAGCCTACCGTTTCATTTTTTTTTAAAAAAATATCAATTCCATGATTTTACCTAATAGAAAATTAAATAAAACTGTTAATTATCTAAATAAATGAATATAGGATGCAGTTATTAAAGAATCTGATCCATTTGACCATACTTAAAAATCAAATGGGTCTAAAATACAAAAAGAGCAAGGAAAGATGGTGGGTGATAGCAACAAAAGCACAAAAGCCAGAAATTGAAATCAAGCCTGGCAGTGCTACCACCCAATGATCAAAACTGACAGACATCATATCCCATCAAAGCAAACACTTTTTTTTGTGCCACAAATCCATCAAAGCGCACACACCAGTCACCAGATATGCTGAAAATTTATCACAACTGGAAGTCCACAATTTCTTGTAAATTCAATAGTTTTACTGGATAGAACAAAAACTCAACACACCGAGACATGAAATAAAATCCATGGCAAAAATCCCCAATTAAGGAACATAACAACCGAACTCTAGAAAGTACCTCATAAAATTGAGAGCAAAGTAAACAGTTTCACCTGATAATAGAGACCTAAATGAGGGTATTTGAAAGGTGAATCAAGCCTTGAGACGACCATAGAACTTCTGCTTCTCCTGGGTGGTCTGGAAGCGTCCATGCCCAAACTTTGACGAAGTGTCGATGAACTTGAGCTTGATCTCCTCGAGCGCCAAACGGGAGGTCTGCTTCAGGAGGGACTGGCGGAGAGTTACCACCCTCTTCTTCGGCCCGACGCAGCAACCCTTTATCAGTAGGTAGTCATCCTTCACTATACCATAGTGGGGGAAGCCTCCCATTGGTGTAATGTCTTTCTCAGTCCTGTTTTTTTTATAGAATCAGAAAATATATATACGAAATAAATATTGTTCTGATGTGTAGATATTTATTGACGCATATTTTTAAACGAGAGTATTTGGGGTGGGGGTGGATGTAGGTTATACAGGTTTTTAAAAACAGGATTTAATTTGAATTTGGAAGGTCATTTTTTTTGGGGAAGGAAGGGGGGGGGGGGGGTCAGGTCATCCCGATATTATTGATATATCGAGAAGTTCTCGATGTATCACCGATTTAGCAATGAAATCAAGCATGACATCATCGTTAAAACAAATTTAATCCTGAAAAATCGATAGCTTTTCGTGATCCACCCCCGTGAATCGATATATCGGTCTGATATACATTGAATGATATTTTAAACCATGGTAGATAAAAGAGTGATTTGATTTTAATTGTACCTGTCAAACTCAGTTAAGGCCTGGTGGGATTCATCATTCGCCTTGCCTAGCTTGTAGACCTTTTTGTTCATCTCGGTACGATGATGGTATCCATTCTGACCAGCCCTGGCAACTGTGAAAGAGACACGGGCAGGATGCCAGGCACCAATACAGGCAACCTTGCGCAGACCTCTATGAGTCTTACGAGGAAGGCGAGTAACACCCCAACGAGTGACAACACCTTCATAACCTTTACCCTTGGTCACACCAATGATGTCAATCATTTCATCCTTCTGGAAGACTGCGTCCACTGGGACTTGTTTCTCAAAGAACTTGTATGCATAGTCCACCTTCTCGGCAATAGTGCCACCATTGACCTGGATCTCCATCAGGTGGGCCTTCTTTTGTTTCAGGCCTTTCATTTTCCTTATCTGAGATCAACCCAGAAAACAGCACTCAGGAAAGAGAGAATGAGAGAGAAGAAAGCATAGAAATGAATTTTGCTTGAGCAAAGATATTACAAAACTATATTGACTTTATATGGTATGGGGTAATCAGGCAACACACTGTTGATGATACTGTGTTTTGTAAGAAGTATCATTTAATGGGGCGTGTGGAAAGGGTCCTGGGATTTAAAAGGGAGAGAATGTTCAAAACTATGAATCCCATGCAGCAAATACCACAGGTTGTAGCTTTTCGTGAATGTAGAAAGAGTGAAAAAGTGACACCAGTAACAGGCATTACAGCACTAACTGAATTTTGCAGTTGAAGTTTCTGGCAGAAATAAGCATCAGATAGGATTTTACAAATATGCATATCTGTACAGTAATTGAACAAGGGTATTAGCTTCGAACTGGCAAAAGCCATCACTAATGTTTCTTACAGAAAAGGATACTATAATGTGCCATTTCTATCATACTAAGTTTTTTTTTTTTTTAAATAGACTCTAGGACGAACCCACAACCTCACGATTGCAAATATTGTTTTCAACCATTGAGCTATGGGTCCAATCCCCTTACAGGTAGTTAAATATAGAAAGAGTCGTTAGCTTTCAAACAAGAAGCAGGGACAAATAACATTGCTCAGCTTATGGAAGAGAATACTAAAATTAACAATTCTATCATACTAGGATTGTTCAAAACAAAGAGCAATAGGCCATTATAAATGAAGAAACAATCAGACACATTGTTTTTCTCAAGGTCAAGGAGCCTGCAAGATGTTGACTATCCAGCCACCAAATAATTCTTAAAGTGACAGAGACCAAAAGCATATGAGGATTCTATAAACAGGATGATTACACAATAATGTAGAAAGTGTTCCATGAACGATTATCTAACAATCCCCAAGATACTGGCAAATCTGGAGAACTATATCTTTGGATACTTCTAAGAAACATGATGAATGCAGCCAGCCAGACAAAAGTAGAGCCACAAGTATACTTCATAAAACTGTGCACGATACATTAGACAACTACGTATATAAACTGCTTATATAAACAGTTTTATGAAGTACATCTTACACATGCCATATAGCACATGTACCATGTAAAACAATGTACATGCACAGATGTACAGTGTACACACTTCTTTGTGGCTGGGTTTATAGCTGGATTTGTACGATTGCATCTATCAGCACTCGTATTTTAAACAAAGATAGCCAAATTCCAACAAGAAAGAGGAAACCAGAAACGGGCTTAAAGATAACACAAAAATGTTAACAAGATGCATAGGAGACAAATCACTACAGTATCAAAAGATTAGCCTGCCTTCAAGAAGGGAAAAAGGGATACACTAGAAAGCAGTGCATACCTGTGTGTGAGCCAACACTCGGATCACGGAACAATATTTCTTCATCTTCTCTAGCTCGGAATTGATCTCCTTCTTCCCTTCCTCTGTTTCAAATTTCTTGGAATACTTGGTGAAAGCCTTCTTCTTGCTCCTGTACCAGTTCTTATAGAACCTCCTCCTGACCTCCTCACTCAGGTGCTGTGCCCACACCGTCTTAAAAGAGCGCAGACCATTTGGAGTCTTCAAGTAACCAACAACTCCAACAATAATCATCGGGGGAGTTTCGATGACTGTTACAGCCTCACATGTCTCCTTCTTGTGAAGCTCTATGCAAAATTATAACAATGACATGTCAAAAGACCGTAACAAATTACAAATGCAAGGAAGCATTTGATGCTGCACATCATGAACCAAGCCAACAGACTTCACTCCCATGCATGTTCATAAAGTCTGAAGTTTTATCAAAAGGGAAATGCAACAGTCAGATATATATATTTAGATACACCATTGGCAAGATGGAATTATGATTAGATATGACCCTCAGGTCCAAATAAATTGCCCTGTGGTACTAATAGTGCATTATTTGGCACATGCTAAACCATATCAGAATAAGCAAGAGCCACAAACCATTGGCAGGGTACATTGATGTTGACTTTGAACATATCAACAAATTTCATAACGGAATGAATAACACACATCACCATTTTTTAGCATCCATATATTCAACCTCAAAAAGTAACCATTTTATGTTAGTCAAGCAACTTAACATAAATGTATAACTATGTGTATAAAGAAAGCTTCAAAACTGTGAAAGAGAGGAAACACCAATTACGTTAATCTTCAAATAATGGTAAAAGCTCAACACAATCAAAAGAAATGTAAAGCCAATATCTGAAGAACTTACTCGACCCAGGTTTCTCGACTTCACGGACGATGTGAGTCATTCCAGCCTTGTAGCCTAAAAAGGCCGTCAACTTGGGAGACTTGCTTGGGTCATCCCTTGGAAACGACTTCACTGATTCGGAAAAAAACAAGACAGGCACAAACAAATGAGGAGAATCAATGGTTGGTAAACTAAATGTTACAGAGCGAAGAAGCAGGGATTGGCATAGACCTTTTCCCCTGTGGCGGGCAGCTCGCTTCCTTGGGAGAAACCCAAGGGACCCATGCCTGGGGTGCTCAAATTTCCGGTGAGACATCCTTCCACCCTCCTACATAATGTTTTAAAAAACTCATATCAAACATGTACAAATTCTCCAAGGATTTCTACATAAAAAGAATACCCAAAGGGCAAGACATCCAAGGAAAAAAAATTCAGAAACCATAGAATGGAACTCATCATTTTAGATAGACCCATTCATCTTCTGAACAAAGAACAAACAAAACCAAACAGACTGTACTATAAAAAAAAACCATGGCCAGATGGCTCACAATCCAACATTATTACCAAACCAGAAGCTCAAACAGATGATACAATTCAACACGACGCAATAAAGAACCCAATTTCATATAAATCAATATGAACAGGTTGCAGGTTGCACGAAACAAAATGGCACAAAAAACTAATCCAACTATGTTTTATTCATGCACTAGATCAAATTGACCTGTCATTATTAATTAATATAAAAAACACCGACTGCATTTCCATTTGGCGAAAATCATCCACACTTTCCACTTACCAACAAAACCCAGAAAAATTGATCCTTTCAAACACGACCATCTAAAAATATCTGACCAATGCTTAACATGCAAACTTCAATTATGAACTATACCCAATTTATGTAGCATATACAATCACCCAGAAAACAAATAAAAAGAAGACAAAACAGATCAATAATACATCATTAGAAAAACCTAGATCAAGTGACCAAAACTCAAAAACCCAGATATCAAAACCTTCCAAGGCGAAAACTCAAAAATGCGATTTTTCAGGCACCCATTCGTCAATGAAACGAAACAAAAAGAACGAAATCGATTCAGATCTGTAACTTAGCAAACCCAGAGAGAGAGATAGAGAGAGAGAGAGAGAGAGAGAGAGACTGACCTGAGAAGCTGTGACGGATAGAGAGAGGGACCTCCCAGCCTCCTCGGCGTGTCTGGTTTATAAGCCTCCAGTGGAAAAACCCTAAATAGGGTTTCATATAGTGTTGGTCGAATGACGATGGGGGGTAGGGTCTTTTCGATAAATGGCTCGTGTGTCCTTTTTCAGAATAAATGTCAAAATATGGGCCTGGGCCTTGGTTTTTGAATTGACGTATCCAAGACGCATGTCTATACTGCCTAAGCGCTGATACACGCATTCCGTTTTACAGCCTAATTTGCAGCCTCATATGATATGATAATATAGTTTATATTAAGCTATCATAGTGTATGAGATTCTATCATAGTACATGAACATTTTTTTTTAAATTTTTTAACTTAAAAAAAATACACTAATGTATCTCAGTATATATCATTTCATATAACAATCATTTCATATAACAACAACCACTTCATTTGGAGAGTGTATAATATTTAAAAAAATAAAAACCAATGTGGACTGTAATTGGGGTCGCAATGGGGGCTGGATGTATTATTTTCCATACTTCCTAGTGTAATGAAAAAGGGCGTTGTTACGCAATTTTTTTTACAATCAAAGATACAGTCTTATATACTTTGTTAGAAACTCAGTGAAGCACATACTTTGTTAGATGTATATACCACGTTAATTATTTTTTTAGAATTATTAAGGATAGATTCATTCAACTCGAAATGGAGCGATACACACTTTTTCTCAAATCATATATCTCATTAGATAATGCTTACTATTTAAAATAAAATGAAAATATGTGTGGCTTGGGTTTTTGTTGGTAAGAATGACCGAGTCTAATATTCTCCAACGGAAAAGAACCTTGTTACACTCAAGTCATTTTCACAGTTTTAAATACAATCTTATTTACCTTAATACCATATATACTCATGTAATATATATATATATATATATATATATATATATATATATATATATATATAATTAATTAATAATAAAATGGAGAATCCAAATACACATAAATAAAATAAAATAAAATAAATAAATATAAAAAAATAAAATAATACACAAGGTTGTAAAGCCAGCAATGGGTTGACAGTTAGGGTCTATCTAGAAGTGTGATGAGAATGTGGTGTTCCAAAAATCCAAGGTTTGAAACTTTGATTCATTGTTTTAGAAGCCTTTTAAAACACTAATACTTTTTGAAAAATCATACATAGCAAGAACTACAATGAGTCATTTGGTTACCTCTTGTTTTATAAAGCAAAAATGGATCTCTTCTAGATGATTCAGTGCTTCACAGGTGATGAGAAAATCATAAAAGATATTTGGACTCCTCGGTAGATTTCACAACCCAAGAACCCAAGTATACTCTTTTGTTTTTAAGTGAGTTCTCTATTCGTATGCAATTGAGATATCTTTGATTGTGATCAGCCTTTTTAAATAGAAAGAAGGAACTGAATGACACTACAACAAATTGGGTTATTAGCTATGAACTTCTCTCTCGAAATTTATTTTCATAGTTAAAGGTGACTTTACCAGTGAAATTCAAATTAGTAGGGAATAGTTTTACCGTTCTCGATGAAATTAATTTTTGTTGTAGAATGTATGACATTTCTCTGCAAAAATATAAATTTCGTAGTAAAAGATATAACTTTTGGCTGCGAAATTTTTTTTTCGTAGAGAAAAAGTGACATTTCCATGTGAAATATTAATTTTGTAGCAAAAAATATAAATTTTCGCTGCGAAATTGATTATTGTAGCAAAAGATATGACCTTTCCTGCGAAATATCAATTTCCTATCAAAAGATGTGATTTTTTGTTGTGAAATATATTAGATGACTTTTTATTGCGGTATCATACTTGTTTTAGGATTTATAAAGATTTAATTTGTTGCGAAATCAGAATGTGAAATCTACATTGCATCACTATTAGACTGATATCCTTTTGACTATAAATATAATTTTTTTAAATTTGGTTCCAAACATATATACTAGAACATTATTTATTATATTGTCCTTTTTGTGGCGTCCCTTTTTCATATATATATATATATGTATAAATAAAAATATAGATAAAAATTAGTATATTCAATCTAGATATAGTCCATCATTGAAATAGATGGTTAATTATATTATTGTGTTTATTGTAATTAAATATGAGAAAAGACATTTTGGCTCATGCATGTGTTTGATGAACTTCTTTCCAATGGACATTATGTCAAATTTCAACCATTGTAATTGATTGAGGTTTGTTATCAATTTGAGCATATTCATTTCGACATTATATACAATTCGCTTGTTCTTGTCTTTCATGAGCCCAATGCCAAGTTAGATTTTCAGTTATCGCTCTCTAACTACTTTGTGCTTGACATCTCATCTTGCACAAACCTTATTTCTCTGTGGCCTATGCTTACAGGATAACCAGAGCACATTACTATTTCAAATAAGATGTCATCATCACAGTCATATATTCAATGCACCGTTTAACCCCAAAACGTCATATCGCTACCGTCCAAGCGAATTGAATATTGTATTTTTATTAGTTTGGTTTGACTAGTCTGAAACATGTTCAACACCCTTTTATGTGTTAAAATTTTGCTCAAACCAACCAATCGGAAAATCATGTTGGATCTGTCAATTGTAGCATTAGAGTTGATGAGTTTCTGTTTTTGGATTTAGTTTTGTAGGCTTTGGATAAAATCAGTTGATTCCTCTCACTGACTAAGAAGGAGATTCTTGAGGAATGCAATAATACTAAGCTTGAGATCTTGGTGAGTGAAAAATAGTGGTTTTTATGACTTTATATTTACTTTCCATGAACTTGGTTCATTCTCATATTGGAGTTCTTCATAAAAATGCACCAATCTCATTGGGCAGTTCATAGTTGGATTTTTTTTATTGGTAGTTGGGTTAAGTGTGGCTTGACCTATTTCAGTTTATCAAGTAGCGCCTTTGTTAGTCATGCCTTTTGCTTCAGATCTCAAGTGTCATTATTGGGTTATCATCTCAAGAAACAAAATCATATCACAATTTCATAGTGATCTATCAACATATAGTTTTAAAAACTTTCCATAGCTTTGAAGGAAAAGCTTGTTATTAGTGAGACTAACTAGATGCTTGATGCATATTTCCAACAAGAAACTTTCTTTTACAAACATGATTAAAATGATCATAAAAAAAAGATTAAAAGAACATGAACAAGCAATAGTTCTAATTGGATTCCTTAATTAGGTAGGAGAGAACTGTCTATGGGTATTGGGTAGTGCGGTGAGTGTGGCTTGAGCTATTTCAGTTTACCAACTAGCACCTTAGTCGATAATGCATTTTAGCTTCAACTCTCATGTGTCTGCTTATTAAACGATATATACTTATTAGTTTAATATATAGCTATCTTTCATCATTTTATGTCCTCTTTTTTCTGTGATAACCTATATAAAATGAAACTCTTTTTTAATATCATGTGTTTGTCTCTGAATATGTAGTGTTTTTTAGCCATTTTGTTAGGTTGGGTGATATGTAAACAGATTCAATGGACAAGAGTTGGATATTTTTTCTGTAGGCTGATGTAGCTTTGTTCTTGGAGGTTGCATGTAATTTTTCCGCAGAGAGAAATAATGAAATGGGACACATTCGTTGCCCATTTTAAAGATGGACAAATAGCTTTTATTTTATTTTTTTATTGAAAACCATTGAGATGCATCTTTACAAAAGTGGAATTATGTTTGGACATATGACATGGATTTTACATGGAGAAGCGATGCTACCAATTCAGTTTCACAGGAATACTCGTGAACATAACTTACCTCAACCATCCGGTGTGGATGAAGAAGAAGATGAAGAGTATGGAGATGTGATGGTTCCCCTCTTTGAGGACTTAAATTAATCCGATAGCTCAAAGATGTCAAGAAGAAGATGAAGGAGAAGGAGATAAATAACCTACAAACACCTTCTTTGATAAATCATGTCAGAAATTATATGAGGGGTATAATTTGTTAGCATTAGAGTTTATTGTCTGATTGATGCATGTGAAGGTTATCAATTGCTGGAGCAATAAGTCATTTGATATTTTGCTCAACATATTTCACATGTTTTGGCCAAACATGAAGACAATCCCCCGAGTTTACCTATGATGCCAAAAAGAGGCTTTGTGACTTGGATTTGGGATATGAGACAACTTATGCATGAAATGCAAGTATGATTATGCACTATTCTAGAAGTATAATGAAGAGGGATAGAGTTGTACAGTATATGTCATGAGCTGCGATACGAGTGCAATGATGGCAAGGGAAAATAGATTTCCACAAGTCATTACAATATTCAGTCAAGCCAAGATTGCGAAGGCTTTTATGTCAAGACACATAGTGAGAGATATGAGGTGGCATAAAGAGAAGAGAATAGATGATGATGCTCTAAGGCATCCAGCTGATGGGGAAGCATGGAAGCATTGTGGTGAAACCTATTCTTAGTTCTCAGCCGACGCAAGAAATGTTCGATTGGGTCTTGCGTCAGACGGTTTT
Source organism: Acorus calamus (assembly GCA_030737845.1). NCBI lineage: Eukaryota > Viridiplantae > Streptophyta > Magnoliopsida > Acorales > Acoraceae > Acorus > Acorus calamus. The sequence continues at coordinate 23,777,877 of CM060870.1, forward strand.
AATTCATTCAGTAACATGAATTTATTGTATATCATGTGGTCTGTTATAATCATGCCCTATAATTTACTATCGTGGAAATTGATAAAAGGAACCATTTCGCATGATGTCACTTCTCATTCCTTGACCGCTGTATCATGGGAGAGAAATTGATGTATACTTATGCCCTTTAATAGATGAGTTGAAAGAGTTGTGGGACTTTGGTGTGAAAATCTATGATGCAGCAAGTGGTGAAATTTTTTTGTTGCACACATCGGTCATGTGGACAATTAATTGTTTTTTTTTCTTGTGTACGGGAATTTGTCTGGCTGGAGTACACATTGTTATAAGGCATGTCATATATGTTTAGATGATACTTTATCTATGGGGATTACAAGCAAAATATTCTTCTGATTTCAACGCCGTTTTTTGCCTGAAACTCACACTTGGCGGAAGAGCCAATTACATGACGGTCGTCATGAGATAAGAGCTGCACCTCAGGTAAAATTAGGTGATGAAATATTGATACAGTTAGAACATGTGAAGAACATTACGATAGGAAAAAAAATCCTAACAACAAAGACCACAAAAGAAAACGTACCCCGTTGAAAAGTAACTGAATGAAGAACATATTTTTTGAGTTACCATACTGGTCGAAATTAAAGATAAGACATATCCTCGATGTCATGCACGTTGAAAATATATAGGTGACAATGTTTTATACACTATTTTAAACATTGAGGGAAGGATAAAGGATATTGTCAAAGAAGACAAGATTTAAAAAATATGAAAATATAGAAAGAGCTTTGGATCAGGGAGGATGGAGGAGAATGGTGAAGCCTCATGCGAGCTTTGCATTAACTTCAATGGAGAGGAAGGAGCTTTTGGAGTGGACATTCATGTTAGATTCCCTAATGGGTGCGCGATAAATATCTCGAAGGAGGTAAACATCCAAGGTGGTAAGATCTCTGGATTGAAGAGTCATGACAGTCATGTAATGTTAATGAAATGAATTGTAAAAGTTTGTAATTCTACATTTTAAAAAAGTAGTCAGTTCAACAGTTGATGGACAAAATTCCATAATCAACAAATAACGAAAAAATGAAAAAAAAGGAAATATCTCTTTACACACAGACATTTATTTACAAATGATTTACCCCGTACTCTGGTCGCCTTCTCATTTGTTTGCAAAAACACGTTGTTTTGCTAATCAAAATATTGTATATAAATCCAATTGAAATTCGACCATATCTACAAAAAGATGTATGTACAACACTTGTAGAGCTGTCCAAATTTTCCAACAATTGACTGCAAAAAAATTGATTTAAGTGATCTTGATAAGTTGGAAGAAGGGATAGTGATGATCTTGTGCAAGCTCGAAAGGATCTTCTCTTCTGCATTCTTTGATGTGATGATTTATTTGATTGTACACTTACCACATGAACTAGGCTAGCCAGGTCCGTTGGACCTAGTTGGATGTATCCAATTGAATGGTAATGTTACCTTAAAGGCTTAAAACTTATTATTGAAAATTTTAATTTCCTGCACAATATTAATTGTTGGATTTTTATTTAGGAATTTGATAACATATAAGGGATACACTAGAATAAAGCAATGCGAGAGGGTTCTATTGCAGAAGTGTACATTGTTAATGTATCTTTGACCTTTTCCTCGATATTTTAATGGTACTAAAACCAAATTCAACCGACCTGAGAGAAATTATGATAAAGTGGATGATTTGGAAGGACTGTCTATATCTTCACAGAGGGCTAAACCTTTTGGTGCCACCAAAAGAGTTACATTGTCAAGGGAGGACAAGCAGAAGGTTCATTGGCATGTGTGAATAATTGTGAGGAGATAAGACATTACGTTGAGTAAGTTATATTTATTTTGTTTGTTTTTTTAAGTCAGTTTTAAAATTGAAATTAATAGTTTTTTTTAAATTTCTATGTCAATTAAAAATACAGTGAACACATAATACAACTTAAGGTCAAAAGCGTGGACTTGCTTGTACAAAGACAACAACAAACATTTCCTACATGGTTTGAGAATCAAGAAAGTTGTAATTCATTTGGCTATGTACTATAAGTCTTTGCATGAATTGTCATGCACTTGATTAATTAACAATGATAATATTTATTATATTTAAAGATCAAGAGGATACATCATCAGAGAACATAAGAACTATCTAAGCAACTGTATGCAGACCTGATCTTAGGGTGACATAAATCCATGTTGTATTGCAAATGGAGTGCGCTTTCACGTGAAAGATTCGAAAGATAACCAAAAAAACCCATAATGATGGCCTGGTTGTACAAGGGGGAGGGGGGGAAGCAATGTGAAAATATTATCGACTTCTATGGATATTTGAAGAAAGTTATCGTGCTCCATTACATGGATGACAATCATGTTGTGTTATTTCAGTGTCAATTATATAACACAGTCCAAGTATGAGTTGAAGACCACAAACGGGTTACCATTTCACAAGCATTAATACATCCTGATACTAATACGAGGATGACTATGTTCTTATAAGTTTAGCACAACAAGTGTATTACATTCATGATCCAAAATTAGGATCAGACTAGAAAATTGTGTAGAGAGTGTAACACAAGCCATATGGAATATTCCTGAAAAAGAAGTCATTGAAGAAGAGGATGCTCCAATGGTTCAATGCCAACAGAATGATTCATCAGATCTTCAGTGGTCGGTTGATCATGATTTCCATGCAAAAGAATTTCACAGAACTGATGTTGAGCCAACTATAATTTATGATGATGAGTTTGCACAACATGGTTAACCTGCTTTGTTAGATGATTTCATACGTGATGAAGAGCAGGAGAATGACACGCTTATTGAATACTTTACCAAAGATGAGGAAGACTATGACACTAATGGAGAGTTATAGCTTGAACCAAGATTCTATGTTGGGTGCTTCTAAGGACTATGATATAACAATATATGTATTTTAGAAATTAACATGTTCAATGTGATGTTTTGTGTAGTTCTGCTTTATTTCATTTGTGTATTGGTTCCTCCTTACGTTATGACAATATATATGTGGATATAAGTTTTCTACATTTCAGGTGACACCTAATGGTAGGCAAGACAGAGGATGATCTAGAGCTCTTCAAGCCCGAGGGGTTCGACTGGTATCCCCTCAAGAAGTGCTAGTCCCCCATCAAGGAGTGTTACCTCGCAGGGAGTAGTGTTTAAGAAAGCACTGTAGATACCCCATTTTGACCGGTTTAGGATCCAATTTACTTATTCCAGGTGATATCTGAATCAGTTCAAGGCTTGTTCCAAATACATTATTTTTCTACTTGCTATGATTTCACAAGTGTATAATTCAATGCCATGCATCCATCACACATACTCATGTATCACACTCATGCCTCTCATGCACACTCACAAGTCATCAACCATGCACATCATCATCTACCCAACCTTTACATCACCATCCATGCATGCAACATCTCCCCATGCATCACTTACACATACACAAAAATGGCCATGCCTAAGGTGAAAAATCAAACAAAGCATGGGTTTGATTTGAGAGGAGATGAGGTGTTCATTTTAAAATATTTTCTTAGGGGCTAAGGAAAGGAATGTATGGTTGTGGTCTATTGGAAGTACATGAACAAAAGGAGAAGTGATGGGGGTGGTCATTCGGATGGTTTTGATACGTGGAGAAGGAGAGGAAAACAAGGGGGGTTAGTTGTTTTCAAGAGGCTATAAAAGGAGGAAGTGGAAAAAAAAGGGGGAGGGGAGTGAACCTTTTATTTATTTATTTCTTTATTTGGAGCAAGTGTGAGTGAAGAGAAAAAGAGAGTAAACGAGAGAGTTACAGAAGTTCCAAGAACAAAACAGACTAGTTAATCTCATTTACATCATCATTTAGTTAGTGCATCAATCCCAATCCATTTTTATTGCATTTTAAAGGGGTAAATCTTTTGGAGGGGTTAATAAAATCATTACTAGTCCCCTCCCCAAACAATCCAACGCGGTGCATTTTAATATCCGTATTTAATTTCTTTTTTACTTTTGATTTTAGAATAATTTACTGCACCATTTTTCTAATCGGATCTTAATAATTTTGTGCGAGGTACCTGAGCTTCACCGCGTTGCGTGGTCGGCTGCGTCAACGTGAAGAGAATCCACCATTTCCTGACAAAGGCGAGTAACAGAAGAAACCCTCTTTTCTTGCTTTTGAGGAAAAGCAAGTGGCGATCACAACAGCGTCCTTGGGAGTGCGGTCGAGCGAACTTGGACGATCATTTGAACGGCGACTCGATATGTCGCGTGCGGACTAGGAACCAAGTTTGAAAGAACCGGATCACGACCCTTTCGCGGTCAAAATCCACATTGATAGTCTGGCGATCACGGTGGGGCCTCTTTTGTGAAGTTCGAAATGGGTATCCTTGCACATTTTGATTAAGATCCATTTAGCAATAGTGTAGTTTTTATTTTTTTAATTGCATATAAAAGTTTTTCTAAAAAAAAAACTTGAAAATGTGCATGTTTCTTGCTAAAATTAAAAAAAAAAAAACAAAGAATAGGCTCTGGTATGTACGCAGTGAGTGGCATGCGTTAACAAAAAAATTATGATAAGTCTGTGTGAATGAACAGTGGCATGCATTTGTTACTATTATTTCTTCTTTCACTATGTTCAATCTAGAAGGTCTTGATTCACACAAAATCATTGTTGTTATCTTGTTCTGCCTGACTTGATTCATACAAAGTGGTTGTTTGACTTCACTTTGAACAGGGTTGACTCTGTTTTCTCATTAAAAAAAAAGCAAGAAGTTTTACACTTGGCATGCATTGACCTCTTCCATTACCTATTTAAAGAGGGCACGTGCATTTATTTTTCACAAACAGAGGATCGAAAAGAGTGGATTTTCATTTTCGAAAAAAAAGAAAAAGAAAAAGATTGAACAGTTCGGTTTTGGAGTCACATTGGTCCTCTTCTTTCAAATATTATTTTTAACTTGATTTCTTTTTTAAAAAAAAAAAAACCAAAAAAATTATAAAAATTTGAAAAAAAAATTATAGTTATCTTCCAAGCCTTGCATGTCATTTGCTTGATTTGATTGTATATATCTATTTTATGTTGGGTTAGCTTTTGTTGTGTATATATTTGTTTTCTTTTGTTACAAAAAAAATATTGTATTTCCATGGTGATGTATCCCGATTTGATCAAAACTACAGAAATCAGAACCCTAGACATGAGTCTGTCCCATCGTCTTCCTATCAGTCTAGGATTCCCATCCACCATGCCCCATTTATCAGCCCACATTCCTCAAGGGTTAATCAAACCCTAGAGGAAACCATAAGGCAGAAAGTTTCTGAGATCATGTCCCCGGTCCCTACTGATTCTCATTGGAAAAACCACTGCCAATTTGTTGCCATCAAACTACCTCTTAATTTTCAAGTTCCCAAGTTTAGGAAGTATAGTGGTAGAGGTGATCTGCATCATCATATCAATGCATTTCATCTCGATGCACGTCCCTTCTCTGACGATGAGGTCATGCTCATCTATCTATTTCCATTGTCATTAGAAGGGATTGCTTTGCAATGGTTTACCTCCCTTACCTGGAATGATCTCCAAACTTTCCCCAATATAGTCCAAAAGTTTCTCAATCGGTTTAGTTTCCAAGCTAGGCGTGCTCCCTCCCCAGCGACCTTGTTGCTGAAAAGATGCAACCTGGAGAGGACTTCATTCAATTTGCTGATCGATGGAGGGATATGGATGCCCAATCTGGAATCTATTTGCCTGAGTCCCAACAGGTTGACATGATCATCATGAATTCTTCTGGGGACATCAAAAGGGCATTAAGTCTTTGTGACTGTAACACATTTGATCAATTATTTGATCATGCTGTTGCAATCCAAAGGTATTCATTGCCAGCTCCCTCCTATCATCCGAACGAAGAAGATATTTCGAGGCCCCCGAGTTTCAATATCCAGTCCATGAGCATGTGGATGTTGTTGAGATGCCCTCTCCAATTATTAGGCCACCCAATGGAAGTCCTCTCCCGAGATGGCTCCAAGGGCGTGTACGTGAGAGGGACCCCAACATTAGACTAAGGGACTCTCAGTTAAACCATTCATCCCATCAATCGTATGCATACCCAGTCGCTGAACCTAAACCTCTCTTTACCTAGCATCAATCCGAACCCCAACCAGAAATCCCATTTGACCCACTCCCCTCAAGCCCAGCCTATTATCCACAACCCCAACCAGAAATTCCGTCTAACCTAGCCCCAACCTGTGAGCCTCCAATAGTCGAAATCACAGAATTTGTAGAATATCCCAGATGGGATTACGATGAAGAAGGGTTTTGTGATGAAGAATTATTAGAACTCACCTACCCAAACCCAAACCCAAGCTGAAACTATGAGCTTCCAGTAGTCGAAATAACAGAATCTGATGAGTGTCCCAAATGGAACTACTATGATGATGAAGAGTTATGATTGAGAACTACTGAACTCATTTACCCTACCCCAACACCACGTGAACCCACCATCCAATCCTTACACCCTGCTAATTTTGAATGCCCTTTGTCTCCACTTGCTCAAGATCCAATCATATCAAAGCCTGTTGAACCCATTCCGATCATCTCAGACGACTCTCATTTTGATTCATCAGATTCTGAGGTTGACCCGGACCCGATTGAGTCAATTGTGCATGTCCTCGAATCAAAGCCTCTCATCTTTAGGAATGCACAATTTAAGGAAGCAGTCGAGCCATCCCAATTGCCTGATCCACTCGACTTGCCCTCCCATATGTCGAAGGAGTTGTCTCCTCCTGACTCTCCCGTTATATCCAAATCAATTTTCCCCGCCATATCCAAATCAAGATTCCCCGTCATATCCAAATTAGAATCCCCCGCCATATCCAAAGTAGAATTCCCCGCCATATCCAAATCAAAATTCCCCGTCATATCCAAATCTAAATTCCCTGTCATATCCAAAGCAGATTCCTCCGTAATATCCAAATTAGAATCCCCCGCCATATCCAAATCAATCATTCCCTTAATATCCAAATCAGATCTGATCCATAAGCCCTTGATTGCACCAATTCATGAGTCATTACTCCCCCCATCATTAGGGCCTCAGCATCATGTTGTCCTACCTTCTCTTCCACATATTCAGTCAGTCGTTTCTCCTATGGCTTGCTTTTCCATATTTGCATCTTTGTTAACTGACTCCTCTGCGAGGGAACAATTTCTTTCTGCTGAGAATCTATGGCAGATCAGGCGCCACTCGCGTTTCCGACATCTTTTGATAGACGATGAGCAACAATGGTGTAGAAGGCGCCACCCACGTTTCAAATTGGAGAAGAATCCATTAGCCGTCAATGTTGAATCAGACGATTCAAGCATCATTCCTCTAAAGCTGCTTCAATTTGAGCCTCCACGAAGGACTCGTCCTGTGCCATCATTTTCTGGAGGCCACTCTCCAACACTGTATAGTATCTTCCATCTTCCCCGTATATAGCATGTTATCTGTTTACTGCTTCCTTTAAATGAAAAATCCAAAAAAAATCAAATATGTCAAAATCTAAAAAAAAATTCTTAAAAATTCAAAAAAAAAATCATATGCAAAAATAAAAAAAAATAAAAAAAAAGAGAAGGGTTTTCAAAGACACATTCAGTCCAATACTTGGATTGAGAAATTCTTCTAGTATGAGAGCACCCTCAGCCCAACACTGGACTGGGGCAATTTTTAAATCTCCAATGAATAATTAATTTGAGCATGACTACCATATCTTGTGAACATTTCCCCGTTCGACTCCTTACACGGGTGTCCTCGACCCACTGGGCTACCTACAAAACAAAAACACTAATCATGGATGGTAAATTACTATTATACCATTTTAAAATTTATTTTTTTTGTTGAAAAAAATCGATATAACTCCCTCAAAACTTATGAAAATAAAAAAAAAGTCTATGTGATATTTAAAAATCGTGTTAACTCTGAAATTTTCTTAAAATCACAAAAATTTCATGTGATTATCTAAAACTGTTCGGAATCCACAAACCACTCCGATCAACGGTCAGAATTTCTTTGAGTATGTTCTTGAATTCATTCGAGACTTGAGCAAAACACAGATTGGAGAAGAATATGGTCCTTGGGTTCCCTTTATTGGAACAATGTTCCTATTTATTTTTGTTTCGAATTGGTCTGGCGCTCTTTTACCTTGGAAACTCATAGAGTTACCTCACGGGGAGTTAGCCGCACCCACGAATGATATAAATACTATTGTTGCTTTAGCTTTACCCACATCTGTAGCATATTTCTATGTGGGTTTTACCAAGAAAGGATTGGGTTATTTTGGGAAATACATTCAACCAACTCCGATCCTTTTACCAATTAATATCCTAGAAGATTTCACAAAACCTTTATCACTGAGTTTTCGACTTTTCGGAAATATCTTGGCTGATGAATTAGTAGTTGTTGTTCTTGTTTCTTTAGTACCTTTGGTAGTTCCTATACCTGTCATGTTTCTTGGATTATTCACAAGCGAATCGTTTACCTGTAACTATTCAATATTCTTATGAAAAATTGATCACATCAGAGTGGATTCGACTCATGGTCGAATCCACTTTGAATTTGATAAATGTATCACTTGTGAAGTATGTGTTCGTGTATGCCCTATAGATCTACCCGATACTGATTTATTTAAATTTGATTAAACAAATTATAGTTTTATAATCATTGTGTTATGATTTTTATTGCTAGTAATTTTGAATTAATAATGCATTATATAATTTTGATTTGATTTTTAAATTGTTTTCTCTAATGATTTTATAATGGAGTTGATGAAATTGTAATTTTTTTGTTCAGTCTCTGTAAAGAGATTAAGGTGAAATGTTGAAAAATAACTCAATTTTGTAGATGAAATGAGGTTCAATGGATATTTTTTTTATAGATGAGGATGACATATCAGGAGATGGGAATGTTGAAAAATAACATGGGTATTCTTCTCTTACAAAAGAACTAAATTTGATTTTATAAAAGTTTGTAGGGACTGAATCCATTTTTACTAAATTTCTGAGGACTTGTTTAATATACTCTTGACCGGTTGACTAAATTCGTTAACTATATACACTCTATGTAGACCTATGATGATTTTGTGATTTTAAAGGGATTTTTTGTGATTTCAATAAGATTTCATAAAGTTCAGAAGATTTTCCCTATATTTTATTAGTGTAGTGTATGAGACTATTATTTTTAAAAAAATATGTACTGAATTGGATATATACTTTGATATTCATGATAACGTCGTTCAATATTTATTATTTGTGAATATATATTTTACTAAAATCAAAACGGTTAAGTATTGCATATAGGGCAAAGCTATTCCCACTACCTAAGTTATCATTTCCCACTACCCTAAATTACGAAAATGCCATTATTTTTTTATTTTTTTTGTCACCCTTTCCCACTACCCAGTTCGACAGCGTCCAGTCGAAGTGTTCTTCACCGGGACGACAGAGGTCTGTCGAACTGTATGAATAAGTGTCGATAGAGGCCCAGTCGAAGTGTGTTTCATTAGGACGACAGAGATCCGTCGATCTGTCTGAGCAAGTGTCGACACGGATGTGTCGAACCCTTCAAAACAACACATTTCTTCTAAGAATCAATCACTTATACAATCATTTAAGTCCTTATGAAAAACAAAAAATGTTATTTAAGTTATTTAAGTCTTTTTTAAAATCATTTATATATATATATATATTTATTTAAGTATAAGAAACAAAAATATCAAACAAATAGTTATTTGGATCAAATAAACAGTAAACATTTCTTATAGACAAAAAACATTATTTTCTTTTCTAAACAAGTGGAGTCTTTTCTAAATAGACTCCATTTGTTTAGAAAAGAAAATAATGTTTTTTTCTATATGAAATGCCTACTGTTTATTTGGTTCAAATAACTCTTTGTTTGATATTTTTATTTTTTATACTTAAATAAATATATATGTGAATGATTTTCAAAAAGACTTAAATAACTTAAATGACATTTTGCTTTTCATAAGAACTTAAATGATTGTACAAGTAACTGATTCTTAGAAGAATGTTATTGTTTTGAAGGGTTCGACACATCCATGTCGACATTTGCTCAGACAGATCGACGGATCTCTGTCGTCCTTGTGAAACACACTTCGACTGGGCCTCTGTCGACACTTATTCACACAGTTCGACAGACCTTTGTCGTCCCGATAAAGAACACTTCGACTGGACGCTGTCGAACTGGGTAGTGGGAAAGGGTGACAAAAAAAATAAAAAAATAATGGCATTTTCGTAATTTCGGGTAGTGGGGAAATTAAGTCGGGTAGTGGATCTATCGGTATCCTTGCATATAAGGTTAAAAATATCATTTTCTTTTCATTTATTTGGGTTCAACCCTTTTTTTTCCTCTCTTTTGTCCGTGGACCGTGACAACACCCGGATGCGGTGAATTTTGATAGTACCTAATAATTAGTACCAATCATTGTATTACCTCTCCTTTTCATATAAAGAAAAAGAAAAAAAAAATATTTAACACCTCGTACTAAGTTTTCTTACCAAAACACCCAATCCTACATATATTTCTTTTCATTCCAGTCCAATATAATTTTTTTTTAAAAAAAGCCCACAATTACCGGAGATCGAAAGGACACAAAAGTCGATTTGTTGAATGTCCTTAAAGCCATAGAATCAAATACGGCGGATCACGTCATCAATTGCTCAGGCTTCATCACCAATTTCTTTAACCAAACTCGAGGATGAGTTTTTCTGAAGAGGGAGAGAATGACACAGCACAATTATGAACCATTCGATCAATGTTGAGGACCACTAAATGAAAGATTATGTATGATTTACACTTTTTAGTATTTTAATTTTATTTATTAGATTTATTATATCTTTTTGGGATAATTAGGATTAGTTAATATTCAGATATTATTGAGATATGATTTTTTGTTTTTTAGTTAGGATTTGAATTTGAATTTTGAATTTAAATTCAAATTTTCTCAATTAGGATTTGGTCAAATAAATTTGTAATTTGAGAGATTTGTTGAGATCTTAGTTTGTTATGACGTTTTGTTCTACAAATAAACTTTGTAATCACAAAATTAAAAAAAGCATATTTTGGTTAATACAATTTATTTACTTTTTTTGTTTTGTTATTCGTAGTGAATATCAATTACGTAGAATTCCATCATCTAATATTTCTTCAAGAAATCAATAAATTGTTAAAATCCACCGTCCTAGCATTCTTCGTGAAGAATCAACAACATCGTTGAAGTCTCCAGATCTTGCATCTTTGATCGGATCCGCAGAAGAGCGTAATCATATGCTGCATTAGTTGGCTTTTTCCAACTTTGGTTTGAGTTTGGGTTGAGCTCTAATCGCCCGACTTGTACCCCTAGGTCTTTCTCCACTCTACACATGAATTCAGTCCTTGTAACTTTTTCATTTACGAGTGACACTAGTTTGTTTTACAACTCCATATGTAGTTTGAACAAAGTTCTGTGGACTGTAAATTGTCCTTATATAGTATATATTTTATTAGTGTAGTGTATGAACACTATTTTATAAAAGAGAATATGCATTGAATTAGATATATACTTCGATATTCATGATAGCCTTTCAATATGTGGCCTACTACAATTGGTGGTGCGCGAATCAGTCACGTGTAAACGTCGCATCAAAATTTGAACAAATTTGGCAGTCAAAGATCCCACTAAAGGTAAAATTTTTCATGTGGCTATTGTATCATGAACGTTTCCTAACGAAGGTATATCGCGCAAAATGGAGGCATTCTGATCCGGTGAGTTGCGCCCTTTGTGGAGAGGAACTGAAGATGAATGCACACCTCTTCTGTTAGTGCAGGGTCTCAAGAGCCCTATGGGATCTTGTGGGGGAGGCCACATCTGGACGCCCTTCCTTCGTTGACACCAAGTCCCTGTGGGAGGCGGGGAAGGCTCTCCGTAGACCTGAGAACTCGAGACTTTCCAGCATCATTCTCCGATCGGTAATCTCGGCGGTCAGGTGGGCAATCTGGAGAACAAGGAACGAGACGATCTTCAAGGGATTGCAGATCTATGTGGAGAATATGTGGGAGATGGTGTCTCTCACTATCACTGAGTGGGACTAATGGATTGCGGGGGCTAGGGGGTTTCTTTTGACAGAGGCCGTTTGGACATCACCTTGTAGTGGCATAGAGTTGCATGGGGGGAGGGGAGGGTCTCTTGGAGTAATTGGTAGAAACCCTGTATATATAAGTCATGTGGTGTAAAAGTGTGAAAATGTATAAAGTTTTCTTATACCTCTTCAACCTTTTTTATATTGGCAAAATTCATATAAGCCCATGTAAAGTGTGGAAAATCTATAAAACCCAATGACTTTTCTTGATGTCTATATAATTATCTGAAAACACTTATGTAAATTCAAATAACCCCTTGAGTTAAATTTACGTAGATAGATGAAGAATTTTATGCAAAATATTATGTTGGTTAACCTTTGTTGACAAGATAGTATACCCAAATCCATCTACAATGTGTCAAAATGCAAAAAATCCACCATAAATCCACTATAAAATGCAATGTGTTATAGAAGTTTTTTGGTATATTGTGTTTTCAGTCAGGGTTAACTAAACAGAATATTCGAATAATATTCCTCATCTATCAATGAAAGTTTAACTTAGGGGATTATTTAAATTTACATTAGTTTTTTAAAGGTATTATATGAATTTTAGGAAATATCAGGGGGTTATGTAGATTTTGGGTTATTTGGATATTTCCCTTTTTATTTTTTTTTAAAAAAATATTTTTTCTTATGAATAACATACTATTATGAAAAAGTAAGAACAAACTTAAAAAATCAATATACATTTAGATTTTTCTAAAAAATATAAGAAAGTAATCGAGCATACACTATAATAAGATAATATATATTTCACAAGTGGAACCTATCAATTTTAGACGGCAGACAGAGCTACAAATGAGGCTGAATTTATCAGCAATTCATGTTGGATGTAGCATTCAAAAAACAGTTTCCACGAATTGAGATCTTATTTTAAGGTATTGTTAAAACAATAAACCTGCATAAAATTATATCTACAACTAAGCCTGTCAACGGACCGGATACGGAGCGGATATGGTCATATCCGTATCCGTATCCGAAATTTTTTTTTATATCCGTATCCGACGGATATTTAAAAAGCGTATCCGTGTCCGATCTGTATCCGTATCCAACGGATTCGGATAATTATCCGAAATATCCGAAATAAATAAATAAATAATTAAATATAACAAATTTTTATTTAAAGTTTAAAAATTGACTTAAAATTAAAAATTCACAAACACAAGTTCTAACTTTACAACTATTAGAAAGAATAAATAAATAATTAAACATAACAAATTTTCATTTAAAGTTCAAAAATTGACTTAAAATTAAAAATTCACAAACACAAGTCCTAATTTTACAACTATTAGAAAGAATGTGAGCCACTTGATCAAAATCCAATGGTAGATATTAAATACTAATATTAATATTTTTTTAATACCATCGGATACGGATATTTTTCGGATCGGATAGGGGTATATCCGTATCCGATCCGAAAATTTTCGGATACGGATTATTTTTTCGGATACGGATACGGATTTTTCGGATATCGGATACTTTCTGCATTTTCGGATACGGATTCGGATCGGATGCGGATATTTTTTCGGATAATTGACAGGCTTATCTACAACTCCCTATTTATTACACAAGTGACAAGCCCAAAACATCTCTCTGATTTTTAATGTCCCTAAACACCAATTTTTCTGAGAATGTGTATATGGAAAACTAAATTTTTTTTTTTACTATTGAAAAAACTGGTGGTGTTTATGTCAAACAAAGAAAAGAAAAAATTTTCCATCACTTTTCCTCTTCTATTTTGTCTTATTGAAAAATGAGGAAATTTTTTTTTCCTTACCCATTAGGTGAGAATTCGAGGAAAAGTGATAAAAAACAATTTTCCATTGCGTGCGCAAATAACATGATAATTGGATAAGTGAAATGTTTTTTACTTTCCATCACTTTTCATTTGACTCAAATTCATTCGCTTTATTTCATTTTCCATTTGAAAATATGCACAAATACACCCTAAGGGTGTGTTTGGAAACACATATTAAAAAGTTGCTTTTAGTTTTTAACTGTATTATACACCGTTTTTTAGGATGTAATGATGATGATTACTTTATAAAACATAGATTTCAAAGCATAGTTTTTAACAAAATCCACATGTTTTTTTTTAGATATATATATAAGAGATAACCCATGCTTTTAGCTTTTTAAAAAGCTAAAATCATCAAAGGCACCCTAAATTGCATTTTAATGGCACCTAATTTACCCATTAATTGTACATATGTGGTCATCTCGTATTAAGGAGTTACAATGGCATGAAAATTAATTAAAAGAATCAGACTTGTTAATGCCCATTTTTTTTTATAATAAGGAACCGTTTACTTGATCAAATATAAAACTCATTGAAGATTATAAAAATTTAACACACAAATTGAGAGATTCACATACATAATTCCGTAGTGAAACTATGTTCTTTACAAACCAATCTGGGCTAAATTTTGATCCATGATTTGATTTATTCACATCTAGGACAAACACAAAGATCATGTGTTGAATCAAATTGTGATTTAACCATCATTCATTTGCTCATCAAGACCTAGAAACTCAACAGATATATGAGAGTAGAACAAAAGTAATAAAAAACTCCTTACCCTAATAATTAGAGCTACTTAATTAATATATACAATATCCACCCCTCAATATCAATTCCATGATTCCGAGAACGGTGTTCTTGCTGTCCCTCAATATCCACCCCTCAATATCAATTCCTTAATTAATATATACAATAGCCTGTGTTCTTGCTGTCCCTATTCAAGATTCCGAGACGGTGCTCCATCGCCTCGAAGTAATTCGAAGACGGTTTTTATGGAGCGGACTGGCTCAGGGGTCGTCAGGAGTGCATCTAGTACATTGGGAAGCCGTCTGTGAGAGCAAATCTAGAGGGGGAATGGGTGCTCTTGACCTGGAAGAACTCAACATAGCTTTACTCTCTAAGTGGCTATGGAAGTTCACAGAGGACAGATCCTCTTTGTGGCGGAGGGTGCTGGTTTCTTGCTTGCAGAGTAGCAGACAAATAGGTAATCCTTTCCCTAAACTCACTCATGGATCCTCTCGAATGTGGAGATTTGTTTTCCTAGTGGGGGAGACATTTCAGAACACAATCAGATGGAATCTCGGGAATGGTCAGGAAATATGTTTCTGGTACTTTCATTGGTGTGGCTTAGGACCTCTGAAGGAGATGTTTCCAAGATTATTTGAGATTGCTTTGAATCGCACGGGTTTAGTAAAGAACTTTTGGGTCTCTACTAGCACAATGGGAGGTTGGCGTCTCAGATTAAGGAGGAGACTAAATGATGAAGAGTTACTCAGCTATTCACTGCTGTTTAGTAATCTTGCAAACCATAGTATTGATGAAACAGGAGTGGATAGCCCAGTTTGGACTCCCAGTCCTTCTACAGGGTTCACTGTCAAGAAGGCATATAATTGGGTGAGGGGAGGGAGACCTTTCAATGTGGCACTGGCAAGGAAGGTTCACGAAATATGGGGTATCAAAGTCCCATTGGAGGTAAGTTGTTTCCTGTGGTTGCTTTATCAAGAGAGACTGATGACCAAAGCATATCGGGCTAGATGGTGTCCTTCGGATTCAACTCAGTGTGTTCTTTGTGGTGGAGTGGAAAAAGCAGTCCATCTGTTTTGTGAGTGTATTGTGTCCAGGGAGGTATGGGAACAGTTCTCAAGGGCTGTTAGTAGGAGGTGGGACTTTCAGTCTTTGGAGCAGATATGGCTTGCCGGGAGAAGTCTATCAAGAAGATCATATAGAAGTGTTCAAAGCAAGACTTTGCAAGTATTACTGCCGGCTTGCCTGTGGGCAATATGGCTTGGGCGTAATGAGGCCATCTTTGGGGATTCCATTGTTTCTGCCGATGGAATCTGGGAGAGTGCTAAAGGTTTCATTGTTGCCTAGGGTTTATTCTGTGTTGGAGCCTCTTCTGTTAGGGTGTTGAGATCTGCTATCAACATCAATGGTTAAATAAAACAGGGCAAGGAAGTGAGGAGGGGGACTTAGTTAAGTTAATTTAATTCTGTCCCTCTTTGTAGTTCTTTTTTTTGGGGTTTCCTACTTGTTTGTTTGGTTTGGGCTTGTACTCCTTTTAAATTAAATTCAAAGAAATAGCTAGCCTACCGTTTCATTTTTTTTAAAAAATATATCAATTCCATGATTTTACCTAATAGAAAATTAAATAAAACTGTTAATTATCTAAACAAATGAATATAGGATGCAGTTATTAAAGTATCTGATCCATTTGACCATACTTAAAAATCAAATGGGTCTAAAATACAAAAAGAGCAAGGAAAGATGGTGGGTGATAGCAACAAAAGCACAAAAGCCAGAAATTGAAATCAAGCCTGGCAGTGCTACCACCCAATGATCAAAACTGACAGACATCATATCCCATCAAAGCAAACACTTTTTTTTGTGCCACAAATCCATCAAAGCGCACACACCAGTCACCAGATATGCTGAAAATTTATCACAACTGGAAGTCCAAAATTTCTTGTAAATTCAATAGTTTTACTGGATAGAACAAAAACTCAACACACCAAGACATGAAATAAAATCCATGGCAAAAATCCCCAATTAAGGAACATAACAACCGTACGCTAGAAAGTACCTCATAAAATTCAGAGCAAAGTAAACAATTTCACCTGATAATAGAGACCTAAATGAGGATAATTGAAAGGTGAATCAAGCCTTGAGACGACCATAGAACTTCTGCTTCTCCTGGGTGGTCTGGAAGCGTCCATGCCCAAACTTTGACGAAGTGTCGATGAACTTGAGCTTGATCTCCTCGAGCGCCAAACGGGAGGTCTGCTTCAGGAGGGACTGGCGGAGAGTTACCACCCTCTTCTTCGGCCCGACGCAGCAACCCTTTATCAGTAGGTAGTCATCCTTCACTATACCGTAGTGGGGGAAGCCTCCCATTGGTGTAATGTCTTTCTCAGTCCTGTTTTTTTTTATAGAATCAGAAAATATATATACGAAATAAATATTGTTCTGATGTGTAGATATTTATTGACGCATATTTTTAAACGAGAGTATTTGGGGTGGGGGTGGATGTAGGTTATACAGGTTTTTAAAAACAGGACTTAATTTGAATTTGGAAGGTCATTTTTTTTTGGGAAGGATAGGGGGGGGGGGGGGGTCAGGTCATCCCAATATTATTGATATATCAAGAAGTTCTTGATGTATCACCGATTTAGCAATGAAATCAAGCATGACATCATCGTTAAAACAAATTTAATCCTGAAAAATCGATAGCTTTTCGTGATCCACCCCCGTGAATCGATATATCGGTCTGATATACATTGAATGATATTTTAAACCATGGTAGATTAAAGAGTGATTTGATTTTAATTGTACCTGTCAAACTCAGTTAAGGCCTGGTGGGATTCATCATTCGCCTTGCCTAGCTTGTAGACCTTTTTGTTCATCTCGGTACGATGATGGTATCCATTCTGACCAGCCCTGGCAACTGTGAAAGAGACACGGGCAGGATGCCAGGCACCAATACAGGCAACCTTGCGCAGACCTCTATGAGTCTTACGAGGAAGGCGAGTAACACCCCAACGAGTGACAACACCTTCATAACCTTTACCCTTGGTCACACCAATGATGTCAATCATTTCATCCTTCTGGAAGACTGCATCCACTGGGACTTGTTTCTCAAAGAACTTGTATGCATAGTCCACCTTCTCGGCAATAGTGCCACCATTGACCTGGATCTCCATCAGGTGGGCCTTCTTTTGTTTCAGGCCTTTCATTTTCCTTATCTGAGATCAACCCAGAAAACAGCACTCAGGAAAGAGAGAATGAGAGAAAGAAGATAGCATAGAAATGAATTTTGCTTGAGCAAAGATATTACAAAACTATATAGACTTATATGGTATGGGGTAATCAGGCAACACACTGTTGATGATACTGTGTTTTGTAAGAAGTATCATTTAATGGGGCGTGTGGAAAGGGTCCTGGGATTTAAAAGGGAGAGAATGTTCAAAACTATGAATCCCATGCAGCAAATACCACAGGTTGTAGCTTTTCGTGAATGTAGAAAGAGTGAAAAAGTGACGCCAGTAACAGGCATTACAGCACTAACTGAATTTTGCAGTTGAAATTTTTGGCAGAAATAAGCATCAGATAGATTTTACAAATATGCATATCTGTACAGTAATTGAACAAGGGCATTAGCTTCGAACTGGCAAAAGCCATCACTAATGTTTACTTACAGAAAAGGATACTATAATGTGCCATTTCTATCATACTAAGTTTTTTTATATTTTTAAATAGACTCTAGGACGAACCCACAACCTCATGATTGCAAATATTGTTTTCAACCATTGAGCTATGGGTCCAATCCCCTTACAGGTAGTTAAATATAGAAAGAGTCGTTAGCTTTCAAACAAGAAGCAGGGACAAATAACATTGCTCAGCTTATGGAAGAGAATACTAAAATTAACAATTCTATCATACTAGGATTGTTCAAAACAAAGAGCAATAGGCCATTATAAATGAAGAAACAATCACACATTGTTTTTCTCAAGGTCAAGGAGCCTGCAAGATGTTGACTATCCAGCCACCAAATAATTCTTAAAGTGACAGAGACCAAAAGCATATGAGGATTCTATAAACAGGATGATTACACAATAATGTAGAAAGTGTTCCATGAACGATTATCTAACAATCCCCAAGATACTGGCAAATCTGGAGAACTATATCTTTGGATACTTCTAAGAAACATGATGAATGCAGCCAGCCAGACAAAAGTAGAGCCACAAGTATACTTCATAAAACTGTGCACGATACATTAGACAACTACGTATATAAACTGCTTATATAAACAGTTTTATGAAGTACATCTTACGCATGCCATATAGCATGTACCATGTAAAACAATGTACATGCACAGATGTACAGTGTACACACTTCTTTGTGGCTGGGTTTATAGCTGGATTTGTACGATTGCATCTATCAGCACTCGTATTTTAAACAAAGATAGCCAAATTCAAGAAAGAAGAAACCAGAAACGGGCTTAAAGATAACACAAAAATGTTAACAAGATGCATAGGAGACAAATCACTACAGTATCAAAAGATTAGCCTGCCTTCAAGAAGGGAAAAAGGGATACACAAAGAAAGCAGTGCATACCTGTGTGTGAGCCAACACACGGATCACGGAACAATATTTCTTCATCTTCTCTAGCTCGGAATTGATCTCCTTCTTCCCTTCCTCAGTTTCAAATTTCTTGGAATACTTGGTGAAAGCCTTCTTCTTGCTCCTGTACCAGTTCTTATAGAACCTCCTCCTGACCTCCTCACTCAGGTGCTGTGCCCACACCGTCTTAAAAGAGCGCAGACCATTTGGAGTCTTCAAGTAACCAACAACTCCAACAATAATCATCGGGGGAGTTTCGATGACTGTTACAGCCTCACATGTCTCCTTCTTGTGAAGCTCTATGCAAAATTATAACAATGACATGTCAAAAGACCGTAACAAATTACAAATGCAAGGAAGCATTTGATGCTGCACATCATGAACCAAGCCAACAGACTTCACTCCCATGCATGTTCATAAAGTCTGAAGTTTTATCAAAAGGGAAATGCAACAGTCAGATATATATATTTAGATACACCACTGGCAAGATGGAATTATGATTAGATATGACCCTCAGGTCCAAATAAATTGCCCTGTGGTACTAATAGTGCATTATTTGGCACATGCTAAACCATATCAGAATAAGCAAGAGCCACAAACCATTGGCAGGGTACATTGATGTTGACTTTGAACATATCAACAAATTTCATAATGGAATGAATAACACACATCACCATTTTTTAGCATCCATATATTCAACCTCAAAAAGTAACCATTATATGTTAGTCAAGCAACTTAACATAAATGTATAACTATGTGTATAAAGAAAGCTTCAAAACTGTGAAAGAGAGGAAACACCAATTACTATAATCTTCAAATAATGGTAAAAGCTCAACACAATCAAAAGAAATGTCCAATATCTGAAGAACTTACTCGACCCAGGTTTCTCGACTTCACGGACGATGTGAGTCATTCCAGCCTTGTAGCCTAAAAAGGCCGTCAACTTGGGAGACTTGCTTGGGTCATCCCTTGGAAACGACTTCACTGATTCGGAAAAAAACAAGACAGGCACAAACAAATGAGGAGAATCAATGGTTGGTAAACTAATGTTACAGAGCGAAGAAGCAGGGATTGGCATAGACCTTTTCCCCTGTGGCGGGCAGCTCGCTTCCTTGGGAGAAACCCAAGGGACCCATGCCTGGGGTGCTCAAATTTCCGGTGAGACATCCTTCCACCCTCCTACATAATGTTTTAAAAAACTCATATCAAACATGTACAAATTCTCCAAGGATTTCTACATAAAAAGAATACCCAAAGGGCAAGACATCCAAGGAAAAAAAATTCAGAAACCATAGAATGGAACTCATCATTTTAGATAGACCCATTCATCTTCTGAACAAAGAACAAACAAAACCAAACAGACTGTACTATAAAAAAAAACCATGGCCAGATGGCTCACAATCCAACACTATTACCAAACCAGAAGCTCAAACAGATGATACAATTCAACACGACGCAGTAAAGAACCCAATTTCATATAAATCAATATGAACAGGTTGCAGGTTGCACGAAACAAAATGGCACAAAAAACTAATCCAACTATGTTTTATTCATGCACTAGATCAAATTGACCTGTCATTATTAATTAATATAAAAAACACCGACTGCATTTCCATTTGGCGAAAATCATCCACACTTTCCACTTACCAACAAAACCCAGAAAAATTGATCCTTTCAAACACGACCATCTAAAAATATCTGACCAATGCTTAACATGCAAACTTCAATTATGAACTATACCCAATTTATGTAGCATATACAATCACCCAGAAAACAAATAAAAAGAAGACAAAACAGATCAATAATACATCATTAGAAAAACCGAGATCAAGTGACCAAAACTCAAAAACCCAGATATCAAAACCTTCCAAGGCGAAAACTCAAAAATACGATTTTTCAGGCACCCATTCGTCAATGAAACGAAACAAAAAGAACGAAATCGATTCAGATCTTCATCGTCTATAAAGCAATACAAAAAATACCAGCCGGGACAGTCAAACACAAACACGAAATGATTGAAAATCAAAATGAGATACAGATCTGTAACTTAGCAAACCCAGAGAGAGAGAGAGAGAGACCTGAGAAGCTGTGACGGATAAAGAGAGTGACCTCCCAGCCTCCTCGGCGTGTCTGGTTTATAAGCCTCCAGTGGAAAAACCCTAAATAGGGTTTCATATAGTGTTGGTCGAATGACGATGGGGGGTAGGGTCTTTTCGATAAATGGCTCGTGTGTCCTTTTTCAGAAGAAATGTCAAAATATGGGCCTGGGCCTTGGTTTTTGAATCGACGGATCCAAGACGCATGTCTATACTGCCTAAGCGCTGATACACGCATTCCGTTTTACAGCTTAATTTGCTGCCTCATACGATATGATAACATAGTTTATACTGAGCTATCATAGTATATGAGATTCTATCATAATACATGAACAATTTTTTTAAATTTTTTAACTTAAAAAAATACATTAATGTATCTCAGTATATATCATTTCATATAACAACGGGGTCGCAATGGGGACTGGATGTATTATTTTCCATACTGCCTAGTGTAATGAAAAAGGGCGTTGTTACGCAATTTTTTTTTACAATCAAAGATACAGTTTTATATGCTTTGTTAGAAACTCAGTGAAGCACATACTTTGTTAGATGTATATACCACGTTAATTATTTTTTTAGATTTATTAAAGATAGATTCATTCAACTCGAAATGGAGCGATACACACTTTTTCTCAAAGCATATATCTCATTAGATAATGCTTACTATTAAAATAAAATGAAAATATGTGTGGCTTGAGTTTTTGTTGGTAAGAATGACCGAGTCTAATATTCTCCAATGGAAAAGAACATTGTTACACTCAAGTCATTTTCACAGTTTTAAATACAATCTTATTTACCTTAATACCATATATATTCATGTAATAAATATATATATTTATAAACAATTAATTAATAATAAAATGGAGAATCCAAATACACATAAATTAAAAAAAATAAAAATAAAAAATTTAAAAAAATACACAAGGTTGTAAAGCCAGCAATGGGTTGACAGTTAGGGTCTATCTAGAAGTGTGATGAGAATGTGGTGTTCCAAAAATCCAAGGTTTGAAACTTTGATTCATTGTTTTAAGAAGCTTCTTAAAACACTAATATTTTTTGAAAAATCATACATAGAAAGAACTACAATGAGTCATTTGGGTTACCTCTTGTTTGATAAAGCAAAAATGGATCTCTTCCAGATGATTTAGTGCTTCACAGGTGATGAGAAATCAAAAAGATATTTGGACTCCTCGGTAGATTTCACAACCCAAGAACCCAAGTATACTCTTTTGTTTTTAAGTGAGTTCTCTATTCGTATGCAATTGAGATATCTTTGATTGTGATCAATCTTCTTAAATAGAAAGAAAGAATTGAATGACACTACAACAAATTGGGTTATTAGCTACGAACTTCTCTCTCGAAATTCATTTTCGTAGCTAAAGGTGACTTTTACCAGAGAAATTAAAATTAGTAGGGAATAGTTTTACCATTCTCGATGAAATTAATTTTTGTTGTAGAATGTATGACATTTCTCTGCAAAATATAAATTTTGTAGTAAAAGATATAACTTTTGGCTGTGAAATTAATTTTTGTAGAGAAAAAGTGACATTTCCCTGTGAAATATTAATTTTGTAGCAAAAAATATAAATTTTCGCTACGAAATTGATTATTGTTGCAAAAGATATGACCTTTCCTGCAAAATATTAATTTCCTATCAAAAGATTGATTTTTTGTTGTGAAATATATTAGATGACTTTTTATTGCGATATCATACTTGTTTTAGGATTTATAAAGACTTAATTTGTTTCGAAATCAGAATGTGAAATCTACATTGCATCACTATTAGACTGATATCCTTTTTACTATAAATATAATTTTTTTAAAATTTGGTTCCAAACATATACTAGAACATTATTTATTATATTGTCCTTTTTGTGGGTCCCTTTATATATATATATATATATATATATATATATATATATATATATATATATATATATATATATATATATATATATATATATGTCTACATATGTACAAATAAAAATATAGATAAAAATTAGGATATTATATTCAATCTAGATATAGTCCATCATTGAATTAGATGGTTAATTATATTATTGTGTTTATTGTAATTAAATCTGAGAAAAGACATTTTGGCTCATGTATGTGTTTGATGAACTTCTTTCCAATGGACATTATGTCAAATTTCAACCATTGTAATTGATTGAGGTTTGTTATCAAATTTGAGCATATTCATTTCGACATTATATATAATTCGCTTGTTCTTGTCTTTCATGAGCCCAATGCCAAGTTAGATTTTCAGTTGTCGCTCTCTAACTACTTTGTGCTTGACATCTCATCTTGCACAAACCTCATTTCTCTGTGGCCTATGCTTACAGGATAACCAGAGCACGTCACTATTTCAAACAAGATGTCATCATCACAGTCATATATTCAATGCACCGTTTAACCCCAAAACATCATATCTCTACCGTCCAAGCGAATTGAATATTGTATTTTTATTAGTTTGGTTTGACTAGTCTGAAACATGTTCAACACCCTTTTATGTGTTAAAATTTTGCTCAAACCAACCAATCGGAAAATCATGTTGGATCTGTCAATTGTAGCATTAGAGTTGATGAGTTTCTGTTTTTGGATTTATTTTTGTAGGCTTTAAATAAAATCAGCTGATTTCTCTCTCTGACTAAGAAGGAGATTCTCGAGGAATGCAATAATACTAAGCTTGAGATCTTGGTGAGTGAAAAATAGTGGTTTTTATGACTTTATATTTACTTTCCATGAACTTGGTTCATTCTCATATTGGAGTTCTTCATAAAAATGCCCCAATCTCATTGGGCAGTTCATAGTTGGATTTTTTTTATTGGTAGTTGGGTTAAGTGTGGCTTGACATATTTCAGTTTATCAAGTAGCGCCTTTGTCAGTCATGCCTTTTGCTTCAAATCTCAAGTGTCATTATTGGGTTATCATCTCAAGATACAGATCATCATATCACAATTTCATAGTGATCTATCAACATATAGTTTTAAAAACTTTCCATAGTTTTGAAGGAAAAGCTTGTTATTAGTGAGATTAACTAGATGCTTGATGCATATTTCCAACAAGAAACTTTCTTTTGCAAATGTGATTAAAATGATCATAAAAAAAAGATTAAAAGAACATGAACAAGCAATAGTTCTAATTGGATTCCTTAATTAGGTAGGAGAGAACTGTCTATGGGTATTGGGTAGTGCGGTGAGTGTGGCTTGAGCTATTTCAGCTTACCAGCTAGCACTTTAGTCGATAATGCATTTTAGTTTCACTCTCATGTGTGTGCTTATTAAATGATATATACTTATTAGTTTAATATATAGCTATCTTTCATCATTTTATGTCCTCTTTTTTCTGTGATAACCTATATAAAATGAAACTCTTTTTTAATATCATGTGTTTGTCTCTGAATATGTAGTGTTTTTTAGCCATTTTGTTAGGTTGGGTGATATGTAAACAGATTCAATGGACAAGAGTTGGATGTTTTTTCTATAGGCTGATGTACCTTTGTTCTTGGAGGTTGCATGTAATTTTTCCGCAGAGAGAAAGAATGAAATGGGACACATTCGTTGCCCATGTTAAAGATGCACAAATAGCTTTTTTTTTATTATTGAAAACCATTGAGATGCATCTTTACAAAAGTGGAATTATGTTTGGACATATGACATGGATTTTACATGGAGAAGCGATGCTACCAATTCAGTTTCACAGGAATACTCCTGAACATAACTTACCTCAACCATCCGGTGTGGATGAAGAAGAAGATGAAGAGTATGGAGATGTGATGGTTCCCCTCTTTGAGGACTTAAATTAATCCGATAGCTCAAGGATGTCAAGAAGAAGATGAAGGAGAAGGAGATAAAGAACCTACAAACACCTTCTTTGATAAATCATGTTAGAAATTATATGAGGGGTATAATTTGTTAGCATTAGAGTTTATTGTCTGATTGATGCATGTGAAGGTTATCAATTGCTGGAGCAATAAGTCATTTGATATTTTGCTCAACATATTTCACATGTTTTGGCCAAACATGAAGACAATCCCCGAGTTTACCTATGATGCCAAAAAGAGGCTTCGTGACTTGGGTTTGGGAGATGAGACAACTTATGCATGAAATGCAAGTATGATTATGCACTATTCTAGAAGTATAATGAAGAGGGATAGAGTTGTACAGTATATGTCATGAGTTGCGATACGAGTGCAATGATGGCAAGGGAAAATAGATTTCCACAAGTCATTACAATATTCAGTCAAGCCAAGATTGCGAAGGCTTTTATGTCAAGACACATAGTGAGAGATATGAGGTGGCATAAAGAGAAGAGAATAGATGATGATGCTCTAAGGCATCTAGCTAATGGGGAAGCATGGAAGCATTGTGGTGAAACCTATTCTTAGTTCTCAGATTTTGTGCAGTTCAACCTGGAATCTAACTAATGACTTCACAAAGTCGAACGGCTCACAGAGAGATGCTTAAGTCTCTATGACCAGTTCGACTCGGTGATGTCGAACTAGACTCTAATAAACGACTACACAAAATCGAACAAGCCACATAGAGGATTTGATCCTAAGTCTCTGTGACCCGTTCAACTCTATGATATCGAACTGGGCCTCAATAGACGACTACACAAAGTCGAATGGGTCACAGAAATGACCTTAAATCTCTATGACCCGTTCGACCATGTGATGTCGACCTGTGATATAGGTGACGACTTCACAAAATCGAACTGGTTACAGAGAAGGCTTTAAATCTCTGTGACCCGTTCGACCCTGTGATGTCGAACTGGTCTTCATGGGGATGACAATACAAAGTCGAACTGGCCACAAAGGGGTGGGTGGAGTTTAAATGAGGGATTTGATGGGTGAATAATACAAGGGGTGGGTTAAGTTTAGATGGGGTGGGTTAGGTCGGGGTGGATTCACTTCTTAAAAAATCCACATTCTTGTTTTTTAAGCGGGGTGGGGTGAATAACTACGTGGGTGGAAATATCGGTAAAAGTTGGGACAGACACATTAGTTTATTAAGACTCACAAAAAACTAATTATCATTATTGGGTTAAAATTTCATTCAAATTTGATAGAATATTTTATCAGGATGTAATTGATGTAGACATTATAGTCTCTATGAATAATCATAAAAACAAATTAGTCTATGCAAATATTAAATTATCCTTGTAAGATTTTTATGTTTCTTTCATTTCCATTGAACTATTGATTGAAAATGGTTAAATTTTTTAATGATAATATAATTATTTCATGGTTATAGGTTAAAGTTGAGTAGGATAAGTTGAGTTATGATTAATTTTTGTTGAAACCAGTTGTATATGGGTTTTTGTGAGTTTACAAGGACTTGTACATGTGCTCCAACTTTGATAATGACTTATATGTGATTACCTATGTTTGCGAGGACTTGAATGTTTTTAACCCTATTAAAAAATAGACAACATTTCTCAGTTTTAAGAAAACGAGCTTATATAGGCTTGGGCTAGACTTGGACTCGGCTCGGCTCTACTCGACTCGTTTACAAACGAGTTTTAAATTTTTTTCAAGCTCGACTTATTTGTCTAATCAAAGAAGTCTGAACGAATTTCAACCAAGTCAAGCTTGAGCCGAACGGTTTATTTACCACCCCTACTTTTGGACTTACCTTGGTAAGATCATCATCATATGGATAAATAGTTAAAGAACGGTTTATCATGCTTGTTATATAAAAAAATTGTCATAAAAATCATATAATTGTCTTGATTTTAATTGAAAATGATTATTTTATTTTGTGTATTATACATCAAGGTTCTGAAAAGCAGTCTGTGCGGCCGCATATGCGGCCGCACAGGCGGTTCGGTCAGTTGATCGAACCGATTTTGGTATAATCGGCCCATATGCGGACGGGCCCGCATATGCGGGCCGATTCCGCCTATGCGCCCGCTTAAGCGGGCGCACAGGTTTTGAATGTCTTAAATGGGTTAACAAAAATAACAAAAAAAAACTCATTTTAGCCGGCCCTAATAGATCAAAATGGTTCTTATGTTTCAGTCTTCTTCTTTTCGATCATCTTCTTCTTCAGATCACAGCGACCACTGATTCTCTCATTCGATCTTCTTCAGCAACCGCAACCATCGCCACTTCTTCTTCCTCAACTTCAGGTCTTCTTCATCTTCCTCGGCCTCGTCTTTGTCATCTTCAAGTCTTCTGTTTTGATTTCTCATCCTCGGCTCTCTCATCTTCTGTTTTGTTTTGTAAAGTGGGCATAAAAAAAAGACAAACATCAAGGATTCATTATAAATGTTATGTATACTATGTATTCTTTAATGAATGAAGGAAACTCTTACACTCTCACCATTTTGACACATGTCTTGGGTATTTAATGAATGCTTCACATAAAGACAGATGGATTGTTAGTGATATATATTTTTAGTTATTTTTTTTGTTATTCTTTTATTTGATATATATATGTTGATTATATACGGTGTATTCTTTGTATTGGGACAATTTGATTAAATGGAAACATCTTGGAGTTTTTAACATATTCTTTGTATATATGTCTTTAATATTTATCTTTGTTAAAAATTATATTTTTTTATTAAAAAAATACAAAACT
Source organism: Acorus calamus (assembly GCA_030737845.1). NCBI lineage: Eukaryota > Viridiplantae > Streptophyta > Magnoliopsida > Acorales > Acoraceae > Acorus > Acorus calamus. Next base: position 23,805,870 of record CM060870.1, read on the forward strand.
GCATATACTCCCGTATATACTTCCGCATACCGCATATACTCTATGCGGTACCCTGTCCGTACAGAAACCGCATACCGCATACCGCATTTCGGAACCTTGTCATACATGTCATCTTTTATCTAGTTTATGATAAGTGTGAATAAACACAACTTTGATGTAATTTGTATTCCTAAAAAATTTGGGATGATTTATCTTTCAAATTTTATACCCATGTGAATCTAGCTCTTTTGGATATGTATCAAATTAATATCATCTAGTGGACATCGATCTTTATCCTTAAAAGTATATTTTATATGAGGTTCTTGAAAGAATTTTTTTGAGTGGAATGAGGTATAAGTGGGATGCTGCTTTTACATAATCAACCATTCAAAGTTCCGACCATAAGGGAAAAATACATGTAGTCTTTATTATAGCCTCAATTTCAGTCCATTTTATGTTTTTTTTAATAACATTATACACTCATTATTTGAAGTGCATGTTAGTATATGAAATGAAATATATACTGAAAAACATTAGTATATTTTTATGGTAAAAAAAAGAGAAAAAAAAACTATAGTATATATATTATGATAGTACAATATATATTATGATAGTGCAGTATATACTACGTTATCATAGCGTACGGGTTGCAAAATGGGCTACGTGTATCAGCACTCTAACTATAATAGTCTTAACACTCCTCCCACCATAAGCTGAGAAATAGCGTTCATCATACGTCTTTGATTCGCGCATTTGTGAAAAAATTTGGCAACATATGAGGTCATTCCCAAGGCCGGGTCGATCGAGGGCTGAATCCCAAGCGCTCAAGCTCGTAATCCCTGCTGCACTGTGGGCGATTTGGTTGAGCAGCAACAAACGGATCTTCATAGGACAGCAATTCTACGTGGAAAACGCTTGGGAAGACTCTTCGTAGTTCATCTCAACTTGGGGGTGCTCACTGGTGGGTGCTCGAGGGGTCCGGCTCGCAAATGGTGTGTTGCATATCGACCCGGCTAGCAATCTATTGGGTAGGCTGGTCAGTGGTGTAATCTGATTTAGGGGATTTTTATTTTTTTTGTGGGTTACTTTGTCTGCCTTTAGATTTTTACTCTAGGGGACATGGATTCTTTTACACTCTTGTGTGAGTAATCAGTGTCCGATCTATTTTTCTTTCCTTCCCCCTCTTTGTTTTGAGGCAAGATTCAGACTAATGTAATCTCATATATAAAGTTATATATAGTCTATTGTAACCTCTAGAAATTTGGTATCAATTTGAACTTGTGAGCGCTACCATGTTTCAAACATGTATATTTCACACATGTAAAATGTACTATGAATTTAATTGAATACACTCTGTTCCCTGTTATGCATACATGTGTGATGGTTAATAAAAACCAAATGAATTTGAAAATCTGAAGACTCAGATATTTAAAACTCTTTTGACAAATCTGAATCTTGTATGTTGTAATTTGTTTTATCAATGGATGATCATTGCACATGTGTAGGAGTTCTAGAAATGGTCTCATGTTGTGCTCCTGAAGCACATAGAATCATCTGGTAAAAAACAGCATAATTATGTATTTTACATAGGTAGTTGTACAAAGCATAGCATATAAAGGACTGATTACTAATAGACTTCAAAAGTGAAATAACTTCTCAAACATCTAATTCTAAATTTTCATGGTACACTTCATATGAAATTGGGAGGAAGAACTGATATATAACCTAATGCTCCTCTTTATTGTCATGTCATACTATTTTTGCTTCCTTTAACAGTGCAACTATTTCTGTATGTCATTGTGCCATGTTAGGAGATGAAGATGGCCTTTCACTGATTTGGTTTTTGGGAAGGGTTTTTTTTTATTTTTAAGTCCCCGTAAACTATATGATTTAGTGATCAATACCTCATTTCTTCATATTTCGGTTTAAGTCCTCAGATTTAAAAGATATGTTCCTTTTAGTTCTCACAAGGACTAAAAAGAAAATTAAATAATTTATGGATAGGTCCCTCCTAAGGGCTAATAAGAAACATACCCTTTAAATTTGGATACTTAAACTTAAATATGAAGAAGAGAGAGATCGATCACTAAATTATATAGTTTACAGGGATTAAAAAAAAATAAAAAGCCCTTCGGGAAATGTTTTCGACTTCCTCGGCGAACCTACTCACCGTGAGAGAGGGGCTTCAAAGTAAGTTCCATTCTATGATAGATGGATGAAACCCCCCCCTGGTATGGCTTGGAACATAAGGCAAGAATAGGCCTCGGCAACGGGCCGGGCCGGGCCAGCCCGGCCCGTTGAAATAGGGCCCAAGCCCGCGGGCCTGTCTGGCCAACGGGCCCGGGCCGAGCCGGCCCGTGGCCAGATATTCAAGCCCAGGCCCTACCCACGTGCCCGGGCCTGAACGGGCCTGCCGGGCCGGGCTTGCGGGCCCATATTTTAAATAAATTTGTTTTTTTGTTTTTTTTTAAGTGGTATATTTGTAAACTAATGTTGAAATAACACAAAAATTGATTTTAGGGGTTGGGTTTTATATTCAAATTTATATTTCTTCTATTACTTGAAAACAATACCATATCATTAAGACACAAACAAGATAATATATGAAATTTAAATAATTAAATGATGTCTTTTAATTTAGTGGGATTGAGTAATTAAAAACTATACAATATATACTTTTATTTTTATTAAAAAAAAGAAACAGAGTTACAGAGAAGAAGAAACAAATATTGCATTAAAAAAAATTCATTAATGTCTTTTAAGGTACACCTCACAATCACATCCCATTGGAATATTGGATAGTATCCAGCCGTGACCCATGGAGAGAAATATAAATGATGTGAAAAATTAAAACAAACCCCCTGTCATTTTTTTTTCTTTTTAAGTTTTTAACCCTTCCATGTAAAATAAAATATTTTTAAAAATAAAAGTTTAAATAAATTAATTAGTTGAGAAACTGCATCACTACATGATATGTACATCCCAACTAGGTTGGCACCTACATATATGTCAATCATTTGCATATCACAACTTCAATTAAAAAAATTACATAAAATTATAAAATCATTAAAAAACTGTCTATTCTTCAGGAGAACTGTCACCCATCCATGAGGGTCTCGATAATCGCATATTTGCTAATTCATCTGCAATTTGGGATTCTCGTTCAGCTTCTTGCATTCTTTCATCAGCTAAATCCCAGTCCTTCAAACAAATTAATGCTTCAATAGTGTCTTCACTCAAACTGCTCCTCTTTTCTGAAATAACACGACCACTTGCACTAAATGCAGCTTCTGATGCAACAGTAGAAACTGGAACTGTTAGTATATCACGTGCCATAATGGAAAGTACAGGATATCTTGATTCTTGTGCTTTCCACCATGACAAAATATCAAATTCATCATCATCATATGTTTCAATGACTGCTTGGTCAAGATAACGTTGTAAATCAGATAAATTTGAAGCAGAAGAAGTAGATGACATTCTTCTACTTTTAATAAAAGCAAAAGGTCCTGCACGAGAGGTGGATGAAGAGCTCGAAGATTGCATTGTATTTACTGTTCGATCTACACCTACTGTCATTTTATAATGTTCATATAATTCAAATAATTTAGATTTTACAAAATTAATATTAGTTTGAAGTTTATCATTATCATTATATATCACTTCTAACCATCCTTCTAATGCATCAATTTTTAATCTAGGATCTACAATAATAGCAAAAGAATATATCAAAGGCACAGTTCCCCAATATTTATCAAATTTTGTTTTCATGAGAAATAAAACATTATAAAAAATATCATTATAATTTTCAAAATAATTATTAAATGTTGAAGAAATAGAAAAAAGTTGTGGAACTACACGAGAAGAAGTTGGATAATACACACCACAAAATATTCTTGTAGAATTTTCAAAAACTTCCAAGAAATCTTTAACAAGTTTAGCCATGGCCCAATCACAATCATCAGGGACAGATAAATTGCAACTTCTGTTATATGATAATTGTTCAACATACACATTTAAAACTCTTCTATATCTACAAGCAATTTGTAAAAGATTATATGTGGAATTCCATTGTGAGGTACATCATTATTAATGTTTTTTCTTTTCATAGATAAATCTTTACAACATTTAATATACAGTTCATGCCTACCTTGAGAAGAATTAATATTACGTACTATATCTTTTATTTTTTGAATTGAAGGTGATAAAAGTGATAAACCATCTTGTACAATTAAATTTAAAATATGGGCACAACAACGAACACGAAATAAATCATTTCGAATCGGTTCTAAAGACAAAAAACGTTTTAAACGATCTTCAGCTACATCATTGTTTGAAGCATTATCTAGTGTAACAGAAATTTTTTTATTTTGAATACCCCAACTTACTAATTCTTCATGCATTGCATCTGCAATTGTTAAACCAGTATGTGGGGATTCAAGCATTTTGAAAGATATTATTCTCTTATTTAATTTCCAATCTTGATCTATATAGTGTGCAGTTATACATAAAAAACCAATATTTTGAATAGATGTCCATAAATCTGAAGTTAAAGAAATATTGCCTTCATAATTTTGAAAAAAAGTCTTTATTTTTTCCTTTTCAACTAAAAAACGTTTTATTACATCTCTTTTAGCAGTAGAAGCGAAAAACCTTTATATTGTGGAGCTAAACCTCTTTGTACCATTCCAGTAAAATCATGCTTTTCTACAAAAGTAAATGGTTGTTCAGCTCTAATCATGTAATCTACTATTTCTTGACGTGCACGTGTTTCATCATAATTATATGCAGTTAAATTACCACTAGCATTTTTATTTAATAACATTTGATCTCTAATATCAACTTTATTTTTTACTAAACATTTATCCTTATGCCTCTTAAGATGACTAGTACCTTGAGATGATGATGCACTTAAAAGTTTACTACACAAAAAACATTTTGCTTTTTGAATTTTTTTTCCATTTTCCATAGTTTCAATTAATTCAAAAAAATCCCAAATTGCAGATTTTGTTTTTCTAGATGAAGATGCTAATGCACCAGTAGAAGAAGATGCTGGATTTGAAGATTGTATAGTAGGAGATCCGGTTGAATCATCTACTGGATTGTGAGCCATTATAATAACTATAATTATAAGATAACTACTAAAAGAAAATAGAAATCGAAAATGTCACCAATGTAATAAAAAAAGAGCTTGTTGAAATCTTGAAAGAGAGCATGTTGATAGCTTGCTGAGATCTTGAAAGGGAGCTTGTTGGGAACTTGCAAGAAGACTTTTTTAGTGTTCGGCCTGAGATTTTTTTTGCTGAATCACTAAATGTATTTGTTCGGATAATCAGATAGTGTGATGAGAATAAAAGAACGGATGATATCCCATTTATAAAAAAAACTCACCGTTGAAGGTTTGCTTAGCTGCATTTCCTTATTCTGACCGTTGGATTTGGCTCCAACGGTCGGAAATTATTTACGTGGGGGGCGTGGGCCCCCACTTAATTAAAGTCTCTGCCATGCAGAGACTCTCTGCCATGCAAAGTCTCTGCATGGCAGAGAGTCTCTGCCAATGCAGAGACTTTATTAAAGTCTCTGTCGACAGAGACTTGAAAGTCTCTGTCGACAGAGACTTGAAAGTCTCTGCCGATAGAGACTTTAATAAAGTGGGGACTTTATGGGGATGCCCCCATTAAATTTTTTTTTTATACCCCTTTTCAAATTTTAAAACGGGCAGAATTATTTCTACGGGCCAGCCCGAACGGGCCCGACCCGTGGGCGGGCCTACGGGCCAGCCCGAACGGGCCCAATTCGGGCTGGCCTGTGGGTCGGGCCGGGCCTCCAGAAGTAGGCCCATGCACGGTCCTCCCTCAGAACGGGCCGGGCCAGGCCAGGCCAGCCCGAACGGGCCCAATTTGGGCTGGCCTGCGGGTCGGGCCGGGCCTCCAGAAGCAGGCCCATGCACGGTCCTCCCTCAGAACGGGCCGGGCTGGCCCGGGCCGAGTTTTGGCCCTACAGGCCCGGGCCGGGCGGGCCGGGTTTTCGGGCCACGGACCATTTGATGACCCTTAGGCAAGAATAAGGAAGAATACATGAGAATATCTCAAAAAAGTTGTTTGTTTTGATAGAATAAATCTCAATAGTTATGTCTGGATAAGCTAGAATGAGGTTTGACAATCCACCGTCAGATGAGTGACCGATTCCTCCCCCTCGCCACACATAACACAAGTCTTGTCCGCTAGTGGATCCCAATGAGACCTATATACCTTCATTAATAAACGTTCTTGGTACATCAGCCATGCGAAGCACCGAACTTTGAGAGGGGCCGGAGCTCGCCAGATCTCCGCCACCTTGAGAGCTGTAGTGCTATACGAGGGGTGCCCCCTCCTCCACCAATCGTAACAACGCCTAACAGAGAAGGACTCCCTCGGTTGAGGGCACCAGTTCACGCTATCTAACACACCAACAGAGAGATGCACCTCGTTTAGTAGACTGAGAAGCTCAGTGAATTGGAGCACACCTTCCTCACCAAAGCGCCCTCGGAAGCGCACGTCCCAATGCCCCCCACCCTCCACCATAGACCAAAACCTGTTCACCACACTGTCTTTATCGCAAGCTTTATTGAACAGACCAGGGAAGCGATGCTTAAGAATGTTGTCACCAACCCAAGCGTCATTCCAGAAATTGGTCTGCTCTCCATCACCCACTTGCCATCGGACCGCATCCAAAAAACCTTCCGACATTCCCAAAATGTTCCTCCACATACTAGACATACGTGGAGATGGAGTAGGGAAACGTTTGGACGGTCCCCCACATCGGTATCGAGCCTCCAGCAGACAACACCAAGGCCGGTCCCGATTAACAAGCCATCTCCATCTCCATTTGCTAAGGAGGGCTCTGTTCATATCCACCAATAATTTAGTGCAAGATCTCATGCCAACTAAGCTTAAGTATAATTGAAAATGCTACAGTTTGGAAGACAAGATCACTGAATCCCATGACATAACTGAAAAGGGGAGAGAGAGAAATGAAGAGAAGGAGAGGGAGAGACAGTCACACACACATATAAGCTAGAGAGCAATAATGGTACATATATTCTTTGTCATGCTTGTACTAACTAGAACCTTTGCTCCTCGATCTTCTTTTCAAGTTCCTCCTTGTTGGCTCCCACAACCTTATCAACCTCTGTTCCCTTCTTCACGAACACAAACGTTGGAACCGCCTCCACCTTCCATTCTTCCGCCACACTCTAAGTCCTCATTTGTATTGTGGAATAAGAATGGTTTAAGGGTGGAATAAGGTGAGATAAGAATAGATAGGAGAAATTAGGTGTTTGTTTAAAGAGTATAGGTTGGAATTACTATGCCAGTATAAATGAGTATAAGAGAGTATAACAATATTAAGTAACCCCTATGATAAACTATACTCACTTTATCTATTCTCATGGACCCACATGTCAAATCAACTTTTTACACCTTATCACATCAAATCACCTATAAAAACCTCTTATACATCAAAAGGCTCACATGTCAAATCAACTTTTTCACACTTTATTTATATTTTATTCTGTATCAACCAAACAACTCAACCTTTATTTTTACGTTTTTCAATGAGAATAATAAAAAACACAACCAAACAAAAAATATCTTATTACTATAGAATTGTTATCTATACTGGTATAGTTATTTATCTAGAATAACTCAATTCCTCAATTCAAACGGGGGGTAAGGGTGAAGAAAAAACACAATAAGGATCACTTTTGCTTTGGTCTAAGAGAATTTCTCCTTCCATAGGAGTCCAGATCTTTGAGATCTGTGGGATGAAGGAATGATTTTTTTTTCCCGTGGGATGACCAGAAATGACTTAGGAAAAGAGAATTTTAAACGCCATATACCTGGTGTTCAACAGAAGAATAATGAGAATGAATATCAAATTGGCCCTAAGTAGGGCTGGTAAACGAGCTGAGCAACTTGGGCTCGGCTCATGCCCGGCTCAGTTAAAGCTCGTTCAGGCTCGTTCGATTAGATAAATGAGCTGAGCTTGAACAATTTTTAAAGCTCGATTTGTAAATGAGACGAGCCCGAGCCGAAACGAGCTCGTTTACTTAATAGAAAAAAGGTAAACGAGCCGAGCCAGAGCTTATGTCACTTTCACATGTATAAGGTGTTGTGATATGTGAAATGTTACTTTTTCAAATGCTAAACAAGATTTTTTTTAGCTAAACGAGCGCGAGTCGAGCCTTGATTCGAGTTTTGGCTTGACTTGTTTAACAAACGAGCTGAGCCGAGCTTCAACCGAGCTTTTCACGAGCCCAATGGGCCGAGCTTGAACACGAAATGAAGCTCAGTCCCGAACCGAGCCGAGCTTTAGCAGAGCCCGATACTAAACGAGTTGAGTCTGAACATGTCAAAGTTCGACTCGTTCAGCTCGTTTACCTCCCCTAACCTTGAGATAAGAATACTGTGTTCCTAAATTTGGTATGGAAGGACAAGGAAACACATGCATACCGGGAGCTCGTCAATATCAATCTTGGCGAACATGACATCGATGAACTTGGCCGCGAATTCTTTGATTACAGGCTCTATGAACCGGCAAGGACCGCACCATGATGCAGTGAAATGGATCACCATCTAGTAAGATCAAACATTTCTCTCATTTTCCATATATATAACACATATTGAGATAGAGATGTCTGTTGATTTTCTCACAAGCTTTGTGGAGTTCTGGTTAGTCTTCCAGTGTTCTTCCCAATCCTTCTCAGAGTGGAATGTGGAAATGAGTGATTCAGCCTTGTTTTTGCGGGATGAGAATATCGAACCCATCTTTGTTATGATATGCAGATAGGTTTCACTGGTGTAGCATGCATTGATGCATTTGAGTTCCTTTTAAATCCCCACAACACAAGAATCTTTGTATCTATCATTCACTGAAACTCACATGAGAATCAATTCCCCTCGCTTGATTATCTTTTGGAAAGTAGTGCGTTTGAAGGATTTTGCTTCTTGTTTTTTTTTTTTTTTTTTTAGGGTACCGGGGGGGGGGGGGTTTGAACCCGACTCAATCTGACCCAACTTGACATTTGGGCATTGGGGTTCTAGCGTGCGGGTTCAACCCGAACCTGAGCAGTTTGAACCTAATTCGGGTTGAGTTTGGGTTGAGAGATCGAAAACCCGAATCCGAAGTAGGGATGATAAATTTAAATATTCTATGTCTCTTTTAAATTTTTTTAATTTAAATAAAATTTGAATTGTTCAATTTATTTTTATATATATTCTATCACTTTTATAGGTTCATTTATATATTTTTAATAAAAATGTTCCTTAATTTCATCTTTTTTATTTTTTTAATGTGAAACATTGACTTTTATAAAGTTTTGATTGATTAGAATGATATGTTATAGAAGTCAAATTCAAATCCGATCTGAGCTCAATCCAAATCCAACTTCACCCGAATCAAACCCGATGGGTTGAATTTGAGTTGAGCTTCTCGGGTTTGAGAACAAGTTGGGTTGAGTTTATATTGATTTCTTTCAACTTCGATGGGTTCGGGTTGAGCTCCGACCTGATCCAATCCACCCGAGTAGCATCTCTAGGTCCTTGTAACAGAGTCCTGTTGCCTAAATCACCTCACTTTTTATGAGTTTGCAAGTTTTGATTACTAGATCGGGCGTTGGAGTTGTTCGAATCTCATGTGTTCTTCTGATTTTACTGGAGTTGTTCAGAAGGATTTGATTGTAGAATTGTTTGAACATGAGATGTTTTAATTAGTGAGGGATAGGAAAGCCATAAGTTATGAAGAGCCCGTTTGGTATCACTTAATTAAAGTGATTTTGCTTTAATTAAACAGAATGGTAAAAAGTATTGCCAAACGCATTCTAAAAAGTTGATTTAATTGAAAAGTTACTTTAAGCTTTTATTATTAATGCAAAAATGTTTATTTTTTAAAAGAAAAAAACAAATCCGTTTTCCAGGAATTAAGTCTATTTAAAATAACTTTATTCAAAATCTTATTTTTCATACGTGTTTTTAAACGGACCCTTAAGTAAACTTTAATTCCTGAAAAGCGCATTTTTTACGCTTTTTTAAAAAGCAACCATTTTGCACTAATTGAGAGTAACTTTTAATTAAGCTGGTTTCCTGAAACCCGTTTGGTAACACATTTGAGCGTTGTGCTTAATTAAAAGCTGAATCACCCCCCAATCTGTTACCAAACGGGGCCGAAGGTATATATGCATCAAAGTACACCTCCTTCTGGTTTACGGAGTTGGTTATGAATTCTGATTAGGTATAAACGGGGCTACATATCAAAGTGACTTGTCATTATCTTTTAGGTCATCTCAGCCCTTACTCAAACTTATATTTATATTTCAATAAAAATTTAAGGAAAAACTTCATTTAATATGGTGTGTCTTCAACCATAACCTTTTGTTTTACTCAAATCTGTTAAAATTAGCATTTGAAAATTTGGGTAAATGTTTGACTCTCCCATGATTTGGGTAAAAATTTGAATAAAATCATTATTTAGTATGTGTATGGGTAAATGGATGGAAATATTTTATAGTGATTTTTACTCAAATTTAAGTTTGGATGAACATTTGAGTATATGATTGGAGATGTTATTATAAATTAGGGGTTTCCATGTCAAAGTATTTTTTTATTTATTAGAAATTATTATTTATATTGTATTCACAACTTATCCATGCTCAATCAAACAAAATAAAAATTTCTTCATTGTATTTTTTAACAAGAATAACAAAAAAATCTAAATATAAAATGATTTATTTCATATTTGTATTAAAATAGTTATTTATTTTAGAATAGCTTATGTGTCGTTTTTAAAGTAGTGGGTTTAAAATATCAACTCTCCATTGATAACAAAATGGGGAATAAAAAAAAGTGACACTTATCAAACAAAGTGGAAATGCTGATTCAGCATTCTGGATGCCACAATCCACTTATGGCAGTCACATCTCATGGTGCCTATGAATTTGTTCCTAAGACAGGCCAATTTTATACAAGAATTGGTTTGGTCATGAAAGATTCACAAAAAAATTTTATGGCCACTTTTGGGGTTCAGATCCTCTGGTGTGATTTTCAGTGTTGTGATCGTCTGTGGTTTCATTGAGTATCTGCCACGTTTTAGTCATCCAATCCAACGACTAAAAATTAGCTATATATTTTAACGGTGGGCCCCACCTCCTGTTTTTTTTTTCAAATACAAGTCTTGTGTGGTGATTTGTTTGTACTTAGACAACAACCCATTGTAACCTTTCTGTTTGCTTTTAATTGATTTGCATTCACCTGCAGTAATATTTCATTTTGTGTATGTTAAGGTTTTTTATGCGTATTTTTTGGGGTTTCTTGTGACGGCCCGTGCCCAAAAACGCCGACACGTGCACGCCACCAACGCTCTGATACCAACTGTGACGGCCTATATAATCACATATGATAACAATCTTGGAATAACAGATAATCAACAAGATATATATAATCACCTTATATAAACTCACACAGGAAAGTTTAAGCAGTCAACAGAGCATCTAACACACCTCATATACAGTCATCCATATATACAGAGAAATTTAACACAGGCCTGGTTCGCCAGACCAGCCTCTACCAAAATAACTATATATAGATCCAAAAAATCAACATATACACATCTATATATACCTATCACCAGCTGGACGTGGCACCAAAAGAAGACTAAGCCAGCGTCCACAAACCCCGCCTCTACTCTGCAAAGATAGGAGAAATATAATGGAATGAGCGAAAGATGCTCAGTAAGTAACCCAGACATTCCACACAGATGAAAACCAGATATGACATCAAAACTAAAATAGAATCAAGCTCAATACTCTCAATAACGTCAGGTCGAAGCATGAATAGCAAATGAAATCACTGAAAGATCATCAACAGAGAACGGAAACAACATTGCTAATAAACCCACCAATCAAACTGGAAGGAATAACTCAGAATAACACATCACAACCGACAAGGCCAACCGATAACATCAAGAGGCATCACCGATGAACTGAGAACAAATACCCTGAAATCACAATCAAGCTGAATCATCCCAATCTGAATGATAAGAAATCACAACTCTGACCCAAGAACGTCCAGAGCACAGGATTGACCATCTACATGACCCCATCTCGGCCCCCCGCCGTCCGAGATGTCCACAACACACAAACGTCGTGCGTGGCCCTCGAAAAGTCCACCGCGGATATCACGCTACCTGCCCCCCCGTCGTGCAGGCACAGTAGGGTATTAACCGCCCCCCCTACAGGACCTGTACGTACATGCACGCTCATGGGGAGCTAATTCTCAACCCAAATGTAATTCTCAACCCAAATGTAAGGTCTATGGTCATCCAACTCCAAGCAAACAAAAGGTAATATAAGAAGAGCGATATCAAGTACACCACAAGACTCCATGGTTGGACATCACAACCACACTGATCATAGGATGCCAACAAATTACTAGGATGTCTATCATAACATCAAAGAAGGCTCACCATACTAACAAGTCAATTAAGTTTACGAGAATCAATAATGGATTATATAAAAGGGTCACAGAATAAGAAATACCCTGGAATCTCAAGATAAATAGACCAATGATATGAATATTCAGAATCTCGATCAATTACAGAATCTCGAATAACCCAAACAGCAAACCAAATGGTAACAACAACAATAGAACGCGGAATGGAATGGAATAAGCAAAGTCGGTCGGTTACTTACAACAATACAACGTGGAATGGAATGGAACAACAAATATCGAACGGGTTACTTACCTCACAATTTACAATCCAAGCTGGACTCACCCTATTCCAGCTCCTAATCCACGCACAGAGGAAATCCATTGATCAAAATATAACCTCAATCCAATACTAAATATAACCCCATTAATCAAATAATTCCCAAATCCACCAAGACAAACATGACATCCTCACTACAAACCCCAAAATGATACTGTAAAATCAACCATCAAATACCTATTTATCCAACCCCAAAAACATTTTCATATTCCAGCCCCAAATCACAAATTTGATTCAAAACTGAAATAAAACAACCATAGACGAAGAATAACAATGAAAAGAACAAGAATCTTTACCCAGTGTATCATGAAAATACTCCACGAAGCTTTTTCCAATCTTTTTAATTTTTCCCTTGATTTTCCCCTTCTTTTTTTTCCCTCGAAATGAGTCTCGGCGACTCTCTCTCTCTCACTCACAATTAATCCCCAACACCACCGACTCACCCATCATTAAAAACTTTAGATTTCGCCAAATTATAGAAATACCCTTCCACTAAACTCTACGCAGCCCCGACTCAAACAGTCATATCTTTTCGTAGGACAGTTCACTTCAGATGATACAACTTCTGTTAGAAAGATAACGAAAATATCTTCAACTTCTATATTAAGCCAATATCAAAAGAAGCCTCCAACTATATTAAAAATAACGATGAATAGAAGACCTCGCGATTTCTTCTTCTAAGGGCAGAAATGGTAAAACAGCCATAACTTTTCCAATACAGCTCCAAATAACACAAAACTAATTTTATATGAAAGATAACTAAAAAATGAAGACTTTATATGTTGAGCGTGAATCCCAAATATACTTCGAAGGTACTTTTAAAAAATTAAACCAATTTCAGGACTTCAGGGATAATAAAGATCAAAAGTCCAATAGCATAAAATTATCCTATCCTGCAATCCAAACATGTAAATATTAGCATAAACCGACATAAGAGGGTACGGGTCGTTACATTTCTTCTCCTATTCTGTAGTCTTACAGAGGTTATTTGATTTTTTTTTTTGTGCCGATTTTTTCATTGTCGAAGCTTGTCTCAAACTCTAGCGTCTGTCATCGGCTTCGTCGTCTAAGCTCCTAAGACCCACAAAAAATTATTTTGCCTATGTAATGATCTAGTGAAAAAAATCAGAAGATGAAGTCTATAATTTTTACTTCCTCTTATGCTAGTAATAATTTTTATGTGTGAGATTTGATACATGAAATTTAGTATTTGAGATAGATTATATCGTTTTTTTCATATATTTTTGAAGTCATATGAGATTTTCTTAATTTTTTTAGATAATAGGTGATTCCTGAAAACTTACTTATGACATGTTGTTTGATTCTAAACAAGCTGCATGTGATTTTTATAATGAATATGGAAGAAAAATGAGATTTAGCATTAGAAGACATACCCATAACAAGAATAAGCATACAAATGAAATTACTTCATGAGTATTTATTTGTTGTAAGGAGGGTTTTCGAGCTAGTGACAAGCGAGATCATTTGACTTTAAATAGTAGACCGGATACAAGAATAGATTGTAATGCACACATGGCTATTAAATTGAATAAAAGGAATGATAATTATGTGGTTTATAATTTTGTGGAAATGCATAATCACCCTCTTGTAATAGAAGAGTGTGCCCATATGTTGCCATCCCTGCGAAAAATATCATCCTCACAGGCCATTGAAGTGGAATTGGTTGAAGAATCAATAATTCCTCGTAGTTCTGCATATGAGTTGATGAGTGGCAGGCTGGTGGAAGGCAGTCTCTTGATTTTACAAAACAAGATCAAAAGAATTTTCTTCGATCGAAAAGACAAAGAAAATTGGCTTATGGAGAAGCTGCAAGTGTGTTGAAATATTTTCAGTCAAACAATAGAAAATCTATCACTTGCTTATTCCTTCCAATTGGATAGTGAGGAACAGATCACAAATATATTTTGCTGACCCTAGGATGATAATTGATTACGGTCAATTTGGTGATGTTGTATGTTTTGATACCACCAATAAAATTTATAATGAGAATCGACCATTTGGTGTGTTTGTCGGCTTTAATCATCATCGAGAAACTGTTGTTTTTGGGGCTGCTTTGATGTACGATGAGACAATGGATTCATTTATTTGGTTGTTACATACATTTTTGGAGGCAAGGTCAAATAAAACTCCAAAAACAATTTTCACAGATCAAGATGCAACAATGACTAAAGCCATTTTGAATGTGATGCCCGACACATATCATAGGCTTTGTACATGGCATATAATGCAAAATGCATTGAAGCATGTGAATAATGTGTTTAAGGGTCTAGGTGGTGTCCGTAGTATTCTATCAAAATTTATGGACAGCTATGATGATGAAAATGAGTTCTTTGTTGCTTGGCATGATATGCTATGATGATGAAGATGCGTTCTTTGTTGCTTGGCATGATATGCTAGATGAATACAATGTGCATGATAATAATTGGTTGAGCATGATGTTTGGCTTAAGGTAGAAATGGGTTCATTGCTATGTCAGTTTAGCGTGGTCAGTGGGAATTAAGAGCACCGAACTTAGTGAAAGTTTCAATGCGAAGTTATTTTTTTTTAAGTCAAGCCATGGCGTTATGCAATTTTTCATGCATTTTGAGAGGGTGCTCAGTGATAATCGGTATAAGGAGTTTGAGCAGAGTATGTGTTGTGTCAGACATTGCCCAAAGTGAAAGTACATGTTATGATGCTAGTATAGGTAGGAAAAATTTATACTAGGGTAATATTTGAAGTGTTCCAAGATCAATATGTCAAGTCCCTTGATTCATGCATAACATAGATTTTTGAGAATGATGAGATTACTGTTTATACAGTCACTAGCTTTGGCCAAGAGTCTAAGGGGCGACATGTTTAGAAGCAGAGAGACAGTAGCATCTCTTGCAGTTGTAGGTTGTTTGAGATGAGAGGCATTTTGTGTGGTCATGCTATTAAAATCTTAAGAGATAAATTAAATATCATGAAAATTGATAGCCAATATATCCTAAAAAGATGGACAAGAAAAGCAAGAGCTGAAATTGTGCAAGACATGCATGGGCATAATATTGAGGTGGACCTAAGTTGCAACAGACCTATCGATATAGGTCCCTATGCTCCAAGTTTAACAAGATATCAAACCGAGCATCTGAAAGTGATGAAACATTTGATTTTTCCATGAAACATGTTGATGAATTGAGCGACATTGTTGAAGGCATGTTAAGTTTGCAAATGGATGGTCAGGTGCATGATAAGGACGACCACAAAAATGTCTCCATTACTTGTGAGGAGAATGTTGATAAAGATTATTTGGACAATCATTCCTGGACCGCTGCATCATGGGAGAGATTGATGTACACTTATGCCCTTTAATAGATGAGTTGAAAGAGTTGTGGGACATTGGTGTGGAAACCTATGATGTAGCAAGTGGTCAATTTTTTTTTGATGCACACAGCTATCATGTAGACAATTAATGATTTTATTGTGTACGGAAATTTGTCTTGCTGGAGTACATATGGTTATAAGGCATGTCATATATGTTTAGATGATATTTTATCTATGAGGATTACAAGCAAAATATGCTTCATGTTTCATCGCCGTTATTTTCTTGAAACTCACACTTGGCGGAAGAGGTGATTACTTAACGGTCGTCATGAGATGAGAGCTGCACCTCAGGTGAAATCAGATGATAAAATATTGATGCAGTTAGAACATATGAAGAACATAATGATAGGGAAAAATCCTAACAACAAAGACCACTAAAGAAAATATACCCCGTTGAAAAGTAACAAGACAAAGAAGAGCATATTTTTTGAGTTACCATATTGTCGATATGGATTTTTGATGGTGTGTCGTTAATCCGAGCTCTTTCGAACTTGGTTCCGGTCTGTACGCGACGTACCGAATTACCGTTCTAAGGATCCTCCAAGTTCGCTCGACTGCTTACTAGGACGTTGTTGTGATCGCTACTTGCTTTTCCTAAAAAGCAAGAAAAGATAATGATTGCCTCGTGGGAGTTGTGGGACCGACCTCTTCACGTTGATGCAGCTGACCACGCAACGCGGTGAAACTCAGGTACCTCGCACAAAGTGATTAAGATCTAGTTAGGACACGAATGTAGTAAATTATTCTAAAATAAAAAATAAAAATAAATTAAATGTGAATTTTAGAGCGCACCGTGTTGGTTGGTTTGGGGAGAGTACTAGCAATGATTTTACTAACCCTTTCTCAGAAGATTTAACACATTAAAATGCAAGAAAAAAGGGTTGAGATTTATGCACTAACTAGATAATGTAAATGATATTAACTAGTAAATAACAAAAATAAATAAATAAAGAGAAGGCCTTGTTTCTGGGTTATTTCAGAGTCTCTGCATCAACTTCTTTGTCTCGGTCTCTCTCCTCCTCACTCACGCACGCACACACTCGGATCCTTTTGCATGCCTCTGCCCCTCTCACACTTCAAGCTAACAAAAAAAGAAAACCATCTTTTAATCCCCTCCCTTCACTCCTTTTAATATAAACTAAACCCCCCTCCATCTGTTCCTTATAAAACAGCCCCCTTCTTCCTTTATTAAATAAACCCAAAACCTACACAAACTCTCCAAAATAAAAATAAAGAATAAAATAAAAACCATATGCGAAACAGTTGTAGGAACATATCAAGAAACTCAGTAAAATAAAATAGTAAACAAATCAAACAGTTTGTAGAATGGTCAAACCGACGGCTCTACTAGGTGCCGTTACCAGTTCCAGTTTCTTTACGAACAAAACCGACGGCTCTACTATGAACTGTCTCCCGACAGTTGCAGGAAAATTAAATAGTGCATTTTAATGAATCAGAAAGCGGGCATAACCAAGCGGGCATAACCAGTTTGAAGACAAGTAAAACTGACAGCTCTAACAAGAGCCGTCAAAAATCAAACCCAAAAAATTAAAAAAATCAGTAAGGAGCAGTTGCCTTTTATGAGAAACAAGCAATAATAAAACAATAAACAAAGTAAAGGACAATGAAAAATTAAATCAAACAAATAAAGACCGATGATATTCAAGTAGAAATATAAAAGGAAATAAATAAAATGAAAATGAAAGCAAATAAACAAGGTTAGTAATCCTTGGGATGAACCCAAACTTATCGAATCACCTGTACTGAGCGAAGAAAGCAAATAAATAAGGTTAATAGAAAAATTACACTATTTCTAACTGGATCTTAGTCAAAATGTGCGAGCATACCTGTATTGTGCTTCACAAAAGAGGTCCCATCATGATCGCCAATTCGTCGATGTGGATTTTTGATGATGTGTCATTAATCCGGGTTCTTTTGAACTTGATTCCGATCGCAAGTGACGTACCGAATCATCGTTCAAAGGATTGTCGAAGTTCACTCGACTGCTTACTAGGATGTTATTGTGATTGCCACTTGCTTTTCCTCAGAAACAAGAAAAGATAATGATTGCCTCTTGGGAGTTGTGGGAATGACCAATTCACGTTGACGTAGCTGGCCATGCAACGCGGTGAAACTCAGGTACCTCGCACAAATTGATTAATATCTAGTTAGGACACGAATGTAATAAATTATTCTAAAATAAAAATAAAAATAAATTAAATATGAATTTTAGAGCGCACCATGTTGGTTGGTTTGGGGAGGGTACTAGCAATGATTTTACTAACCCTCCTCAAAAGATTTAACACCTTAAAATTCAAGGAAAAAGGGTTGAGATTTATGCACTAACTAGATAATATAAATGATATTAACTAGTAAATAACAAAAATAAATAAATAAAGAGAAGGCCTTGTTTCTGGGTTATTCAGAGTCTCTGCATCAACTTCATTGTCTCGGTCTCTCTCCTCCTCACTCACGCATGCACACACTCGGATCCTTTTTCATGCCTCTGCCTCTCTCACACTTCAAGCTAACAAAAAAAAGAACCCTCTTTTAATCCCCTCCCCTCACTCCTTTTAATATAAACTAATCCCCCCTCCATCTATTCCTTGTAAAACATTTACAGCCCCCTTCTTCCTTTATTAAATAAACCCACAAAACCCACACACATTCTCCAAATAAAAATAAAATAAAAACCCTATATAAAATAGTTGTAGGAACATATCAAGAAAATCAATAAAATAAAATAGTAAATAAACCAAACAGTTTGTAGAACTGTCGAACCGACGAGTCTACTAGGAGCCGTCGCCAGTCCTAGTTTCTTTAAGAACAAAATTGACGGCTCTACTATGAGCCGTCGCCGAAAGTTGCAGGAAAATTAAGTAGTGCATTTTAACGAATCAGAAAGTGGGCAAAACCAGTTTGAAGACAAGTAAAACCGACGGCTCTAACAAGAGCCGTTAGAAAACACGCCCAGAAAATTGAGAAATTCAGTAAAGAGTAGTTGCCTTTTATGAGAAACAAGCAATAATAAAGCAGTAAACAAAGTAAAGGAGCAATGGAACATCAAATCAAACATATAAAGAACAATGATAATCAAGTAGAAATATAAAATAAAATAAATAAAATGAAAATGAAAGCAAATAAACAAGGTTAGTAGTCCTTGGGATGAACCCAAACTTGATGAGATAGGGGGTTCTCAAATGGTCTTAAGACCAACTGGCCGATGGCCCTAGTGTAGGCCGTCAGTTGCATCTCATTTCCAAAAGAGCTATTCAAAGTCCAAAATATGCAACAACCAACACTCAATTTCTTTAAACAACACTTGGGTTTACAAAGTTTCTTAAGGGTTGGATTATGAGAGTTCTAATGAGGCCCTAAAAGAAACAAAAGAGAATGAGGGAGATGGAGGTGGGTGAGCAAAGCAAAATAGGAGTTTCTTTATATCCTCTCCTCTATTTTAGGCTAAAAGTGGACATCGGATGACTGATTTCGTGGAGCTTTTCTTTTGTTTCCTTGCTGCTTTTTCTTCTTCACTCTCCCCCTCTATTTATAGTGCAAAACCCCCTCTCACAATTTTCTTTCATCCTCTCTATGTTAGATAACACATAGAAGCCTTAAATGCTTCCTTTCCCGTTGCCCAGAGGCCCGCAAACATGTCCCCTAGGAGTGGTAGTTGAAGGAGGAGTGCCATTTCTTTTGCCTTGCTGTTTTGCCAGCCTTTCAGATGCAGACACGCAACGGCTCCTATCAGATCCGTCGGATCTCAGATCGATGCTCTACCAGCAGTCGTCAGACATAATTTCTTAATATTACTTCTGAGGTGTGTTTCATGATATTCATTCTGTAAACTTTCCAACGCTGCTGACAGATCGAGAATCGGAGGTGTACTGCTTAAGTTATGGTCTGATCTTGTGGGGGTATCCAACTGTCAAAGGAAAATAGAAGGCTCCTCTTGTGGTCGTCACCCAATACCGACAGCTCATGTCCTTGTTATCAATTTTAGAAGTCATGATCCTCGTTCTGTGAGCTTTCCAGAGCCGCTGATGGATCGAGAATCAGAGCTGTATTGATCAAGTTATGATCCAATCTTGTGAGGGTGTCCGATTGTCTGTGTGGAGGCATTCCTTCTACTTCTTCTTGGGCCAAATCACCTTGATCTTGATTTGTTGGTTGTTGTCTAATCTTGAGCGTGATTACTTTTGAGAGAATATGTGGTTCAAGCTTACATAAATATTATAAGTGATAAGTATTATGCTATTTAGATCGGTAAAAAATGGGGTATCTACACATACTGGTCAAAATTAAAGATAAGACATATCCTTGATGTCATGCACGTTGAAAAAATATAGGTGACAATGATTTATACACTGTTTTAAACAACGAGTTAATAACAAAGGATATTGTCAAAGCCATACAAGATTTAAAGAATATGAAAATATAGAAAGAGCTTTGGATCAGGGAGGATGGAGGAAGAATGGTGAAGCCTCATGTGAGCTTTGCATTAACTTCAGTGGAGAGGAATGGGTTTTTGGAGTGGATATAACATGTTAGATTCCTTGATGGTTGCGTAGCGAACATCTCGAAAGAGGTAAACAATCAAGGTGGTAAGATCTATGGATTAAAGAGTCATGACAGTCATATAATGTTGTTGCAATTGCTCCAATTGAAATTCGACCATATCTACAGAAAGATGTATGTACAACACTTGTTGAGCTATCTAATTAATTTCTTCCAACAACTGATTGCAAAAAAATTGATTTTTGTCTAATCTTGACAAGTTGGAAGAAGGGATAGTGATGATCTTGAGCAAGCTCGAAAGGATTTTCTCACCTGCATTCTTTGATGTGATGGTTCATTTGGCAATATACTTATCATGTGAAGCCAGGTTAGCCAGGTCCATTGGACCTAGCTGGATGTATTCAATTGAAAGGTAACGAGTGCCGGCCTGGTCCCGAAGACAGGGTTCTTGAAGACCTCGAGCAGGTCCCGATAGATCCCCTTGACCCCGAGAAATACTTTCTTGTCAAGAATTTGTGCGATACTCGACCTCCTAGTCAAGAAATAGGACATCTTCGCTTGGAAGCCTCAAGACATACCTGGGATCGACCCCGAAGTAGAAAATCATCGGTTGTTCATCTCGCCGGCCCTCCGTCCAGTCCGACAGAAATATTGATGAATGGCCACGGTCCACGCAGAAACGGTGCGAGACGAAGTGAACAAACTCTTGGCTGCTGGGTTCATCCATGAGGTACGATACCCTGAGTGGTTGGCCAACACCATGGTGGTTCCAAAGAATAACAAGAAGTGGTGGGCCTACATGGACTTCACTGACCTGAACAACGCATGCCCGAAGGACAGCTTCCCGCTTTCAAAAGTCAAGCAGTTGGTGGACTCCTCATCGGGTAATGAGCTAATAAATTTCATAGATGCTTATTTAGGCTATCATTAGATCCCGATGTACGAGCCTGACCAGGAGAAAACGGCGTTCATAACTCCCACTGGCATTTATTGCTATATAGTAATGCTATTTGGGTTAAAGAACGCTGGGGCCACTTATCAGAGGTTGGTGACTAAGGTCTTCCAGCACCAGATCGACAAGATTGTGGAAGTCTACATCGATGACATGATGGTCAGAAGCGAGCGCCGAGTTGACCACTTAGCCCACCTGAAAGAAGTCTTCGCTGTGTTGTGTAAGTACCACCTTAAACTAAACGCCACGAAATGCTCCTTTGGAGTCACCTCTGGTAAATTTTGGGGTATCCGATGACACAGCGAGGAATCGAAGCCAATCCTGATCAGATTAAGGCAATAATGGAGATGGAGCCTTCGCGAAACAAAAGGGAGGTGCAGAAGCTAGCCGGAAGGTTGGCCGCTCTCAACCGGTTCATCTCCAAAGCCACCGATCAATGAAAGCCATTCTTCCAGCTGCTTTGAAAAGTTTAGAGGTTTGAATGGACGCTAGAATGTCAGAAAGCGTTCGAGAAAATAAAAAAGAACCTCAACGGGGCGGAAACCAGGTATTCCTGCATCGAAAAGCTTTCGTTTGTCTTGATCGTTTCTGTCCAAAAACCGCGCCATTACTTTCAAGCCCATACGATTTATGTCATCACCGATTCCCCTATCAAAGTTGTGTTGCGAAAAGCGGATGTCGCAGGACAGTTGCTTAAATGGGCAGTGGAGTTGTCAGCTTTTGACATCCACTACCAGCTCAAGAACGCAATTAAAGGGTTGGTCGCGGACATTATCGCCGACCTTATACCTGCGGAGCAACATGTCTGCGCCGTCTCCAAATACAGACCAATTTCTTGGACACTCAATGTCGATGGGGCGTCCAATCGAAAAGGGTCAGGAATAGGGCTGATCTTGTTAAGTGAAGACGGGTTCCTATTTGAGCATGCGATCAAGCTGGGATTCAAAGCTTTTAACAACGAAGCCGAATACGAGGCTCTCATCGCAGGCTTGGAGTTCACAGTAGATCTCGGTGTCCGTAAACTGACGATTTACAGCGACTCTCAGCTCGTAGTATGTCAGAGCACTGGCGAATATCTGACGAAGGATGATCGCATGGCGGCTTACCAGACATGTACTCTACTCACACAGATCGGTGATTGAAAAATCCACGCAATCGATCGTCCGCAGAATACTCAAGCTGATGCCCTCGACCTCTTTGGAGTGCGACCTCTTGTTGAGAGTGTTGTTCTCACAACCCCTTTTAAGAGTGTTTTATTTGAAACCAAGTTCATGCACGACCTCGAATGGGCATTCATTCACATAAAATATTCATAATGAATTGAAACCAAGTGAAAAAAAATTTATTTCAAAAGTAGTACTTTTTCAAATGCATTACATTGCGAGGTCTTAGGAGTGTCTCTCCATTAATTCGTTCTATATAATAAGCTCCTTTGGGGCGCAGTCTGATGACCTTATATGGTCCCTCCCAACTGGGTCCGAACTTACTATTAGATCATTTTCTGGGATTCGGGGAATACCTGTTTGTAGATACCCCAATTTTGACCATCCAGAGAGACATAAATATTTCAAGTAACACCCGAAAATATCCCACGGTTGGACATCAAGTAGAGAACCGAAGTTCAGGAAACCGAAAACCCTAACTAGCCCTAATCGGAAACCCTAACCCTAAACCCTAAACCCAAACCCTAACCCTAACCGGAAACCCTAACCTAAACCGCAAAACCCTAAACCTAGCCCTAAGCCCTAACCTAAACCGCAAAACCCTAAACCTAGCCCTAAGCTGAGAACCAAAAACCCAAAAACCCTAAGTTCCTCGCTAGGGGCGGCTGGATCTAACCAGCCGCCCCATACCAGGCGGCTAGTTAGCACTAGCCGCCCCCCTGGCCGACTTTAAACCAGTCCCCTGGATGGGACATAAAGCAGTATTAAATGCTGATCATTGCGGTCGATGATGGTATTCAGCCACCCTATCTTGGCCGGATCAACCCAAGTAACCGACCCAAGCCACCGCCTGTCAGAGATGGGACGTTTGGCAGGTTATGATAGGGGCGGCTACCAGGAAGTAGCCGCCCAATCCTGGGCGGCTAGTTCGCCACCGCCTGTCAGAGATGGGACGTTTGGCAGGTTATGATAGGGGCGGCTACCAGGAAGTAGCCGCCCAATCCTGGGCGGCTAGTTAGCACTAGCCGCCCTATACCTGGTCTCTGACAGAAGAACCAGAGAATTAATGAGGGGTCTAATCGAAGCCAACCCACTCTATTACCCCCTGGACTTTCCCCTGCCTCTCTTTTACTATAAATAGAGGAGGTCCCAAGCCTTTAAACCCATCACCAATAAAAAAAAAAACCAATTCACAACAATAATCCACAACCCACAATTCACATTCCCCTTCCCCACTAGAAATCCCAAGAGAGAGAGAGAGAGAGAGAGAGAGGGAGAGAGAGCCCCTTTTGTGAGAGAAATACCCATTTTCCTACATAAAATACCTTCTCATCCCACCCTCCAAAAACCCGGGCTAAACCTAGCTTAGCCCCTGTCCAAAACCAAACCCATTTCCTGCCAAAGTTCTGTCCAAACCAAACCAGGCCCCGGACGGCTGAACCCTATTAGCCGCCCCTGACCAGACGGCTTGATACCACTAGCCGCCCCCCTATACACACCCCATTTGCACCCCTATGTCCCAAGACTCCTTTAGTCAAGCCCCGTAAGCAGAATAGAATTTCCTGTTTTTCACCTCTGTGTACGGTATATCCGTGTCTCAGAGCGGAGACCCCATAAACTCCCTGTAGATACCCCAATTTTGACCGTCGAGAGAGACGGAAATACTTCAAGTAACACACGGAAATATCCCACAGTTGGACATCCAATAGAGAACCAAAGGTTCGGTAAACTGGAAACCCTAACCCTAGCCTTGACCTAAACCTAAACCGGAAACCCTAACCCTAGCCATGACCTAAACCTAAACCGGAAACCCTAACCCTAGCCTTGACCTAAACCTAAGCCCTAAACCCTAACCCTAGCCTTGACCTAGCCCTAAACCCTAACCCTAACCTAAACCTAAACCTAAAACCTAAATCGGAAACCCTAAATTCTAAAAACCCTAGAACCCCAAGTCCCTGGAAAGGGGCGGCTAGATCTAACTAGCCGCCCCATACCAGGCGGCTAGTTTGCACTAGCCGCCCCCTAACCGCCCCCTGGCCGACTTTGGACCAGTCCCCTGGATGGGACATAAAGCAGCAATAAATGCTGATCATTGCGGCGGGTCATGACCTTTAGCCGCCCTCTCTTGGCCGGATCAATCCAAGTAACCGACCCAAGCCACCGCTTGTCAGAGATGGGACGTTTGGCAGGTCATGATGGGGGCGGCTACCAGGAAGTAGCCGTCCCATCCTGGGAGGCTAGTTAGCACTAGCCGCCCTTCACCTGGTCTCTGATAGAAAAAACCAGAGAATTAATGAGAGGTCTAATCGAAGCCAACCCACTCCATTACCCTCGGGATATTTTCCTACCTCTCTTTTACTATAAATAGAGGGGTCCCAAGCCCAAATAGAATATCAACAAATCAACAACATAACCAATTCATCTTCAATCACCAATCCACCCCCCCCACTTGTTCAAACCCTTCCACCACTAGAAATCCCAAGGCAGCGAGAGAGAGAGAGCCCCTTTTGTGAGAGAAACACCCATTCCCTACATAAAATACCCTCTCATCCCACCCTCCAGAAACCCGGGCTAAACCTAGCTTAGCCTCTGCCCAAAACCAAACCCATTTCCTACCAAAGCTCTGCCCAAACCAACCCAGGCCCTGGACGGCTAAACCCTAGTAGCCGCCCCATACCCGACGGCTCAAACCCACTAGCCGCCCCCCCATATCCACACTCCTTTGTCCCAAGACTCCTTTAGTCAAGCCCGGAAGCAGAATAGGATTACCTGTTTTTCACCTCTGTGTACGGTATATCCGTGTCTCAGAGCGGAGACCCCACAAACTCCCCACGTAGGCGATCAAATCCAACACAAACTTTTCCTGCTTTTCGAGAAAGCAGGTGGCGATCACAACAAAACCCCGTCTTTTCTGAGAAGCAGTCGGGCGGCTCAGAAACGACTCTCCGGGCGGTGATCTGATCAGTCGCGAGACGGACCAGGACCAAGTTCACAGAACCCACTAAGAGGGTTAGGCCACGCAATTCCTGACCCATCTAGAGGAAAAGATGGCCAGTCTAGGATACCAATCTGTAGAGGACATGTTTCATGACCTCGCCGACTACCGCCAGGTCAAAACCCTAAGACAGGAGGTCCCTGTCGAAACCCCCAAATCCACTCCCAAAGCCCCATCCACACCCTGCTGCTCGGTCAATCCGAGCATTTTTTCATTCGCCCCCCTTTCCCCCGCGAATCCGAAATTCCCAGTTGTTTCCACCCCAGGCCCCTACCAGGCCACCCCAAACCCGGGACCGCTAGGCAGCCCTCCCAAGGGAGAAACACTGGACGAAACCATACGGAGAATCCTCTCCGAGACTGGTCCCTTGGCCCCCAAACACATGTCTCTACATAACCTGAGACAAATCCCGTCAGTCCACCTACCGGAGGGATTCAAAATCCCCAAATTCCGTCGGTATACGGTCGTGGAGACCCAGACATTCATTTAACTGCCTTTTATCTAGACGCACGCCCGTTTCTAGATAATCAACCTCTACTAGTCTTCCTCTTCCAAAAATCATTGGAAGGAGAAGCACTACAATGGTTCTCCACCCTCCCTGTAGATCACTTGTCGAATTTCTCGGCTGTAAGCGAGAAATTCTTGGGCCGCTACGGCGACCAGAGGATTAGGACCCCCTCTATTTTAGATTTAACCGTAGAGAGAATGAGGCCTAGGGAGGAATTCGAGCAATACGTGTCTCGGTGGCGCACCCTTGTCCACCGAACCGGTCTGCAACTCACAGAATGTCAAGAAATTGACATAATGTTACAGAGCCTGAGTCCAGAGCTTCGTACGAGCCTTTCGTACGGAGACTGTACTACGTATCAGCTTCTGATTGACCGCCACAACAGGATTTCCCGTTGTGCAGCCCCAGTAGTCCAAACCCAGTCCCCACCTATCAGCCATAGGGTTGGACAACCGCCTCGTAACGGTAGAGGGGATTATTACACAAGTATCAGCACTCTACCCGAACGGAGCGCGTGTTACCGATCGAGGAACGACTCCGAGACAGTACACGTCCGGTTCATCCGGGTATACGCCGCCTCGGCCAACCAACCAAAATTTTACTCCTCAATCGGAACCCGCCCCCGTGCCGACACGACTAAGTCCTATATTCCAAAGCTTTATAAATCAGATCTCGGTACGTACAGATCCTATAACGCATGTTGGAAAGCGAAAGCTAGAACCTGCTACACAACCCCTGGTGGAAGAACCAGAAGACCTGCCTAGGATCATTTCAGGTGGCTTGATCCTTCCGGCGCCTTTCCCAATACACCCAAACCCCATCAAACCCCTCCCCCTATACACAGAACAAGTATCCGAGCCCATTCTGGTTCACCCGATAAAGGGAGGTCCCATCCGACCATTGAACCATTTCTCCCATACACAACCTAGTCAGATCTTTGGCAACAAAGCCAGAGTTCTTCCTGCCTGTCCCTCTACTCCATCGGGGACACAAGCCTCTGTTCCCCAGCAACCACCCCAAAGGAAATACACCGCTATTCCACCCCCATTGACCTATGAGTTTCCAGTACCTGAAATTATTGAATCCGTAGAATGTCCCAAGCAGGACTCTGACGATGATGAAGAGTTTTTGGCTGGAGAACTATCAGAACTATTTTACCCTTCCCAAACACAACCCAATCCATCATCCAAGCCTTACCACCGATTAAATCTGAATACCCCTTGTCTCTACCTGCTCAAGACCAAATCATATCAATGCCCATCGAACCTACCTTGGTGGTCTTGGATGACTCACCTTTTTACTCATCAGATTCTGAGACTGATCCAGGTCCGGTTCAACCAATTATGCATGTCTCTGAACCACAACCACTCATATTTAAAAATGCACAATTTGAGGGATCGGTCAAGCCATCCAAATTGCCAAACTTGCCATCTCATCTACCTAAGGAGCTCTTTCCTCCGGATTCCCCCGCAATATCTAAATCAATTATTCTATATCAGACCCATAAGCCCCTGATTACTCCAGTTGAAGAGTCTTCACCCTCACCATCGTTAGGGCCTCAATATTATGGTAAACCTTGCTCCCTTGCACTTGTTCAGTCAATAGTCACCCCTGCGACTTGCTTTTCCATATCCACATCTTTATTGACTGACCCACCTTTGAGGAAAGAGTCTCCTCCTACTAAGGGTCCATGGCAAAGCAAGCGCCACCTGCGCTTTCGACATCTTTTAGGTTTTGACATTCTGATAGATGCTGTCAGAATAGACGCTGAACAACAGTGGTTGAGAAGGCGTCAAACGCGCTTCAAGACAGAGAAGAATCGATACACAATGAATGATACATCAGAAAATTCAAGTATCATTCCCCTAAAAATCCTGCAATTTGAGCCTCCATAGAGGACTCACCTTGCACCATCATATCCTGGAGGTCACCCTTCAGTGCTATATACTATCTTTTACCTGCTTTCTTATTTTCTAAATACTTTACAAACTTTCTCAAACAAAAAAAAAAAAAAAATCAAAATATCTGTTTCCCAACTCAGGCCATTTTCAAAACCATAAATATGCATCTGTCTCTACACTTTTGAAAATATAAAAAAAAAAATAAAAAGAGCGAAAAAAGAAGAAAAGAAAAGAAGGGTGGCAAGGGCATTTGAAAAGAAGGTGGTAAAAAGAAAATTCGAAATCGGGGAATTAGTACTTAAGCAAATCATGCCATCAAGACTGCCCCACCCGAGAGGAAAGCTGCAACCCACATGGGAAGGACCCTATGTGATCTCCCATGCCTATTCCGGGAATGCCTACCGCCTGGTAGATGCCGAAGGAGTCGAGGTTCCAGGTTCGTGGAATGCACTTTATCTGAAGAAATTCCATGCATGAAAAACTTTCAATACTTAAGAACTATTATTCTTCCTTCCTGCGATTTCCAGCGTTTAGTACTTGATAATAGAATTATAAGACTCTCAAAGATAAACTCGTATCTATTTGAACACGTTTCCGCCAAATCATGTCATTCCCTTCACACACGTATAACTGGACTAGATTTGCCTGATAGAAGAAAAATTGCCTACCCCGTGGACTGGGACAATTTAAAAACTCCCCAAAGCAAAATATCCCTTATTTCCGCCCCGCTCGTATTAACCCTAGGTCAAAATGAGGAGTTACCCGGACCTAGCATATGTCCCAAAAACTGGCTCTGGCACTATATAAACACTTCTAGAGGGGAAACATGAAAAGAATTGGGGTGAAAAACAGAAGAGCCCCCCCCCCCTCAAATCAAAACAAAAAAAAAAGCAAAAAGAGAAAATCAGGCAAGGAGAGGCCAAACACCCAAGAGAACGGGTTAAACTCTCTATTTAGCAGGCTTTCACGCCTTTACGTACGGTATACGCTAAACAACGGCTATACCAGTACAGATCCAAACAACGGACTGTACTTTCCACCCAAAAATAAAGAAGTGGTAAAAAGAAGAAAGCCAGAGGGACCTAGGAAGTAAGACATGTGCTAGACTGGGACAATTCTAAAATATTGCCTGAAAGGAAGATATTACTCTTACCTCATTCACCCTCTCCCCTTTTATTTTTTTTGCAATGGGGGTTCAAAATTGAGCTATGTCCACCGGGAAAGCAAAATTTTGACCAAGGGTAGATCACGTCTAGGTTTACACACACACTCACACGAGTTCACTTAGAAACTTGCCTATCCAAAGGAAGCTTATTTGACTTGACTCTTGGTACATTCATGGATTTTTCAGCATGTTTAGAATAATACGATTAAGCATTTGAAAACCATGAACCTAGGAAAATCGATGCCTAAGGCTTATACCTCTCAAATACAATCCTGGTTTGGACATGAGTGACCACAAGGGCTCCTCCACGGGGACTTGACGGTGTCTTTTACTTATGAAAATCAAGAACATTGCCCTCTCACCTAAAAAAAGTCATTGAAGAACTAAAATGCCCCCTTATGCCACTTATACTTACGCATAAGCTTGCATTTTCCTTTTCCAAAACACCTTGGCATCCGTTTTCTTGAAATATTAAAGTTAACCCCCCCCCCCCCGAATATTAGAATTGTCCCCACTCATATGAGAATTGTCCCCACTCACCTCATGCCCTTCCGCACATGCGTGAGAAGAAATTGTCCCCACCTCCTACACATAAGTTCTTCTTCACTCACGCACTTGGAATCCCTTCCTCGCGCACTAAAGCCTGGTCTCCCACACTTTACTTTCTCGCATTTATATTTCCATTCCGCCTTAAGATGAATTGTAGCCCTTGACGATTCAAGCAAGATGGGCTCGAAAGTCAGTGCAGGGGCGCAATCTGGACGGATTTAACACTTGGTCCATGGAAAGAATGTTTTTATAGGTCTCAAAGGATAAAGCACTCAGGAGGACTTTCAGCAACAGCAGACAAGAAGCAAAACCAGGAAATTGTCCCAGGCAGGGGGCGGCTAAACCCGACTAGCCGCCCCCCTGGAGACGGCTAATTTATACTAGCCGCCCCTGCCCCCTGCCCTCTTGTCCAGGTAAAAACCCAGGCAAGGGGCGGCTAAATGCAAGTAGCCGCCCCTCACTGGGCGGCTAAACGCAACTAGCCGCCCCTCACCTGCTACCCCATCTGCCCTGTCAGTCCCGGCCTCAATCAACTCTTCAACTCCTTTGAATACCTGTCAAAACATTCCTTTCCCAAACATGCATACACACATTTTAGACACATATTCATACACAAGACCTGTATCGATACCATGCTATAATGATTATATATTAGAATTCTACATCCATCCATAAATCAAAACCTATAAACACCAAGTTCATTCATCCACACACATACACATCCCTATAGATTAGGAAGGCTTTCTAAAAAACATTAAACATCCATGCTAAACTATACCAAACCATGCAAACAAGAAATTAAATTGTCCCACCATACCATAAACGTAAATTGTCTTCTAAAAACACCTAAAATGCAAAAAAGAAAGAGATAGGTCCACCAAGAACTCCAAACTCCGAAGTCTTGAGCTGTACTTCACCGAAATATCACCCAAAACCAAAAACAAAAGAAGAAAAACATGAATTCATCGCATATGTACTATTCTTCTATTTAAACCAAGACACAAAGAAGCTATACCTTGGCGTATCGTCATCCGCTGGAGGCTGAGTAGGAGGAACGTCCTGACTTGGCTGAGAAGGGAGCGGGAGGTAAGGAGAAGACTGAACCTCTGGAGCATCGGGAGCGGCAGGAGTCTCTCGAACCGAAGACGCGGCCCTCGCGTATATCCCACGACTTCGAGACACCGAAGGACGAGAGGCACGGCTGAAGGTGGCCCCAGTAGCCAAGGAAGCCGAGAGAGAATGGTCAGGCTCAAGTGGAAGAAGATTGAGGTCCGCCTCGGTCATGGAGACCCCTCCAACCAATTTCCCCCTCATAGTAGCCTCCCAGAGACGGACCTGCTGCATATCTCTATCTCTCCTCTCCAATCTCTGTCGGAGGCGACTCTCCGTCCCTCTGGCCCGATCCTCGGCGGCCCTCAACCTCTCCTCCAACTCCCGCGCCCTCGCATCCGACGCCCTGAGCGCCTCTCGGTCCCTATTCCCGGCCGCCTGCAGAGAACAGACTAAGTCTCCCATCAAACCTCCGGGAACACCCGCCGAAGCCTCCAACTCCAACACCCTCATCTGGAGGGAGTCCCTCTCACGGCCTAGGGTGATGAACCCCTCCTCTCTCAAGGCTACCATGGACCTCAGCCGGTCCACCTCCTCCTCAGCCCGAGAAGCCCTGCCCCTCGCCTGGCCCAACTCCATCCTTGTGGCCGTCAACTCATTCCGGGCCACATCCAACTCCCTCGTCAATTCGAGCTCTCGCTCGAACACCATGGAAGGAGGAGGAGCGGAAGAAGAAGAAGCACCGTCGGCCCTCGCTCTCGACAGCGCATCCACCTGAGCCTCGAGGACCCGGACCTGGTCCTGCAAGTGTCCCCTCTGTACCCGCAAGGCCTCTATTTGCCTGGCCCGCGCTTGGAGGTGCTCATTGGCAGTCTTGAGCCTCTTCTCCATCTCATTCAGCTCAACCTACAAAAGCAACATCGGTCAGAATATACCCAAGGAGAAGAAAAGAAAAGAAAAGAAAAGAAGGGGAGAAAGACTTACATAGGCATCCAGGACCTCCTCCTCCATAGTCCCAAGGATACTGGCATATTCCTGACGATACCAAACCATATACTCCTCACTGCTAGTCACCTCGGGACGACGCTCCACCAAAGCACCTCGGCCCATCCATCCCGCCACATACGTCACGTAGTTCCACGGGAGGTTCGTGTCCCGAGGAAACCCAGCCACCGAGATCGAGGGGCGCTTCGGCAGAGGATCAGGCACCCACTGGTGGTACCCAAGCTGGCGGACGACCCGGCTGATCGCATGAAACATGACCTCATTAAAATAGATCAGCCAGATATCCCGCGACAACTCCGCTGGGACCTCCTCCTCCGTGTAGGGCCTCCACGTCATCTATAAAGCATCAAAAAGACAGGAAGAGTGCTTAGTCAAACGAAAACCAAATACAAGCCAAAACAAACCTCGAAGGAAATTTTATACCTCTTCCTCCGTCAAGACACGGAAGGCCTCCCGGAACTGAGCGAGGCGATGCAAGCGGGAAGATCCCCGGGGCGCCCATCTCATGGCCCAGGGGAGGACATGATCAAAAGGCACCAGGGTCGGGCGATCGATGGCGAAGTGCTCGTACCCGAAGATCTGGCAAAGAGAGAGGAAAATTATCATGATCAAAGTGAGCTAAACCCAAAAGAAAGCACCCTCTACTCACACATACTTGGAGAAAGGGCGCAAAACCACCAAGGTTCTTTCCCCCAGCCCTCTTGACCTTCTTCGAGAGCTCCGCAAATAGATGGGCCAGCATCGCCGCTCCCCAAGCGTATCGCCCCATGCCCTCTAGGTCCCTCATCAACAGAAGAGAATGTGAGGAAACCTTGTCGGAGGCCGTCGAGAAGAGGACCCGGCCGAAGAAGTATAAAAAGAACGCCCTCAACTCCCTCCGTGCCCTCTGTGGGCACGCGGCCGCCTCTCTCGCCTCGATCATCGCCCACCGCCTCTCGAAGCTAGCTGTAGCTTCGCCCTTCTGACGCTCTGTAAAGGAGCCGAGGCCATATTGCCTCGACAACTGCCCAAGGGGGATCCGGTTCAGCGTCCTCACGCGCTCCACGTAGTCCCATTCTCCAATCAACTCCAGGAATAGTGCCTTATAGTCAGCGAGGGTGGCCGCGATCACTGCCTCCCCAGACACCGGAAGACCGGTAATCCGATAAACATCCTCAAGGGTCAGCATGACAGCACCGGTAGGGAGAATGAACGTGCAACTCTCCGGATCCCACCTCTCCGCCAAAGCCTCCACGTAAGGACGGTGGACGTGGAACGGCTCGATCAAGAAAAAGGAACGGAAGCCCGCTCCATCCACCAAACTCCTCTCCCCCTGCCCCAAGGCGTCGTACCATCTCTTCGTCCCGTGCCATAAGGCCCGAATACGGTTCGGTCTCTACAAAACGAACGAAGGGAACATGGGTTAGTTT
This sequence comes from Acorus calamus, assembly GCA_030737845.1. Lineage (NCBI taxonomy): Eukaryota > Viridiplantae > Streptophyta > Magnoliopsida > Acorales > Acoraceae > Acorus > Acorus calamus. The sequence goes on from CM060870.1 coordinate 23,839,231, forward strand.
AAAAGCGATTGAAAGGTAAGAGTCCAAGCTTACGAAATCATGTTAAACCATGCTTAGCAAAATGACACTTCCATAGGCTAAATATAGAAACAAAAGCATGAAAGTAAGAAGCTACACTCCTCATATGATCACGCATACTAGACAAACATCAACATATCCCACCGTGGTCACCACTCACATGCTTTCTTACATCACAGCTTATCATGCTTATACCTTCCCTAAACACACCTAAGCAATATAAAACTGGGACCCGTGAAATGCATGCGTACACCCCCCATGCTCTACCACAATCAAACACATATGAAGTCACATACAGGTAGAAAAGTATCAAATGCAAGCATGCTAGCCGTATCACTCCTCTTTCTTTTATATGCATACAACAAGCATGGATGTACATATAAAAAATTGTCCCCTTCCTTTTTTTTCTTTTTTTTCAACACAAACTCGTTCGCATGCTCACAATATCCCACCGTGATCAAACTATACATACAAGCATGCATCTTAGACACACATATCACTCACTACTACCTAATCATGCATATTAGACGCACATATCACACACTATCACCTATTTATACCACGAAAGACATACACATATAAATCAAAGGGTAAGACAAAGGTTGGGAACATACCATGGCCCGCGTGGACCCAGGAGCGTCCACCTCGGCCTCGTCGGGATCGTCCATCCCATCGTCATCCCCCTCCTCGTCCTCCTCAAACACGGCCTCCTCGGCCTCAGCCTCAGCGCCAACGCCGGCCTCCGCGGCCCCCATGTTCACACCCTCTGCCTCCCCGGCCTCCTCCCCAACATCAGCCCCTCCTACCTCCTCCGTGCCCGCCGCACCGGAGGCTAAGCCCTCAAAAACACCCATAGCTCTTCTCTCCTCCTCTGCTGCCCTGGCCTCTATGGCCACCCTATCCAACATCCCGATAATGGCGTCCAATGACGCCCTCTCACTTTCACTTACCCCCTCGGCCTCGGCCCTTCCCTCCATTGCACCCCCAACCAATCCCCCGACCCTTGAAGCCGCCTCCTCGACCAACTGCCGGTCGGTCCCCACGCCTCCTCTTGCGTGAGTAGCCTATCATAACACCCCCAACCTCCGGGATAGCCCCCGAAGACGTACGCGTGCCCCTAGCCGCACCGGTATCCACTGACGGCACCTCCGCCGCACCCACGACCTCCCTCACGACCTCCTCCTCCACCCGATCACTCCCCGATGAACTAGACCCCGAGACAGCCCCTCTCTGTTCTTAGGAAGACCTAAGGCGCTTCATCATCGAAGCCGTCCTCTTCCCCTTCGTCATCTCCTCCGATTTCGCACAAAAGAAAAACCCCAAAGAAAATCTAGGGCTCCGAAATCAAGAAGAAAGGAATGATGGAAGGCTTAAACAAAGGATTCAAGGTGTTTTAAAATCAAGATTTTCGGTTTAAAATGAAAAAGAAGAAGAGAGGAGGGAAGAGTAACCGTTTTAAAACGTATGGAGAGAGAGAGAGGGTCCCCTTTTCGGTTATAAGGGACCCAGTCGAGGGGCGGCTACCCACGAGTAGCCGCCCCCTATCGGGCGGCTAGTTACAACTAGCCGCCCCTCCCAGTTTTTTCTTTCATTTAAAAACCCCCCTTTCCAATCTTTTTTAGCCTTAAATATCAAAGTTCTCCATACCAAAACAACCATGTATTGGCTTATTTCCAGACATTACTTGATCAAACACAACTTTCCCGAAGTTTTGTCACACGTTCAGTACCACTCAAATTTGAATTTCTCCAGTTCTGGTTCTTTTCCACAGTTCTTATCCTTCGGATGATCCAACTCACCCAAACTCAACTTTTACTTGCTTTCTGTCGGCGATATCCCCTCCTTGCTGAGTTTTCCCAAGCACGGGAACGGTAGGCACGAGGAAACTGACGCTGGGCTGCTCCGTGCACGATAGCTAAGAACCCCGACCGCGGGTTGGATCACTCACCATTTACTTTTCCCCGCCTTCCACCTGGATCATCCTCTCGGATAAAAATTCTAAAGTCAAGACCTAGCCTCTGACGGTCTAAATCAACTCCCCGAGTAGTACTGCTCATATTGGCACAACTCCTTGAAGGTCGAGCCGGCCAAAATAGGGGTCTCTTTCCTTATCATCGGTCGAAGTCTTTCATGCTTCGCACAAAGACCCCGTCCGATGAGGGACAATTGTAGATACCCCAATTTTGACCGTCCAGAGAGGTGGAAATACTTCAAGTAACACACGGAAATATCCCACAGTTGGACATCCAATAGAGAACCAAAGGTTCGGTAAACCGGAAACCCTAACCCTAGCCTTGACCTAAACCTAAACCGGAAACCCTAACCCTAGCCATGACCTAAACCTAAACCGGAAACCCTAACCCTAGACTTGACCTAAACCTAAGCCCTAAACCCTAACCCTAGCCTTGACCTAGCCCTAAACCCTAACCCTAACCTAAACCTAAACCTAAAACCTAAATCGGAAACCCTAAATTCTAAAAACCCTAGAACCCCAAGTCCCTGGAAAGGGGCGGCTAGATCTATCTAGCCGCCCCATACCAGGCGGCTAGTTTGCACTAGCCGCCCCCCTAATCGCCCCCTGGCCGACTTTGGACCAGTCCCCTGGATGGGACATAAAGCAGCAATAAATGCTGATCATTGCGGCGGGTCATGACCTTTAGCCGCCCTCTCTTGGCCGGATCAATCCAAGTAACCGACCCAAGCCACCGCTTGTCAGAGATGGGACGTTTGGCAGGTCATGATGGGGGTGGCTACCAGGAAGTAGCCGTCCCATCCTGGGCGGCTAGTTAGTACTAGCCGCCCTTCACCTGGTCTCTGACAGAAAAAACCAGAGAATTAATGAGAGGTCCAATCGAAGCCAACCCACTCCATTACCCTCGGGATATTTTCCTACCTCTCTTTTACTATAAATAGAGGGGTCCCAAGCCCAAATAGAATATCAACAAATCAACAACATAACCAATTCATCTTCAATCACCAATCCACCCCCCCCACTTGTTCAAACCCTTCCACCACTAGAAATCCCAAGAGAGAGAGAGAGAGAGCCCCTTTTGTTTGAGAAACACCCATTCCCTACATAAAATACCCTCTCATCCCACCCTCCAGAAACCCGGGCTAAACCTAGCTTAGCCTCTGCCCAAAACCAAACCTATTTCCTACCAAAGCTCTGCCCAAACCAACCCAGGCCCTGGACGGCTAAACCCTAGTAGCCGCCCCATACCCGACGGCTCATACCCACTTGCCGCCCCCCCCATATCCACACTCCTTTGTCCCAAGACTCCTTTAGTCAAGCCCGGAAGTAGAATAGGATTACCTGTTTTTCACCTCTGTGTACGGTATATCCGTGTCTCAGAGCGGAGACCCCACAAACTCCCCACGTAGGCTCTAACTAGCCGCCCAGGATGGGGCGGCTACTTCCTGGTAGCCGCCCCTATCATAACCTGCCAAACATCCCATCTCTGACAGGCGGTGGCTTGGGTCGGTTACTTGGGTTGATCCGGCCAAGATAGGGCGGCTAAAGACTATCATCCACCGCAATGATCAGCATTTAATACTGCTTTATGTCCCATCCAGGGGACTGGTCTAAAGTCGGCCAGGGGGGCGGCTGGTTAGATCCAGCCGCCCCTAGCCAAGGACTTAGGGTTTCTGGGTTTCTGGTTCTCAGCTTAGGGCTAGGTTTAGGGTTTTACGGTTTAGGTTAGGGCTAGGGCTAGGGTTAGGGTTTGGGTTTAGGTTAGGGTTAGGGTTTGGGTTTACGGTTTAGGGTTAGGGTTTCCGGTTAGGGCTAGGGTTAGGGTTTTCAGTTTCCTGAACTTCGGTTCTCTACTTGATGTCCAACCGTGGGATATTTCTGGGTGTTACTTGAATTATTTCTGTCTCTCTGGACGGTCAAAATTGGGGTATCTACAATTGTCCCTCATCGGACGGAGTCTTTGTGCGAAGCAGGAAAGACTTCGACCGATAATAAGGAAAGAGACCCCTATTTTGGCCGGCCCAACCTTCAAGAAGTTGTGCCAACACGAACAGTACTATTCGGGGAGTTGATTTAGACTGTCAGAGGCTAGGTCTCGACTTAGAATTTTTAGCCGAAAGGATGATCCAGGTGGAAGGCGGGGAAAAGTAAATGGTGACTGATCCAACCCGCGGTCGGGGTTCTTAGCTATCGTGCGCCGAGCAGCCCAGCGTCAGTTTCCTCATGCCTACCGTTCCCGTGCTTGGGAAAACTCAGCAAGGAGGGGATATTGCCGACAGAAAGCAAGTAAAAGTTGATTTGGTGAATTGGATCGTCCGAAGAATAAGAACTCTGGAAAAGAACCGGAACTGAAGAAATTCAAATTTGAACGGTACTAAAAGTGTGGCAAAACTTCAGAAAAGTCGTGTTTGATCAAGTAGTGTCTGGAAATAAGCCAATACATGGCTGTTTGGTATGGAAAATCTTGAAATTTAGGGCTGAAAAGGGATTGGAAAGGGGTTTTAAGTGGAAGTAGAAAAACTGGGAGGGGCGGCTAGTCCAAACTAGCCGCCCGAGAGGGGGCGGCTACTCGTGAGTAGCCGCCTCCCGACTGGCTCCCTTATAACCGAAAAGGGACCCTCTCTCTCTCTCCATACGTTTTAAAACGGTTACTCTTCCCTCCTCTCTTCTTCTTCTTCATTTTAAACCGAGAAACCTTGATTCCTTTGCCTTCTCTTCCTCCATTTCGTCCTTAATCCTTTCTCTTTCTCTTGATTTTGAAACCCTAGTTTAGGTTCTCCTTTTTCTTTTTCAAACCGAGGAGATGACGAGGTCGAAGGCGATTGCTTCGAGGGGGAAACGGCCTCAGGTGGCTCTTGGAGAGCGTAGCCCGAGCTCTTCATCATCGGAGAGCGATAGGCCGGAGGTCGAGGTCGTGGGGAAAGCTATGGGTGCGGCGGAGGTGCCGCCGGTGGATATCAGCGCGGGTGAGGTTGGAGATTTGCCTTTGGGGACTGCTCCGGAGGTTGGGAGTAGCATGATAGGGTATACACGCAAGAGGAGGCATGGGGATCGACCGGCGGTGGTCGAGGAGGTGGTTTCGGGGGTCGGGGGAGGGGCTGAGGGGTTTAGTGAGGATGTGAGGGCGTCGTTGGATTCCCTCGTTGGGATGTTGGATAGGGAGGCCACAGAGGCCAGGGCTGAGGAGGAGGAAAGTAGGGCCATGGGGGCTTTTGCGGAGTTTATCTCCGGTATGGGGAGGGTGGAGGGGATAGGAGAGGCTAGGGATGAGGCCGGGGAGGCCGAGGGTACGGGCACCGGGGCTGCAGAGGCCGGTGTGGGCGTGGAGGCTGAGGCCGAGGAGGCCGTGCTCGAGGAGGATGAGGAGGAGGGGGATGACGATGGGATGGATGATCCCGACGAGGCCGAGGTGGACGCCCCTGGGTCCACACGGGCCGTGGTATGTTCCTAACCTTTTAGTCTTAGCCTTTTTATTTTGGTGTATATGCATGTGTTTTGGTTGGTATGAACAGGTTGTATATGTGTATTACTCGTATATGTGTGCTTTAAACAGGCATGCTTGTGTATAAGTTAGTCACGGTGGGATGTGTAAGCATGCTGAGATGGGTTTGTTTTTATAGGGAGGGGGACAATTTCTATATATATATCCATTTTTGTTATATGCATATAAAGGAGAGAGAAATGATATAGCTAATATGCTTGTATGCGATACTTTTCTACGTGTATGTGATTTCGTACGTGTTTGATCGTGGTAGAGCATGAGGGAGTGTATGCATGCATTTCACGGGCCCAAGTCCTATATGCTTAGGTGTGTCTTAGGGAAAGTATAAGCATGATAGGCTGTGATGTAAGAAAGAGCGTGAGTGGTGATCACGGTGGGTTTTGATATATATATTTTGTTTGCATGCGTGATCATATGCGGAGTGGGAGGTGAATCTCTACGTGAATGTTTTTTGTGTTTGATATGAGAATTTTTACTTTCTTAAGCATCTTTGGATTCTTACCTCTTGATCGCCTTTTTTAACTAACCCATCTCTTCTTCGTTTGTTTTGTAGCGGCCAAATCGTATCTGGGCTTTATGGCACGGGACGAAGAGGTGGTATGATGCCTTGGGGCAGGAGGAGAGGAGCTTAGTGGATGGGGCGGGCTTCCGCTCCTTCTTTTTGATCGAGCCGTTCCACGTCCATCGCCCTTATGTGGAGGCGTTGGCGGATAGATAGGACCCGGAGAGTTGCACGTTCATTCTCCCTACCGGTGCTGTTATGCCGACGCTCGAGGACGTCCACCGGATCACCGGCCTTCCGGTCTTGGGGGAGGCAGTGATTGCGGCCACCCTTGCGGACTACAGGGGGCTTTTCTGAGAGTTGATCGGGGAATGGGAGTTCATGGAGCGGGAGCGGACGCTGAACCGGATCCCTTTGGGAAGGCTTTCAGGGCAGTACGGCCTCGGTTCCTTTACAGAGCGCCAGAAGGGTGAAGCTGTAGTTAGCTTCGAGAGGAGGCGGGCGATATCGAGGCGAGAGAGGAGGTCGCGTGCCCACAGAGGGCACGGAGGGAGTTGAGGGCGTTTTTTCTTTACTTCTTCGGTCGGGTCCTCTTCTCGACGGCTTCTGATAAGGTTTCCTCTCACTCTCTTTTGCTGATGAGGGACCTGGAGGGCATGGGACGATATGCTTGGGGAGCGGCGATGCTTGCCCATCTATTTGCGGAGCTCTCGAAGAAGGTCAAGAGGGCCGGGGGAAAGAACCTTGGTGGCTTCGCGCCATTTCTTCAGGTATGTGTAAGTGGTAAGTGTCTTCTTCTTGGTTTAGCGCACTTTGATCATGATAATTTCCCTCTTGCTTTGCTAGATCTTCGGGTACGAGCATTTCACCATTGATCGCCCGTCTTTGGCTCCATTTGATCATGCCCTTCCTTGGGCTATGAGATGGGAACCCCGGGGGTCTTCTCGCTTGCACCGCCTCGCTCAATTTCGAGAGGCCTTCCGTGTCTTGTCGGAGGAAGAGGTATATGTTTTCATCGAATTTCTTTTGCTCGTATTTGGTTTTCTTTTGACTAAGCGCTCTTCCTGTTTTTTGGTGTTTTTTTTAGATGACGTGGAGGCATTACTCGGAGGAGGTTCCCGAGGCTCTGGCGCGAGACGTCTGGTTGATCTATTTCAACGAGGTCGTGTTTCATGCGATCAGCCGGATCGTCCGCCAGCTTGGCTATCATCAGTGGGTGTCCGATCCTCTGCCGCGGCGCCCCTTGATTCCGGTGGCCGGGATACCTCGGGACACGAATCTTCCGAGGAATTACGCTACGTATGTGGCGGGATGGATGGGCCGAGGCGTCTTGGTGGAGCGTCGTCCTGAGGTGACTTCGAGTGACGAATACCTAGTTTGGTATCGTCAGGAGTATGCGGGTATCCTCGGGACGATGGAGGAGGAGATCCCGGACGCTTACGTAAGTTGAAGATTCTTTTTTTTCTTTCCTCGTTCTCCCTTGCTTTAATATTTTCTTAATGGTATTTGCTTTGTAGGTTGAGTTGTGAGATGGAGAAGAGGCTCAAGACCGCCAATGAGAACCTCCAAGCACGGGCCAGGCAGATAGAGGCGTTGCGGGTACAACGGAGACGCTTGCAGGACCAGGTCCGGGTCCTTGAGGCTCAGGTGGATGCTTTGTCGAGAGCGAGGGCCGATGGTGCCTCTTCTTCTTCCATCCCTCCGCCCTCCATGGTTTCCGAGCGAGAGCTCGAGCTGACAAGGGAGTTAGATGCGGCCCGAAGTGAGTTGGCGGCCGCACGGATGGAGCTGGGCCAAGCGAGTTGGCGGCCGCACGGACAGAGATATGCAGCAGGTCCATCTCTGGGAGGCGACTATGAGGGGGAAATTGGTTGGAGGGGGCTCTATAACCGAGGCGGACCTTGACCTTCTTCCGCTTGAGCCTGACCATTCTCTCTCGGCTTCCTTGGCTACTGGGGCCACCTTCAGCCGTGCTTCTCGTCCTTCGGCATCTCGGAGTCGTGGGATATACGCGAGGGCTGCGTCTTCGGTTCGAGAGACTCCTGCCGCTCTTGATGCTCCAAAGGTTCAGTCCTCTCCTCAGCCACCGCTCCCTTCTCAGCCAAGCCAGGATGTTCCTCCTACTCAGCCTCCAGCGGATGACGATACGCCGAAGTATAGTTTCTTTGTGTCTTGGTTTTAGGTAGAAGAATGGTATATATGCAAGGATTTCATGCTTTTCTTCTTTTCTTTTTGACTCAGGTGATTATTTCAGTGAAGTATAGCTCAAGACTGTGGAGCTTGAAGCGTTTTGAAGGAAAATATTCTCTTTTATACTCTCTTAGGTTTAGAAGAACAGTCTATGTTTATGGTTTTGATGGGACAATTTAATTTCTCATTTTGTATGCATGGTTTAGAGTAATTTAGCATGGATTTTTATGGATACGTATGTGCGTGTAGGTGAATCTTGGCTTTTATAGGTTTGATTCATGCATGGACATGTGATTTTGAGACAGGGTTGTTTTTCGAAATGTATACGTATTGGTTATATGAACGTATATGTGTATGAAATGTGTGTATCCAATTTTGGGAAGAAATGTTCTTGATAGGTATTGGAGACACGAAGACTTGATTAAAATGGGGCTGACAGCAGGTTTAAGGGTAGCAGGCAGGTGGCGGCTAGTGTAAACTAGCCGCCCAGTGGGAGGCGGCTAGTTGTGTTTAGCCGCCCCCAGTCTGGGGCATATTTTGCTGAATCAAAGGGCTGGAGCGGCTAGTGTAAACTAGCCGTCTGATGACGGGCGGCTAGTCGGGTTTAGCCGCCCCCTGTTTGGGACAATTCTTCTAATTTTGCTTCTTGTCTGCTGCTGCTGAGAGCCTTTGTGACCGTTTCAACCTCCGAGACCTATAAAAACATTCCTTTCATGGACCAAGTGTTAAATCTGTCCAGATTGCGCCTGTGCACTGACTTTCGAGCTCTTTCTTGCTCGAATTGTCAAGGGCTACAATCCATCTTAAGGTGAAATGGAAAGATAATGCGAGAAAATAAAGTGTGGGAGGCCATGCTTTAGTATGCAAGGAAGGGATTCCAAGTGCGTGAGTGAAGAAAACTTTTAAGTACGCGTGAAAGTGGGATAATTTCTTCTCAAGCATGTGCGGAAGGGCATGAAATGAGTGGGGTCAATTTTAATATTTAGGTACGGGGGGTTAACTTTAATATTCTAAGAAAATCGAATGCCTACGTGCTTTGGAAAAGAAAAATGCGAACTTATGCGTAAGTATTGTGGCATAAGGGGGCATTTTAATTCTTCAATGGTTTTTCTTTCATATGAGAGGGCAATGTTCTCGATCTTCTTAAGTAAAATACCATCAAGTCCCTGTGGAGGAGCCCTTGTGGTCACCTATGTCCAAACCAGGGTTGTATTTGAAAGGTATAGGCCTTAGGTGCCGGTTTTTCTAGGTTCATGGTTCTCAAATGCTTGATCGTATTATTCTAAACATGCTGAAAAATCCATGAGTGTACCAGGAGTCAAGTTAGATAAGCTTCCTTTGGATAGGCAAGTTTCTAAGTGAACTCACGTGAGTGTGTGTAATTTGTAAACCTGGAAATGATCTACCTTTGGTCGAAATTTCGCCTTTCCCGGTAGACATAGTCCAATTTTGAATCCCATTGCGAAAATAAAAGGGGAGGGGGGAATGGGGTAAGAGTTATATCTTCCTTTTGGACAATATTTTAGAATTGTCCCAGTCTAGCATATGTCCTACTTTCTAGGTCCCTCTGGCTTTCTTCTTTTTACCACTTCTTTATTTTGGGTGGAAAGTACAGTCCGTTGTTTGGATATGTACTGGTATTGCCGTTGTCTAGAGTATACCGTGCGTAAATGCGTGAAAGCCTGCTAAAATAGAGAGTTTAACCCGTTCACTTGGGTGTTATTTTTCTTTTATTGGCCTCTCATTGCCTGATTTTTTTTATTTGAGGGGGGGCTCTTCTGTTTTTCACCCCGATTCTTTTCATGCTTCCCCTCTAGAAGTGTTTGTATAGTGCCAGAGCCAGTTTTGGGACATATGCCAGGTCTAGGTAACTCCTCATTTTGACCTAGGGTTAATACGAGTGGGGCGGGAATAAGGGAGGTTTTGCTTTGGGGGTTTTAAATTGTCCCAGTCTACGGGGTAGGCAATTTCTCTTCCATCAGGTAAATCGATCGTCCAGTTATACGTGTGTGAATGAAGAGGCATGATTTGGTGGAGATGTGTTCAAATAGATACGAGTTTATCTTTGAGAGTCTTATAGTTCTATCATCAAGTACTAAACGCTGGAAATCGCAGGAAGAAAGAATAATAATTCTCAAGTATTGAAAGCTATTCATGCATGGAATTTCTTTAGATAAAGTGCATTCCACGAACCTGAAACCTCGATTCCTTCGGCATCTACCAAGCGGTAGGCATTCTCGGAATAGGCATGGGTGATCACATAGGGTCCCTCCCATGTGGGTTGCAACTTTCCTCTTGGGTGAGGCTGTCTTGATGGCATGATTTGCTTAAGTACTAATTCCCTGATTTCAAATTTTCTTTTTATTACCTTCTTTTCAAATGCCCTTGCCACCCTTCTTTGGTAGGCTTGGGCATGGTCTGCCGCTCTTAGTCTTTTCTCGTCTAGTAGTTCTCTCTTTTTGGTATTTTTGTTGTTTTCATAAGTGTGGAGATAGATGCATATTTATGGTTTTGAAAAGGCCTGTGTTTGGTGAATAGATATACTTTTTTTTTTTTTGAAAAAGGAATGGAGATAAAGTTTGAAAAACAATTTTGTTTTTAGGAGGAAAGTATGGAAAGACAGTTTGTAAAATGTTTTTGGCGGAAATCATGGAAGTACGGCTTTGTAAAACATTTGCTTTGAAGGAAAGGTGTGGAAGCGCAGATTTGGAAAACATTTTCGTCGTGAAGAAGAGTGTGGAAATGTAGTTTGTAAATATTTTCGTTGTTTTGGTAAACAGGTAAAGAAAGTTCAGAAAGTGCTTTTATTTTGGTTTGGAAGTACGGAAATACTGTTTTGTAAAACTTTTAGTTTTGGAGGAGAGTGTGGAAAACATTTTAGAAAAACATTTTTTTTTGTTTTTAAAGAAGAGTGGAAATAAAGCTGGAAACAAGTATGTTCAGAGTTGGGGAATGAAAGCTGATTAGCATGTATTTTTGGATTTTGGTTTCTTTTAGGAAAGCAGGTAAACAAATATGTATAAGGTGATGAAAACGAAAGCTGGTAAACAAATATTTTTATTTTTGGTTTTTGGAAAAGGCTGTAAACAAATATGTACAGGGTATGAAAGCTTACGCGGGGGGATCAGTACCCGGTTCTTGGATTCGTATTGCTTCCTCGAGTCGGCTTCGCTTGGTCGGCCGGCTGATGTCCGGTGGGGGTCCCCTATTCCCGAACTCTTCTTCCCTGAGCCTTTTCAAAGGCCTTCCTTGATGGAGCAGTTCTTCGTCGGTGGAGCCTGGCTGCCAACATGCGAGCACCTCTAGCCGGATGGCATGGCACAGACGCTCCAATTTCGGGCCCGTGTCTCGTTAAAGCGTGCTTCTCCCCATATGGATACTACTTTCCCGCGGTACGGGAAGCGAAGACATTGGTGTCGGGTGGATGAGACGGCTTCAATGCTGTTGAGCCATGTCCTCCCAACAATCAGAGGGTGGGGTGATTGAATGTTCATTACCATGCAGTTGACGATGGTGGAGACCGGGCCGATCTTTAGTGGGAGCGTGACCAGTCCGCAAGCGTTCTTGCGCGTGCTGTCGAAAGCATAAATGTATTCGTCCGAGGGCTCCTATCTGGGAACCCGGCCTTCTAGCTTTTGGTAGGCGGAATATGTAAGAACGTTAGTTTCTGCTCCCGTATCGATGAGAATGTGCCGGAATTCTCTCCCTCCGAGTATGACAGTGATTGCGAGGGGTGCGGAGCGTGCTCCGGCTTTTGCGACCTCATGAGGGAGAAAGGTGATCGAGTTGGGCTCCGTAAGATCGCTTGGTGGATGCAGGGTCCTGGCCGCTTCTTCTGAGGGATAGTTGTCGTTGTAAGGGGACCCAGGTGGGCTACCACTTTCATCCTCATTCCCTGGTCGCAGGGCTAGTGTGAACATATTATGTATCGCCCAGTTGTTCTCATTCTCGTATTGGAGGCGCGCCTCTCCCCAGATTGTCTGGATATGACTCAAGAAGGGCAGTCGAAGGCATTGGTGCCGGGGGGAACAGATAGCTTGGATGCTGTCTAACCATGGTCGCCCCAATATCAATGGGTACCTTGTGTCGATGTCGGCCATGAAGCAGGCTACTTCACAGATAAGAGGGCCGACGGAAAGCTCGAATGTTCCGGGGCCACGGAGAGTCTTCCCGGTATGGTTGAAAGTTTGAATAGTATGGTGGGCCGGTTGGACGGAAGGACGGCCTAGTCCGGGTATCTTTTGGTAGGTGGAGTACGTCATTATGTTCATTCCTGACCCTGGATCCATGAAGATGTTGTTTAGCCACAACATTTGAAGTCGTCCGCGGATGTGTAGGGGGTAGAATCGCAGTCTGGGGTCCGGGAGGTCTTGGTCAGTGAACGAAATGGTCATTGGGCGGTGGGGGCCATCGACAGTGTCGGTACTCTTGGAGGACCCGTTGTCGTCCAGATGCAGATCATCCGACGTACATTCCCCTCCTTCGGGTCCTTCGCTAGCTCCTTCGGGGATCTACTCAAATGGATCTTCTTCGTCGTCTCCTCCCGAGTTTTCTAGTCCGCTTTCGTCGGACTCGATGTTGATGACTGCGGGAAAGGCGAGAACTGCATCTTCTTCTTCGCCATACAGTATGGCAAGGTCATGATTGTCGAGGTTCAGCTGGAAGGGCTCGTTCTGCTCTTCCTCCTCGGATTCTTCGGACAGACTGTCGTCAGTGACGTCTTCTGAACTGCTTGGTTGTGGTGATGGTTGTCTCCCTCTGCTGACCATGTTTACCATGTGGGCTCCAGACGTGGATGCTTGGTTGTGACCTGGCAATGGGTCAGTAAAAATGCCAAGTGACTTGGAGGCTCGGGAATTGCCCTGGTTTAAGTGGCTTTTGATCATGGCCCAATCAAGGCGCCTGTCATCATTTAAATATTAAATAAAATCCTGAAAAACAATGCATTGTTCTACGGTATGACCATGTTGTTGGTGGTATTGACAGTAACGCAGTCTGCTGGCCCCGGGGAGTGGAGGTTTAGCAGCTGGGAGGGAGATACTATTTGTGTCCATTAGTACCCTAAAAATCCTAGTTAGCGTTTCTGGGAGGGGAGGGTAAGGGTCCCTCTTTCCCATTCGTCTCTGATCATAGGATGTTGGAGGGGAGACCTCATTATAAGTATCTTGGGTGGGCTGTCTAGGATTTAGGTTCTGACTCCTTAGGAAGGTGGAATAAGAAGGGGTCCTAGGCTGGCCTTGTCTTGAGATTACAGGGCTTTGGGCCGGGAAATTTTGGATTACCGGGTTTTGTTGTGTCGGCACGGGGACGGGTACTGATCGAGTAGTGATGTTTTGGTTGATTAGACGAGGCGGCGCATATCCGGATGAACCGGACGTGTACCGTCTCGGAGCAGTTCCTCGATTAGGAACTCGTGCTCCGTTCGGGTAGAGTGCCTATACTTGTGTAATAATCCCCTCTACCGTGGGGGTTTGTGCCTAATGAGGCAGTTGTCCAACCCTATGGCTGATAGGTGGGGACTGGGTTTGGACTACTGGGCTGCACAACGGGAAATCTTGTTGTGGCGGTCAATTAGAAGTTGATACTTATTACAGTCTCCGTATGAAAGGCTCGTACGAAGCTCTGGACTCAGGCTCTGTAACATCATGTCAATTTCTTGACATTCTGTGAGTTGCAGGCCGGTTCGGTGGACAAGCGTGCGCCACCGAGACACGTATTATTCGAATTCCTCCCTAGGCCTCATTCTCTCTTCGGTTAAATCTAAAATAGAGGGGGTTCTAATCCTTTGGCAACCATAGCGGCCCAAGAATTTCTCACTTACAGTCGAGAAATTCGACAAGTGATCTACAGGGAGGGTGGAGAACCATTGAAGTGCTTCTCCTTCCAATGATTTCTGGAAGAGGAAGACTAGCAGAGGTTGATTATCTAGAAATTGGCGGGCGTCTAGATAAAAAGCAGTTAAATGGATGTCTGGGTCTCCACGACCGTTATACCGGCGGAATTTGGGGATTTTGAATCCCTCCGGTAGGTGGATTGACGGGATTTGTCTCAGGTTATGTAGAGACATGTGCTTGGGGGCTGAGGGACCAGTCTCGGAGAGGATTCTTCGGATGATTTCATCCAGTGTTTCTCCCTGGGAGGCTGCCTAGCGGTCCCGGGTTTGGGGTGGCCTGGTAAGGGCCTGGGGTGGAAACGGTTGGGAATCTTGGATTCGTGAGGGAAAGGGGGGTGAACAAAAAGACGCTCAGGTTGATCGAGAGACTGGGTGTGAATGGGATTTTGGGAACAACCTTAGGGGTTTCGACAGGGGCCTCCTGTCTTAGGGTTTTGACCTGGCGGTAGTCAGCGAGGTCATGAAACATGTCCTCTATGGATTGGTATCCTAGACTGGCCATCTTTTCCTCTAGATGGGTCAAGAATTGCGTGGCCTAACCCTCTTAGTGGGTTCTTTCCTCTAGTATCTCTTCCTCTATACGGGATTCCATGATGTGTGAAATGGTTCAAGGGAATGAATGCAGATGTAAAGCAGTAAATAAAGCGATAAAGGATTGTGCAGCGGTGTGCGGCTTACAAAGCAGTAAAGGATTGCGCAGCGGTGTGCGGCTTACAAAGCAGTAAATGATGTTGTGACGTGAATGAGAGGAGGAACTGATTCGAGGGGTGGGAAACTCTAATCTTCCTAGAGGGTTCATAGCATTCTAGTCAATCTTGTAAAAGGGGGCAAAAGAGGATTACCTTTTGTTGTTTTTCACGAGGGAGGTCCCACCGTGATTGCCAGAGTTGTCGGTATTGTCGGGAAGGCCTCCGAATGGCGGTGTTGTATTGTCGGTGCTTTCGGAAAGGGTCCCGGCGGTGCGCGGGTGCGCGTGCGTGTGTGGGGGTTCTTCAGGGATTCGGATCGAATGCGTGCCCTGGCGGGCTCGGTCGGATCCTCTTCTCGGAAGGGTGAGGGGTGTCGTTCCTGGTTGAGACGCCTGATAGCGGCTCAAGAGGATTCCACGGTTTGTGTGATCGCCACCTGCTTTTTCTAAAAGCAGGAAAAGGGGTGGGGTTGGATGTGATCGCCTACGTGGGAGTGTCGGTATGTAAAAACTGGGAGTTCTGCGAACTTGGTCCGGGTCCGTCTCGCGACTGATTAGATCACCGCCCGGAGAGTCGTTTCTGAGCCGCCCGACTGCTTCTCAGAAAAGACGGGGTTTTGTTGTGATCGCCACCTGCTTTCTCGAAAAGCAGGAAAAGTTTGTGTTGGATTTGATCTAGCCGCCCTTCACCTGGTCTCTGACAAAAGAACCAGAGAATTAATGAGGGGTCTAATCAAAGCCAACCCACTCTATTACCCCGTGGACATTCCCCTGCCTCTCTTTTACTATAAATAGAGGAGGTCCCAAGCCTTTAAACCCATCACCAATAAAAAAAAATCAATTCACAACAACAATCCACAACCCACAATTCACATTCCCCTTCCCCACTAGAAATCCCAAGAGAGAGAGAGAGAGCCTCTTTTGTGAGAGAAATACCCATTTCCCTACATAAAATACCTTCTCATCCCACTCTCCAAAAACCCGGGCTAAACCTAGCTTAGCCCCTGTCCAAAATGAAACCCATTTCCTGCCAAAGTTCTGTCCAAACCAAACGAGGCCCTGGACGGCTGAACCCTATTAGCCCCCCCTGACCAGACGGCTTGATATCACTAGCCGCCCCCCTATACACACCCCATTTGCACCCCTATGTCCCTAGACTCCTTTAGTCAAGCCCCGGAAGCAGAATATGATTAACTGTTTTTCACCTCTGTGTACAGTATATCCGTGTCTCAGAGCGGAGACCCCACAAACTCCCCACGTAGGCGATCACATCCAACCCCACCCCTTTTCTTGCTTTTAAAAAACGCAAGTGGCGATCACACAAACCCTGGAATCCTCTTGAGCCACTATCGGGCGTCTCAACCAGGAACGACACCCCTCACCCTTCCAAAAAGACGATCCGACCGAGCCCACCAGGGCACGCATCCGATCCGAATCCCCGAAGAACCCCCACACATGCACGCGCACCCGCGTACCGCCGGGACCCTTTCCGAAAGCACCGACAACACAACGTGGTCATTCGGAGGCCTTCCCGACGATACTGACACTCTTGAAGGACCAAGTCACCAACTCGAAAGCTTTGTCGTGAAACCCTTTTTGTTGTAGCTTCGAGCAACTTGGTTCCGATAATTTGCCATTCTGATAGAAGTCGCTTCCCTTCGCTCGTCCCTCAGATCCAGTTCAGATGCGAGAACTTCTTCATTAGCCTGAGGCTGAAAGTTCTCGATCCAAAAGTTTGGGATCCCAAACTCTATGGGAATCACCGCCTCGACGCTAAAGGCCAAAGAAAATGGGGTCTCCCCTGTAGCCCTTCACCTCGTAGTGCGATACGCCCATAGCACCGAGGGAAGTTCGTCCACCCAGTTTCCTTTGGCTGCATCGAGCCGCTTCTTGATCCCGTCCAGGATTGTTCGGTTGGTGATCTCTGCCTGAACATTTCCTTGGGGGTAATGAAGAGAGGAGTAAAAGTGTTTTTTACCTAGCTCCTAGCAAAACTCCCTCATGGTGGCGTTATTGAATTGCGTCCTGTTGTCAGAGATTATAGTGTTTGGTATCCCGAACCGGCATACAATCTCCCATTTGGTGAAATAGTCAGTGGCGACCAGGAGGAATCGCTTCTAGGATGGCGTCAAGGGCATTGATCCGACTATATCGAACCCCCATTGTACTTGACTGTGTATTCAAATCCTTGTCTGGTCGGTGAATCAACGGACCAAATCGCTGCCACTTATCGCATTTTCTCACCAGGTTGAGTGAGTCCTTTGCGAGAGTTGGCCAGAAATAATCGGCAGTCAATATGCGTCTCACCAGGTACCTTGAGGCCGTATGGCTCCCGCATAATCCCGAATGCATCTCTTCCAACACCTCCTTGGCCTCATCGAGGGTGACGCACCTGAAGAGTGGGCCTTTGAAGATTTGCTTGTATAGTACGCCTTGTTCAGAAATCATAAATCGAGCATATCGACTCTTGATTTTCCTGGCTTCCTCTTTGTCTGCTGGGAGGAAGTCGTCTTTCAGGTAAGACAGAATGGGACCCATTCAGGTTGTTTCCCAGTGTTCTAACTCTATTGCCATGACCTGACACTCTATGGAGGTCATGCATTGATCTAGTTCAGGTCGATCGGACGAACACCCTTTGTGTAAGAGGTTATGCGAGGGATGCCCTATCCGTAGCACTCGAGTAAAAGGCATAAAAAAGTGAGGCACATTGGTTAAACTCATGAGGTGAGGTCATTACGAAGTATAAGCTTCCCCCTATGCCTCACACGGTCTCAAAGGGCCCATGCTCTACGACCAACACTTGGAGATCGTGCAGAAAGGACAAGCAGAAAGTCTACGGGCTAAAATTCTGAATGGGCACTAACCATCTCGTCCTAAGCACTTCACCTTTGAAGCTCTTAGGCGAAGGAAGGAACGCACAAGACACCCTCACAATGAGGACGAAAGGGAGGACAAGCATTCCCCTATGCTCACTCGGTCTCAAAGAGCCCAGGCTCTGCGACCAGCGTTTGGAGGTCGCGTGGATTGGACAAACATAATTAGTCTATGGGATGAAATTATGAAAGGGCATTCACCCTCTCGTCCTAAGCCCTGTAAACATTCAAACCTTGTGAAACATGAGCAGACATTTAAAAGATAAGTCGTTTATGAAAATATTGTTATTTACAAAATGTCTAAGTCTGAGACCCATCATCTGGGCCAGAATCAGAACTGGAAGGAGGAGCAGCAGCAATGTAAGAGAGACATTGTTGGATCTATCTTGACATCCTTGATGATAGCCACAATTATAGTTCTTCTCGGTGCGGGCCGTCAAAAAATCTGTTATCTCCTTCATTTGGTCCCTCATTGTCGTGAAGGCTTCACCTCGACCCTTCGACAAACCTTCCTTGTAAGCAGTGGCACAGTTAGCTCGAAGCTCGCAGAGTTTGACTTGCTACTCTTGTAACTCTCGCGTCAAGGCCTCAACTCGCTCTTCTGCGTTGTGCACCCGCAAGGAAAAGGAAGCCTGATCGAAAGATTGAGAGAGCTTAGATCGAGGAGCTCTTTCACGCGCTCTTCAGCAGCAGTGACCCGAACTTGAGCAGCAGACAAATCTCTATGAATAGAGGATTCGGCAAATTCGGCCGCGAGGCGAGCTCGCTTCGCAAACGCAAACTGCTCCTCAACCGTCTTCAGCTGTGCCTCTCTTTGATTGACTTCAAGAGAGCTTCATATCTCATCGAATCCAAGCTCCGCTCACTGAGTACCTGTCAAATGACAAAGTTCTAAAGAGCGAATGGTTAATACACTGAAGGGGGCAGCTTCAAAACAGAAGTTAAACGCTTACGTTATAAAATCTCCTGCCTAGCCAGGTAAAAAGCGCTTCTGTTGTGGCACGGCGAGCACTGTCCAGGTCACCCTCAAGAAGACAGCCCCTGAGTTGGGCACTTGCAAACTCTTTACTGGCCCGATCAGCAAGGCGACCTCTCGAAGAGTGCCGGGCGAGGAGCACTCTCATCCACGTCAGCAAAAGAGGGAACCTCAGACAGCGAAATGACTAGTGGCACCCTTGGGGGGGGGGGAGCGTGATGGGAGTAGTTTCCATCACCCCAATTGGGGCCACCCCTGCATCAGTCGAGATGACTGGGGGCACCCCACCACTGCAACAGTCGAGATGACTGGGGCACTCCTGCAGCAGTCGAGATGATTGGGGGCATCCCTACAGCTGCCGAAATGACTGGCGGTTCCCTCGAAGAAGAAGCCATGATGGGAGTAGTCTCCATTACTTCGATTGGGGGCTGTCGGTATTGAAAATCCGTGGTGCTCGTACGGTGTGGGAGGAGTCCGCGATTTTGTGGTGTGCTTCGGAACGTGTGTGGGGGTTCTTCATGGATTCGGATCCGGTGCGCGCTTTGACGGACTCGATCCGATCATCTCTTGGAAGGGTGATGAGGTCTCGTTCCCGGTTGAGGCGCCCGACAGTGGCTCAAGACGATAAGGGGTGTGTGATCGCCACCTGCTTTTTTGAAAAGCAGAAAAAGTTGGGGGTGAATTTGATCGCCTACGTGGGGGAGTTTGTGGGGTCTTCGCTCTGGGATATGGATGTATCGTACACAGAGGTGAAAAACAGGTATCCTATTCTACTTCTGGGCTGACTAGAGGAGTCTTGGCTCAAGTGGGGGTGTAGATGGGGGTGGTTAGTGGGTCTTATTTGGCATGAATATTTGTCTGATTCGGAAACCTGCATGGTATAAGTAATTATTCCACTCCCTTGTGTTTTGCCTTGTTACTCATGCCACCTTGAAAATTTTCTTTGGCCTTGTCTACCTTGATTCATGACCCAATGATCCTTTCAAATTATCAATCAAAGTTTCCTTTGCTTTTCTTTTCACATTTGTGATATCCCCCTGTTCGCTAAGTTGCCATGCACGGTAGGCACAGGGAATCCGACGCCGGGCTGCAGCACACGAAGGCTAGGAACCCCATCGAGGGTTGGATCACTCACCACATTAGTTTAAATGTCTTTCTCCCCCAGGATCATTTTGTTGATGAGACTTTGTAGACCTTGTCCTAAGTTCATTTCTTAGTTGTTATCAGTCATGAGACCAAAATCCATGTCGGATGGGTCGATCAAAATGAGGTCTCTCTTCTTATCCTCGAACGGTGCTTCTCGTTTCACTTGAAACACCGTCCGAGGAGGGGCAATTGTAGATACCCCATTTTGACCGATTTGGATCTAATTTACTTATCCCTAGCAATATCTAAATCGGTTCAATACTTGTTCCAAATGCATTATTTTCTAGTATGCTATGATTTCTCAAGTGTTTAACTCTATATATCATGAATCTATATAAACACATGCATCAAATTCTCTCTTTTAAGCTTTCATGCACATCATCTACACCCCCTCATGGATTGTTGACCGAGACAATCCCTACTTGGATCGTCGACTTGGACAACCCCTACTCGGATTGTTGACCGAGACAATCCCTACTCGGATCGTCGACCGCGACAAGCCCTTCTTGGATAGTCGACTTGGACAACCCTACTCGGATTGTCGACCGAGACAATCCCTACTCGGATCGTCGACCGTGACAAGCCCTTCTTGGATCGTCGACTTGGACAACCCCTACTCGGATTATCAACCGAGACAATCCCTACTCGGATCGTCGACCGCGACAAGCCCTTCTTGGATCGTCGACTTGGACAATCCATAAAAGGATCGTCGACTGAGACAATCCTTACCAGGATCGTCGACCTCGACAACGGGATGATGGATCGTCGAAAAACCTGGAGCAGATAAGCTCGAAAAAGGACGGCATGGGCTGCATTTTACGACCTCTCCGCCGATGTTAGCCACTCCGAGCGACGTGGGGGCACTCAATACCCCCCCATTGAGGTGTCAACACCCCATTGGATGGGTTTGACTATAAAAGGAGGGGTGAATGTGAAGAAGAGGGAAAAAAAGAGAGAGAGAGAAACATCCAAAACAACCCCCCAAACCCCCCCATCCGAGTTCAGCCACCCAACCACCACCACAGCAGCCAAAGGAGAGGAAGAGAAGATAGAAAAGCTGAATCATTTCCTCTCCTTTCCCATTTCCACCCCAACCCACCTCCATCTTCCATTTCTTTTTTGAGCTTGTTCATATCTCACCTTTTCCAACCTTGTAAACAAGTTGTAATAATCTTATTTACTAAATAAATATAAGTTTAATCAAGGCTGAGAGTGTTGGAGTATATCTTGGACTATTATCAGTTCTTTTGGAAACTATACGCAGCTGATGGACGACCCTAACTTGGATCGTCGATCGGTTGGTCTAGGGACCATTTGAACACTTCCCTTTGCAAGTTTGGGTGCTTACCCAAGGATTACTAACCCCTTTTGTTCTGCTTTTGTCTACTTTATTTACTGTTTACTGCTTTATATTCTTGTCATTATTATTATTATTATTATTATTATTATTATTATTATTATTTTGTTTCTGTATATAGTTTTTCTTTTTCTTTATCTTTTTATTATTTTATGTTATTTTCTGTCTTAGTTTCTTGTTAAAATCTTCCACTAATTTTGTTAAATTTTCTTGGAGTTAACCCTCGACAATCCCCCTCGGTTCGTCGAGCTCGACAATCCATATTTGGTTCGTCGATTCCGACAATCCGTCCCTGGTTTGTCTAACTTGACAATCCACCCTGGTTCGTCGAGTCCGACAATCCATCCCTGGTTCGTCGTGTTCGACAATCCAACCCTGGTTTGTCGATCCCGACAATCCGTCCCTCACTTGTCTAACTTGACAATCCACCTCCACTCATCTAACTCGACAATCCACCCCCACTCGTCAAACTTGACAATCCACCCCCACTCGTCTAACTCGACAATCCACCCCCACTCGTCAAACTCGACAATCCACCCCCACTTGTCAAACTCGACAATCCACCCCCACTTGTCTAACTTCTGGTTTTTTTGTTTTTTTTTAAATTTTATTTTAGAATAATTTACTACACTCTTTTCTGACTGGATCTTGATCATTTTGTGCGAGGTGCCTGAGCTTCACCGCGTTGCGTGGCCGGCTGCGTCAACGTGAAGAGAATCCACTATTTCCCGGCAAAGGCGAGTAACAGAAGAAATTCTCTTTTCTTGCTTTTAAGGAAAAGCAAGTGGCGATCACAACAGCGTCCTTGGGAGCGGTCGAGCGAACTTGGACGATCTTTCAAACGGCGATTCGGTACGTCGCGTGCGGACCGGATCCAAGTTCGAAAGAACCGGATTAACGACGAACATCGTCAAAAATCCACATCGACAGGGGCGACCAAAGGTCATAATCCGCTGCAATGATCAGCATTTAATGCTGTTTTATGTCCCATCCAGGAAAGCGGTTTGGGGTTGGTCAACTAGCCGCCCTTGGCTGGGCTCTTAGACTTTTCTAAGTGTTGGGGCTAGGGTTTCTTGTTTTGGTTTTTCTAAGGATGTTTTCTATTAAGTCCAAAAGTGGTTGTTTTCCAATATTACTTGAAGTAAATTTCTTTTCTCTAGATGGTTAAAATTAAAGTATCTACAGGGGCATCTCCGAAGAAGCTACAACTACAGGAGATGGGTCAGCAAGAGTCTCGTCAGCAGAGACTCCAGACACCGCAACCGTCCCAGGTACCAAACAGGGCATGGAACCTGGTAGGGACCCCCCTTCAGAGGAACACACAGCAGGCTCAATGACCAACTGGCAACTCGCTCTTCGGAGGAGGAATCCAGATAACATCCGGCGAAGCAATTGCTATGTCCTCCGAATCCGCCTCTCCAATAGGCGAGGTCGGGCGAAGAGCTTTCGTCCACCTTTTCTTCAAAGCAGACTTGGCCTTAGGATTAGCCAATCGATCACCCACTTCTTCGAAAATAGAAGGAAAGGAGACCTCAAAAACGGCATGAGGAGAAGCTTCAACGAGGGCAGAGGATGCATCGCCTCCTGATGATGAACCGACAGCCTTTGAGGAGAAACCCGAAACTCTGGGGGCAGGGAGGTTGAGGATTTTGTGGAAATTCTTTTTCTCCAGCTCTTGGGTCCTAGCGATCTGATCGAATTTCACCATTGACGGAGCCGGGGTCGCACGCTCCAAGTCATCTGTGAAAAACGCACATAGCTTGTCAACCTAAGACACATACGGCATAAAAATTCATTTATTTTTGTGTTCACCCAATTTCACCAGACGAAACTAACATGGGATCACCGCCTCCCCTCTCGGAATGGGGGCAGGAACCACCCAAGGGCCAGTCAATTGTACTAGGTACTCTTCCCGCCATTCACTATCGGAAGAGGGATGTTTTTCCACAAGGGAGATAGCGCCAGATCTCACTCGCAGATATTAAGCATGCTCTGTCTTCCTCAGATCATACAGGTGGTAGATATCATCTACCCCGAGTTGGAGCTGTAGCTTGCGATTGATCGTGACAACACACATCAAGACCCTTAACAAGTTAGGGGAACATTGTAACAGGTGAAGCTTGAATCGATGCATGAAATCCCTGATCATTTCGGGGAGAGGGAAAGAGAGAGAGAACCTCTTAGCATATGATAAGGTTACATGAAGAGCTTCTTAGGCTGAACTCCTTTAGATGGTTTATGGTTTTGAAGGGTGTCGGGGTGATAGTGATGGATTCAAGAATGGACAAGGAAGTTCGTAGCCTCTGTACAATATCCATCGACATGGTTGAAAGGTGAGAAGAAACATGGCTTGAAGTCGAAAAAGGAGTAGGTTCTTTTTCGGACTTTTTGCCTTTTATTCTCGAAGTGAAACTGATTATATGAAGGAGAGAGTTTCTCCTTGAGAAACCCCCGTAATCATGACGAAGGTGCAAAAATTGAGATCGTGGAAAGATTTGCCACCAAAATCTTCTACGAAAATCGAAGGACGAGATGAGACGAAAAGCGCTTCCCATTCGACCTTTAAATACTGCTGAGGTGACGCTTCGAAAAAGACGGCAACAATTATTCGTTGCAGATATTGAAGTGCAATCAATGCCTCGTAAATGGTTTCACGAAAACCTAAGTGGCGCTGATGTATGGATTTTCAAAGAGAAAACCGTGGAAGGTCACGCGTCATTAAAGTTGACTCAGCAAATAGACCGTCAAATACTGAATGGATTAGAGAATCCTGAGGAGACAGGCGACCAAATCTTTGACCCTCAAAAAAGGAGGGAAGCGAGATGATTTTTCATATCTCCTGCTCTCTCGACAATTCAAAAAAACAGGAGAGGGGGCATCTGTGGAGGGAAAAATCTGCGCTAGAACATGTGTCAAGACCAGATGAACATGGGCTATCTGACTTGGGCCCACAAGACCCGATCCAGGATGGGTAACCTCATAATGACGTCATCAGGTGTGTAGGCACGACTAGATTGAGGGTCTAATTGGACGGTCGAACACCTCGTGAGCAAATGTCACCTCAAGTAGTCTAAGGCACGACCAAACAAGAGGTCTGATCGGTCGACCTTACTCCTCGGGAACGAGCAGTCTAGGCATGACTAGACAAGAGGTCTCGTCGGTCGACCTTATTCCTCGCAGGCATACTCGAAAATGTAAAGCACGCGCGGGTACACCAAGGGACCCCGAGCAGAATGGAAAAACAGTCAAAAGACCACTAACGCCTGTAACCGTCAAGTTGGCACTTAAGGCTCACTACCAGCAGAACGTGGGTAATCAAGGGCCAACGTGGAGCATAATTACTAGGGATGTTTCCCAGGAAAAAAAACCCACTCAACACTTAGTGGCAAGACAGTTACAAGGGCTTTTTGGGAACTACGTGTGGCTTGATCCCTCAAGGGTACGTAGGCAGTCTATAAAGAGGTCGCGTGCAAGCACTCTAATGGCATAACCAAAAATCCATATTGTTTTAGTTTGTTTTACTACCTAAATCCCCACCAAAATTATCCTTTGAAGTTTCAATCCCAAAAGAATTACAAATTTAAGTGAAGGGAGAAAATATTCATCTCAGTGGTGTAATCTGATTTGTGGGCTACTTTGTCTGCCTTTAGAATTTTGCTTTAGGGGACATGGATCCCTTTACACTTTTTGTGTGAGTAATGAGTGCCCAATCTCTTTTTCTTTCCTCCCTCCCTCATTGCTTTGAGGCAAGATTTAGACTACTATAACCTCTTTTATAAAACTATATAGTCTACCATTATATATATACGACCGCGATGAGGTGCGGCGGCCGCACGGTGCGGCAGCCGTCCGATCGCGGGTCCATCGCATCCAACGGTCGGCGTGAATCGCACCCGACCGTCCGATGCGATTGACCCGTGATCGACGGCCCGTGGTCAACGCCGTACCGTGCGGCCGCCGTACCTAATCGCGTCCATATATATATATATATATATATGATAGTCCTATTTTTTTTATTTTTTTTTGAAATTGGTAGGCTATATAATAGTCCTATTTGGAATTAATTTGAACTTGTGAGCACTACCATGTTTCAAACATGTATATTTCACACATGTAAAATCTACTATGAATTTAATTGAATATACTATGTTCCCTATTATGCATACATGTGTGACGGTTAATAAAAACCAAATGAATTTGAAAATCTGAAGAATCAGATATTTGAAACTCTTCTGACAAATCTGAATCTTGTATGTTGTAATTTATTTTTATCAATGGATGATCATTGCACATTTGCAGGAGTCCTAGAAATGGTTTCATGTTGAGCTCCTGAAACACACAGAATCATCATGTCAAAAACAGCACAATTATGTATTTTACATTGAGGTAGTTATTCAAAGCATAGCATATAAAGGAATGTTTACTGATAGACTTCAAAAGTGAAATAGCTTCTCAAACATCTAATTCTAAATTTTCATGGTACACTTCATATGAAATTGGGAGGAAGAACTGATATATAACTTAATGCTCCTCTTTATTGTCATGTCATACTATTTTTTGCTTCCTTTAACAGTGCAACTATTTCTGTACGTCATTGAGCCATGTTAGGAGATGAAGATGGCCTTTCACTGATTTGGTTTCTGGGAAATGTTTTCGACTTCCTCGGCGAACCTACTCACCGTGTGAGAGGGGCTTCAAAGTAAGTTCTATTCTGTGATGGATGAAAAACTCTCCCTCCCCCGTATGGCATAGAACATAAGGCAAAAATGAGGAAGTCTACATGAGAATACCTCAAAAAAGTTGTTTGTTTTGATAGAATAAATCTCGATAGTTATGTTTGGATAAGTTAAGATAAAGCATGATAACTATTCTAAGGAAATGTTATAATTGTTTATTAGAGCTTATCTATGCCAATGAATAAAAATACCCTTCTCTATCATTTTAAAAAATTTATCTCACCTAACAGTCTCACACAGACTCCAAAAACTGTCACATCTATCAAATCAATCACACATCTCTCACACTATTCCCAGGGGGTATAGTTATCATTTAAAAAATCATAAACTCTTATTCATCCCTTATCAACCGTTTATCATCACTTTATTCAAGGTGAACCAAATAATAAAAAATTCATTTTTACATTTCTCGATGAGAATAACAGAAAAGTCAATTAAACAAAAAATTGTTTATTCAGCCTGAATTGTTATATATCCCAGCATAGCTGTCATGAGCGAATAATCCAATGTCACACCCCATACAAGGGGTTCGAGATCTGTCAAACCAAAAAAAACTAATGAATGATAATCCAGAAAAGACTAGTGCTTGTTAATTACATATAAATTAGTGCAACCAAGATCTCATGCCAACTTAGCTTAAGTATAGTTGAAAATGTTATAATTTGGAAGACAAGATCACTGAATCCCATGACATAACTGAAAAAGGGGGAGAGAGAAAAATGAAGAGAAGGAGAGGGAGAGACAGTGACACACACATATAAGCTTGAGGGTAATAACAGTACATATGTTCTTTGTCATGCTTGTACTAACTAGAACCTTTGCTCCCCTATCTTCTTTTCAAGTTCCTCCTTGTTGGCTCCCACAACCTTATCAACCTCTATTCCCTTCTTCACGAACACAAACGTTGGAACCGCCTCCACCTTCCATTCCTTCGCCACACTCTAAGGGTGAAGAAAAAACACAATAAGGGTTAGTTTGATCTGGTCTAAGAGAATTTCTCCTTCCACAGGAGTCTAGTTCCGGAGATCTGTGGGAAGGATGAGAATGAATATCAAACTGGCCCTATGACAAGAATACTGTGTTCCTAAATTTGGTATGGAAGGTCAAGGAACCACATGCACCTGGAGCTCGTCAATATCAATCTTGGCGAACGTGATATCGGTGAACTTGATGGCGAATTCTTTGATTACAGGCTCGATGAACCGGCAAGGACCGCACCATGATGCAGTGAAATGGATCACCATCTAGTAAGATCAAACATTTCTCTTATTTTCCATATATATAACACATATTGAGATAGAGTGATAGAGATGTTTGTTGATTTGCTCACAAGCTTTGTGGAGTTCTGGTTAGTCTCCCAGTGTTCTTTCCAAGCCTTCTCAGAGTGGAATGTGAGAATGGTGGATGGAGCTGCTGCTTCTGCTGCAGGTGTTTCATTTTCTGGAGAGGAAATGAGTGATTCAGCCTTGTTTTTGAAGCATGAGAATATCGTACCCATCTTTGTTATGATATGCAGATAGGTTTCACTGGTGTAGCGTGCATTAATGCATTTGAGTTCCTTTTAAATCCCCACAACACAAGAATCTTTGTTGCCTTTGAAACTCACATGAGAATCAATTCCCCTCGCTTGATTACCTTTCGGAAAGCAAGTGCGTTTGAAGGATTCTGTTTCTTATAGGGATTGATAAATTTATATATTCCACGTCTTCTTTTTATTTTTTAAATTTATTATGAAATAAAATTTGAATCGCTCAATTTATTTTTATATATATTCTATCACTTTTATAGTTTCATTTATATATTTTTAATAAAAATGTTATTTAATTTTATTTTTTTTATTTTTTAATGTGAAACATTGACTTTTATAAAATTTTGATTGATTAGAATGATACGTTATAGAAGTCAAATTCATATCCGATCTAAACTTAATCTGAATCCAACTTAATCCGAATCAAACCCGAACCAAACCCGATGGGTTGAATTCAGGTTTAGCTTCTCGGGTTTGAGAACGGGTTGAATTAAGTTTGGATTGATTTCTTTCAACTTTAAGTTGGGTTCGGATTGAGATCCAACCCGATCCAACCAGCCCGAGTAGCACCTCTAGGCCCTTATAACTGAGTCCTGTTGCCTAAATCACCTCACTTTTTATGAGTTTGCAAGTTTTGATTACTAGATAGGGCGTTGGAATGGTGGTTCAAATCTCATATGTTCTTTGCAGGTTTGGTGATTTAGTTATTGGAGTTGTTCAGGAGGATTTGATTGTCTTTGGAATTGTTTGAACATGAGATGTATCAATTAGTGAGGGATAGGAAAGCCATAAGTTGTGAAGAAGCCCGTTTGGTATTACTTAATTAAAGTGATTATGCTTTTAATAAGCAGAAAGCTAAAACAATATTGCCAAACGCATTTTAAAAAGCTGGCTTAATTAAAAAATTACTTTCAACTTTTATTATTAGTGCAAAAATGTTGATTTTTAAAAAGAAAAAAAAATCTGTTTTTCAGGAATCAAGTCTATTTAAGTCATTTTATTCAAAATCTTATTTTTCATATGTATTTTTAAATGGATCCTTGAATAGACATTGATTCCTGAAAAACACATTTCTTACGTTTTTTAAAAAGAAACCATTTTGCACTTAATTTTTTAATTAAGCTGGTTTTCTGAACCCGTTTGGTAACATGTTTGAGTTTTCTGCTTAATTAAAAGCTCAATCACCCCCTAATCGTGTTATCAAACGGGGCCAAAAGTACATATGCATCAAAGTACACCTCCTTTTGGCTTACGGAGTTGGTTATGAATTCTGATTAGGCATAAAGGGGTTACATATCAAAGTCACTTGTTGTTACGCCCCGAGGCGGCCATCCCCGGAGAGTTACCAATCATACAAAAACTGACAAGGATCAAATAAGGTAACAGTGCTAAAGGGAAGCGATAGTCAATTAAAATGCGGAAGTATAAAATATAAATAAGTCTGTAAATCAAAAACATTATTACAGACCTGAATACACAAACACTGTCCTGTGAGAGTCTAAGTCTAGTCTAAATAAAATCATATGTGCAACACGCACGATTACCAGTATATACACAAAGAAAATGGGATTGCTGACAGCCTCGCACTCGCTAACCGAAAAGTGGGACACTCTACGCATGAACCACGCCAGATAGATGCTCTAGCTCCACGCCAACCCAGTCCCTGGTGAAAAATAACACACGATGGGTGAGCTACAAGCTCAGTGAGTGGCAAGAATCCAAGCTCTACAAATATAGTATAATATTAAGCACCTTGCTCTTGTAAGGAAAAATATATGCGGAAGAACCCCAACCGATACATGTCACGCGGAGATGTGACCTCACCTCACCTTACCCTTGACCCGGAGGGGAACTCCTTGGACTCTTGAAAAGCAATTAATTCATTAATAGTAATGTGTAGTATCTCAAACTAGTACAACACTTCAAATATTATCTACATTGATGTATAATACGTTACGATGCCTTGCATCATCCGGTAGCCCTTTCCATGGCGGCCTTCCAAGATAGGTACGAAGCCACAAGGTATTGAAATACACATTGAGCCTCCTATGATGTGGTGGCACTATCCAGGGTAGCTTCAACACTCGGAAGCTTCGATGTACGACAATACGGGAGGAAGCACTCCAATGTCATCCTCACCTTCACCCCTAGGGTGACATGGGACTATTAGAAAGGAAAATCAACTCGTTAATTCCCTTAACCTTCCGGTAGCCCTCTCCCGGGTAGCCCTCTTCCTGACAGCCTTCCAAGATAGGTATGAAGCCACAAGGGTATTAAAATACACATTGGGCCTCCTATGATGTAGCGGCAGAATCCAGGATAGCTCCAACGCCGGGTAGCTTCAACGCGGATACGAGGTAAGGGAGAAGCATTCCACACTCACAATACGATTCTCACAGATCAACTATTATACGCTAGCAATTACCATTACTATACAGAATTCCCTTGAATTCTCGCACAGATGCATCCCTTAGATGCGGGGGGGGGGGGGGGGGAGGGAAGAAGCTAAATCCTCGCACTCAATCATGACAAGATATGATCCTAAATGCGAGTCATGCACACACCTAACACAGATAGGCCTGACATTCTATCATCATAGCTATCAGATAACAAACTCCAATACAACAATGAATTCTCATGAATTCTCATAGAAATGCATCAATCGGATGCAGGCAAGATAGCTACAACAGTTGCATAATAAAACAAAGTATGATCCTGACAACAACAGATCATAGATATACCTGTCACAAATAAGGCCAAACAATTGAACATACACACAATTATCACATGAGATTTTCTATCACAACAAGGTGCATGGACCACATGTCCAAAGAACCTAGCATTCAAAAATTAACTGCATTTTCTAAATCAATCACATGATTCCACTATATGCACAAGATAATAGTGAGACCCATTTATTAGCTATCAATAAGTACAAGCATATGCAATTAGATTCCCTAAACAAACAGGGAATCGACAAATAACAATGCTAAGTAACTTATGAAATAAATAACTTCACCACTCCTCATAGAATATTCTAAAGAAATGAAAGAAAATCACATTTCCTAACACAACCAAACTTCATCACTATAATTTAACATGACTCATCCAATATCAAGTAGAGGCAAATAAGACCCATCTAAAGTTCAAGGTAAAGGCAAAACATCAAACAATCAAGAATTTAATAATTAAATGAGTCTTAACCACATTCTCACAAGGAATAGTTTACTTAGAGGCATACCCACTAATATAAGCAAAACATTATGTAACTTATTAATATAAGGTCATGTTATACTCTATAGTTAATGATATATAAAATACCTCAAATAAAACTAACAAGTATAGAATCCTACATATCATGATTCACATATAAACCTAGCATGCAAGTTATTTAGCATAATATGGATCTGATATAGCAATATAATTCAGGAATCAAGATTGAGTATAGCTATACAGCCCCACGGATGCGCGATGTATGAGTACATGCATCGAACGCATCTCAAAATGGGTGGATCAAACCACTCACAAGTACTTGGATTGCCGCAAATCCGGTCTACGAGATCTGCAAGAACAACCAATGATGCTTAATTAAATATAAGGCATCTTGACACATATACAAGCCTTCTTCATGAAGACAACAACTCCTGATATTGCCCACACCATGCATAATAACTCTTTGACACATATTTATACAAGATTAGTCCATCTACTGCAACCAGCTCCAAACATTGGTCTCCACGGCATAAAATACACATCCAAAAATTCTGAAATAAATCACACACATTCTATGACATGTTGGGATCATATTCCGTGAAAACATAATAACTTGATTAAATCTCTAAATGCCCGAAATAAATTATTTTCCGAAACTGGTTAATTTCTGCGCGAATCTGGACAGACCATGAGAATCAGGCTACAACTTATAACACTTATATCATAATAACACCAAATTTCATATATAACATCAAGACACATAGATGATCATATGAAATGAAGACACAAGCCTCAAAATATGTTTCCAAGTACTAGTTCTACAAGGATCTTAAGAAGTCATAAATCTGTCCTACAACAACATAAAGCTCCCAACAACAAGAAAGGGAAAAAACACCTACAACAAGACTTGGAAATCCTTGCTGACCACCAAAAGCAATAGATAGCAACACTTATACTTCTTTGAAGCATTAACCCAAATACCTACATGGCACAAAAAGGGGAAGTAAATATACCTTGGGAAGAAGAGGAGATGGTGCACATAAGGAGTTCCACCACCATCACCACAAACAACCACCATCACACATGCCACATAGCACAGCCACAACCACCACCAAATCAGCCATCTCACATAAGCCAAAACAACAATGAGGTCAAAAGAATGCAATGGAAAAGAAGAGGGAGGTGGGGGTAATAAAAGAGGGCGCACACACACACCCATAACCCACATATGCCCACAATCACCATCACATACACACATTAGCACAAACACACTCACAAAGAGGGAAGGGAATACCTTGAGAAGGTGGAGAAGAGGGAAGCCAAGCTCAAACACACAAACCTTGCTTGATCTCCCTTTACATGCACCCAATCCAAGCACACCTTCTCTTTGGCATTTCATCAAACATGTGGGGGGGCTGCTGGTCCAAAGGGGAGGGAAAAACATAAGGGGGGATCAGCTATGGGGGGGGAGGAGGAGAAGGAGGAGAAACAACAACACAACAACACAACTAAAAATATACACACCTTTCTTCTCCTTTTGTGCTCCTTCCCCACCATCACCACCACTTCCTCCACCCAAAGAGGGGCTGGACCAGAGCAAAAAAGGGGAAAAATATGCTAAGGTCGTGCATTTGGGGAGCTTAAATAGGCAAGGTCGGACTGAATGACCGAGCTGTCCTCAGACTTAAAAACTCTGGACAGCTTTCACTTAAACGACCATAACTTTCTCAATACAGCTCTGAATTGTACGATTCCAATGGCATTGGAAAGATAAGAAGATTATATACAACTTTCATGTTTACACCCAGATCAAATAACCTCTCTAGATATTCCGAAATCTAGGCTAAACATCACACAGGGCTGCTGCCTGGATTTCATATCCCCAGGGTATAATTGGAAAAACACCCATAACTTTTGATACATGAATTCAGTTGATCTAATTCCACTTTTGTATGAAAGTTAACTTAACACTGAACATCTCATGATAAAACCAGATTTTTACTACTTCATCTTGGGTATTAACAAAATTAAATCCTAATACCAATCGAAACTGCATGATTTCTAAAAGACCTCAAAATGCTACAAAACTTCCATTTAAGCCCAAGTGAACACCAGAACCACAAATATGCAGTTTGATTTTGAAACTAAATGCCCGAACTATTAAAATAAATAAAACGTGATATTTGACCTTTAAAAGTGACACAGTCTTAACACTTGTCATTATCTTTTAGGCCATCTCTGGCTCTTATTCAAACTTATACTTATATTTCACTAAAAATTTAAATAAAAACTTCATTTGATATGGTGTGTCTTCAACCATAATTTTTTGTTTTACTCAAATCTTAAAAAAAAAAACATTTGAAAATTTGGGTAAATGTTTGACTCTCCCTTGATTTTAGTAAAAATTTGAATAAAAGCTTTATTTAATATGTGTATAGGTAAATGGTTGAAAATATTTTATAGTGATTTTTACTCAAATTTAAGTTTGGATAAACATTTGAGTATAAGATTTGAGATGTTCTTATAAATTAGGGGTTTCCATATCAGTATTTTTTTAATTATAAATTATTATTTATATTGTATTTATAACTTATCCATGCTCAATCATATAAAATAAAAAAAATTTCATTATATTTTCTAACAAGAAGAACAAAAAAAATTCAAATATAAAATGATTTATTTTATATTTGTATTGAAATAGTTATTTATTCTAAATA
This sequence comes from Acorus calamus, assembly GCA_030737845.1. NCBI lineage: Eukaryota > Viridiplantae > Streptophyta > Magnoliopsida > Acorales > Acoraceae > Acorus > Acorus calamus. The sequence continues at coordinate 23,872,542 of CM060870.1, forward strand.
GCTTATGTGTCGTTTTTAAAGTGGTGGGTTTAAAGTATGAACTTGAGTTTAAAGCCTCCATTGATAACAAAATGGGGAATAAAAAAAAGTGACACTCATCAAACAAAGTGGAAATGCTGATTCAGCCTTCTGGATGCCACAGTCCACTTATGCCAGTCACATCTCATGCTGCCTTTGAATTTGTTCCTGAGACAGGCCATTTTTGCACAAGAATTGGTTGGGTCATGAAAGATTCACAAATAAATTTTAATTTATATGGCCTAACAGAAGGTTTGAACAGACTGATGTGAAGCATGATCTCCTTTTGATGGTTGCGGATGTAGTTCACATGGGTTTAAAAGTTCAAAAAAATATTTGTTTGCCATTATAGAGTATAGATATATCAGAATAGTTGAAACTAAGTTGATATTGATATTTTAAGTTTCCTTTATATTTGTATTATTTTATTTAATAATTTCATTGATATATAAGAGAACTCACATGTCAAATTATATGATAATCACTCGTAGAAAAATGATGTATCTAGTTTTGCGTGCAATCTCATTAATAAACTCAAATAGTTTTGATTTTTTTTTATTAAATATACACTAGGCTAATCAAGTACATACTATTAAAATGTATATATGAAATCAATGCATATATTTAAAATAAAAAATAAAAAAATTAACTTTTCATGCATTTCACTAATGAAATATATATTGCACTAGTTCAATATACACTCCACTACTGGAGTGTGTATATATGCGGTTGGGGTATAGCCTCTGGGTTGTAGATGGAGTGATTTGAGTGGATCAATGTCTTTCTTATAAATTAGATCAATGTCCTTATAAATGAAGAGTTCACGTGTCAATTTTTTTTTTATAAATTTTTATCCAAATCTTATTCTTTTTATCCATAACTTATCAATGATCAATCAAATAATAAAAACTTCCACTACAAGAAAAATGGGTTGTGGTGGCTTTTTATATGGCTATGGTTTTGCGAAATCGCCTCTATAGATAACATATTGCTACGGTTGCATTTGAACCGCAATATCATTTAAAGTAACTTTTTACCCTAAATTAAGGGGTTTGTTTTGCAACATAATAAGGCGGTTTTAACCATTTGGCGCACAAAAAATTTTGGTGCACAAGGCATTAATTGTTGCACTCATAATGTTTAAATCATTGCTACAAAAAAAAAAAAAAAACTCCTCAAATCCCATGATTCCCTCCACTGCAAAAGTCTTTCCCTCCATTGTGAAAATATACATTGTTGGGAAACGGATACGCGGAAGCGTTCGATAAAATACAAGATCATACACAAGAACGGAACACAATCACACGAAGAACACAAAAATACGTGATTTGGCCTATGCCTACATCCATGGGGCGAAAACTAAGAATCCACTATAATAGTTGAGATATAAAAACCCTTACATACTCTTTCATAGAGTTACCCTCTCTTGAACCCTCTCAACCTCTCTCATATGGACCTCTACATTTTGTCTATGCTAGCCATGTTTTATTTGAAACCCTAGAGGATATTTATATAGATAATAATTTTCTATCTAAGTAATCTCCTAACAAACAAATTTGTTTTCCTTATTTTAGAAGATTCACTTTATATCTTAATTAAGATCAAATCTTAATTAATTAACAATTAGGTATCCACCCTAATATGGTTTCATCACAGCTATCTGATGTTGATACACCGGATCGAGACATAATCTCAACAATCTCCACCTTTGCTCGAATTCGGTAAACTCTGACTTCCACGAACCCCTTGAAGATTTCTGTTGATGTCTCCATCTCTCTCTGCAAACTCCACCTGGCTGAAGAACTTTTCTTCTTTCGGAAGTCTACACCTCAGAATATCTTGACTTGATAATCATGTGAATCTGTCGCATGCTTCATGTGCATTTCTGAATAAGGATAGTTTGGACTACACCTTAAACAAGCTCCACGCGCTCGCGAGCTCCGAATACCTGGACTCGTGCTTTTTACATGAACCACCTAGGACGCCACACGGGTTCAGAACACCTTCTCTGTATTGCGTCTCTAATGAAGGATCTGGACTCCACTCACCTTGAACAAACACACCAACGCTTGCAAGCTCCAAACCTGGACTCGCTTTTACCTGAACTACCTAGGACGCCACCCGTGTTTAGAACGTCATCCCTATATTGCATTGTTCCATCTTCTTTCTCTACACAAATTGAAAATCCACATCACTGTGTCTCGCGTAGGCCACTTCGCGCTCGTCGTTGCATCTAGCATCTTCGCACGTGTCTCCGCACGTGATCCTGCGTCCTTGGCTTGCATCTGGCGCCAGTCTCCTCAACATGTACGCCGTGACCTCTCGTGTGCACCCGCGTCTATGTGTACATCAAGAAACCCATGATTCATCTGAGGACTGCGGCTCCTTCATTCCCGAGGCATGCAAGGCACCATTATATTTCATCACCCTTCATACAAATCCCATGCAATCAAGGATTTAACATCTGCCATCTTTCATCCTCGGCCACAAACCGTTTTTTTTCTTCTCTCGGCCATAGCAACCGTGATCAATTTTTCTTTTCTTCTTCTACGTGTAAAACCTCAATACGACATCGTTGGTCTTCTCCGACCCATGTCATTTCGTCGTTCTTCAGATATCGTCCTCCTAGGTTGTAACCTAGAGTTCTGATACCAGTTGTTGGAAAACGGATACGCGGAAACATTCAATAAAATATGAGATCATACACAAGAACGAAACACAATCACACGAAGAACACAAAAATACGTGATTCAGCCTAGGTCTACATCTACGGGGTGAAAACTGAGAATCCACTATAATAGTTGAATAGTTGAGATACAAAAAGGCCTTACAAACTCTCATGGAGTTACCTTCCTTTGAACCCTCTCAACCTCTCTCATATGGATCTACATTTTTGTCTATGCCATGCCAGCCGAGTTTTACCTTGGAAACCTAGGATGATATTTATATGAATAAATAACTTCCTCTCCAAGTAATCTCCTAACAAATAAATCTGTTTTTCAGATTTTAGGAGATTCATTTTATATCTTAATTAAGATAAAATCTTAATTAATTAGCAATTAGGTGTCCACCTTAACATGATTTCATCATAACCATCCGATGTTGATACACCGGATCGAGACATAATCTCAACATACATCACCCTCAACTTCTATCCCCTATTTTCTAATCACATGGCCCCATTTCATCATCATCTTCTTCCTAAAGCTCATCCATGAAGATCAAGTAAAACTTTTTTTCTCCAATCAAATCGGTGACCCTATTGTAAGTAATCTCAATCTCATTGGTTTCCATTGTTTTGATTTTTTGTAGTCATTGTTATAATATGATGAGACAATACACAAAATAAATTCACATAACTTAATTTTATATAAATTAAAAGTTGTTAGATTACATGTGTATTGTATCATTATTGTGTTACACGTGCATTAATGTGTTACATGTGTATTAGGTCATGTACTATTATATAAAAGGCTTAATCCCTCTCTTAATGAATTAGGTCTCATTATTATTTATTTTTTCTGATTTTAACATGGTATCAGAATCCCTTTGAGATCCCAATTTTTCTTTTCTTTTCCTTGAGATTCGATCTTCATTAAGTCATCGTCTTTATCGCGTCATTGCTCGCGTCGTCGTCTTCTTCGCGTCATTGTCTCCGATGCGTATCATGCCATTGTTCGCATCGTCTTCTTAATTAGCATCATTGTTTCCGACGTGTGGTCCACCCATTGTCGTCCGTGCGTGCCATTCCTGCGTACCATAGTCCACCGCGCACCGTCCCCGTCTGTGCGCCCAAGCGACACCCTGATAGATCAGCCCATCGCGATCAACCCGTCCATCATCATCGTCTTCGGCAAATCAGCAAGTCACGATTAGCCATCCTATGCACCGTTTCCCATTCCCAGTCCCGCGTGAGATCCCGAGAATCCCGTTCCCAGTCCCAGTCAGCATCGTTAGTCAGTTCATCTCCGCTCCCTATTCAGTTCACTATAGTGCTCTCATGAGGATCCTCATATATTTATGTGAGACTATTACTAGATCACGCTATCTATCATCATCTTCATCTCTTGTTTTTCAAGCTTACACTGACGCTGATTGGGTGGGAGATCTGACTACTCATCGATCCACTACTGGTTTTTGCATATTTCTGGGAGATTCTCTTATTTCCTGGCGCAGTAAGAAACAAGATTTTGTTTCTCTTTCCAGCATAGAAGCTGAGTATCGAGCTATGTCCATCACGACCAAAGAGATCGTTCATCTTTGACGTCTCTTGGTCGATTTTGTAGTTGATGTTACAGGTTCTACTCTACTTTATTGTGATAATCGGACTGCTATTCAGATTGCCAATAATCTGGTTTTTCATGAGAAGACTAAACATATTGAGATTGATTGTCATTTTGTTCGTTAGCACTTCCTTGCTCAAACACTTTCGCTTCCGCACATTTCCTCTACTGAACAGATCGCGGACTTCTTCACGTAGTCTCATCCAGTTCCTAGATTTTAATCTATCATTCGCAAACTCACGTTGTTACATGTGTATTGTATCATTATTGTGTTACACCTGTATAAGGATTTATACTATTATATAAAGGGATTAGTCCCTCTCTTAATGAATTAGGTCTCATTATTATTTATTTTATCTAATTTTAACAAAAGTATTATATATTAACTTCAAAAAAATATATTATTTTTATGAAATTTTATAATTCCAAAAATACAGTAATAAATTTTTTTTACTTTTAAAATATTCATAATCAAATGTGGTAATTATCATATTGGATTTGAGAAAAGTTATGTAAACTTAAGTTCAAAAAATAAATATTTTTTTAATAGAATTTTATAATTTCAAAAATAAAATAATAAATTACATAATCTTTTTAATCTCTAATTTAATTATCAGATTTGAGAGAAGTCAATAAATTCAATGGATCCTTAATATGGAAATCACATGATTCTTTTATTCTTTACTAGATTTTTTTTTTTTAACTTTGTATGTTAGGAAGAATTTTATGTGATTTGTTTATTTAAACTTGTATGATAGACAGCTTTCTTACCCACCAAGAGGCTGATTTTGGTCTCTCTATCTACCTCCATGAAGAGTGATCATCTTATGCATATCACATTCATTTGAACCCACAAAATTAGTGAGAATCATCTACATTTTCCCTTTATGCAATATTATTTATATTTTATGGTTTACATATCATGGATATTTGTGGATTATAAATATGATTTTTATTGTGATTTTTTTAAAAGATTAGATTAAAAAATAGCCTTTTTTTAGTATCATGATACTTAAATCTCCCTATAAAATTTTTATCCTTAACATACAATGGGCTTCTCTCTCTCTCCCCCCCCTTGTATATGTACAGTTTATGCAGTTTTCTTTCATGCTTTTATTGTTCTTATTGGGTTTGACAACGTGCACACCGTGGCAATAAATAAGGCATTGGCGTTGGGGAGGTGCAACCATATCTTTTATCAATTTTACTTGTTTTCATGAATTTTCATGTAGAATTCATATATTCAAAAAAATATGAATAGTCCCCTATGAATTTAAAATGACGTATTATCAAACAGCAAGATGTTTTCATTAAAAAAAAAAAGAAGCAAGTACAAGTCCCCACAAATAGGTTTGTGTTTATGTGTTGTTTTTTTTGTAGGATTCATAAGTTGAACTTTTGTTCTTCTCTATAACCACATAATACATTTATTCATTTACAAGTCCCCAACCTTAGGAGATATGAAAAGGTAGAGTTAAAATGATATATATGATAGAAATATACTTTAGTCTATACATGAGTAGATTAGATACATTTGCATGGATTTTTTTTTAAAGATGAGATGAGACTTAACCGTATTATAGTTTTATTAACCAACTATTAATTAGTATTAGTTGGAGGAATTCTTATGACCGTCAAACAATTTCATTAATCTAGAAAAGTAGAATTTTTTAGTGACTTATCAATCCAATTTCAACATTTGATAAATATCTAACGGAAGCTTGAAAATAAACAATACATCTATTTTCATGGAGTATGGACAATTAGTGGACTTTAAAATTATAATCGCATGACAAGTATTTTAGTGTATGTATTTTTTTTACTTAGATTTTGCATAATATATATCACCATGTAATATTGTTCTTATATTTAATTGTGAAAATAATCATATCATATTTAATTATATATAATTTTTTGTAGAAAAAATTAAAATTTGCATTGAGAATACCTAGAAAACATAGCCAAACATAAAATGATTTAATTCACTAGTATACTTTATTTATAGTTGAGTAATTATATATTCTGAAATAGCTTGTTGCTACCCAGTTATGGGTTGAGTGAATGATTTATAAATTAAATTATTTTGCTTTTATTATTATTTTACTCAATTATTTAGCAAACATATCTGAATCTACATCCAAAATATTTGAAGTTATCTGATGCTTCAATATCTGGAATGCTAATATAGATAATTTTTGAAAAATATATCATAAAATTGTGTGTTTATATTGTATGTTATTTAAATTCAGTTATATTGTATAATAATATTTAAAATTTAAACAATCCTCTGCATTACCTTTTTGCGAGAGATTCTGATGTCCTGATTTTAATCTTTAATTTTTTATTGTTCTATTTGGCATTCCTTATGTCAGTTGATTAGGTCAACTACTGTCCATGATTCAAATATCCAAAAAAAATATGCACTCTCAATTCTAATATTAATATTGTATCTAAAATATTTAGAACTGAAGCAGTCTTATTTGTAATTTAAGCAACCCTGTTATACTTATTACACACAAAGGTTTTTTTTACATATATACCCCTGTTAGGATCCCAGTTTACAGAAATACCCTTATTAGGATCCCGATTGCAAAAATACTCCACATAAACTAATAACAAGTGCAACGATACCCCTGTGGTTATTCACCGTGAGGTGTGGTTAAAAAATCATCGTTTACCTCTGTTAAGTACCAGAAAAAGTTGAAATTACCCCTCTTTAATATGTGAATAAGGTTAAACCCGTCTCCTTCTTCTTCCTTCTTCATTTTCTCATTGTCTTTTCTTTTTTTGGCCAACATTTTCTCTCTTCTCATCTCATTCTTCTTCTTATTTCTTCATTTTATCCCTATCTTTCTTCTTCACAATAGAGAAATCTCTTCCTCATGTATTCTTTGATTTGTAAACTTGTTGATTGATTAGGAGTTGATATGAGTTTGATTTGGGATCCATTTGGAGTTGATTTGGTTGGGATTGATTAGGGTTTTCAGCATATGAGAGAAATGAGAGAAGAAGTGAGAGGGGTGAGATTAGGGTTAGGGTTTTGGCGAAGAAGAAATGAGAGGAAGGAGAGGGTTTTCGAGAGAGGGTGAGAGGGTATTCGGGTCGAGTAAGGGAAGTTTAGTTAGGGGTAGATAGGTAATCTTCACATATACGGTTAACAAATTAACCATGGTTGATTCTGTTTTGCTAACGGTGTTACATGAGCATTGATTATTAGTTTTAGGAGGGGCATTTTTGCAATCGGGATCCTAATAGGGGTATTTTTGTAAACTGGGATCCTAACAAGGGTATATATGCAAAAAAACTCTATACACAATCAACAAAATCATATCCTTTATTTGATTAATAAATTCTTAAATGTGTTAATGCAGTGATCAAATTTGTGGCATAAAATTTAACCTTTATTTTAAGCTATGAGAAGGCGGCATGCCATCATATTAGTTTGGGCATGTCTAGTCCCACCAAGAAATTTTCTTACCCCACCCGTCGACAAAAAAAAAAAAAATCGGTGTTTTGCTATCCCCACCGATCCGGCTAGTTCGACTAAATTTGGTCGCCATTTCAGGTTTTGGGCAACCGGACTTGGTCATCATTTCAAGTTTTGGGCGACTGGATTTGCTCGTCATTTCAGGTTTTGGGCGACCGAACCTGGTCGAACAGGATTTGTAAAAAAGTTTATAATTTTTTTTCTTGAAAACATAATCCCGCAACGTGTATCCTCCTTGAATCTTTCATATCACTCCAAGTCTGAGTTGTAATATAGGGAGAATAAATCATTATTCCTAAATGTAGAATATAAGAACAATTTTTTTTATATAAGTTACAGACAAATTTCAAAAGCCAAATATAAAAATGTGTTTGGATCAACTGGTAGGTTTTTTTGTTTTTAAGCAAAGAATCATCTTAACTACGAATTCAAACGAAGCTTAAAAATGATATATATTGTCTAATAAAATATTTTTCTATAAAAATTTGAATTAATTGAAAGTATACATACCTACATTTTTTTCAGTCCCTTAGCTGTTGTTTGGATAAAAGAATAAATGTAGAATATGATGGATAAATCCAAAAATTTATTTATTTACAAAGAATAAGTAGATATAGTTTTGAACCCTGTTCGACCAATTACGGTCGCCCAAAACCTGAAATGACGATCAATTACGGTCGCCCAGAACCTGAAATGGTGATTAAGTCCGGTCGCCCAAAACCTGAAATGGCGACCGATTTCGGTCGAACTTGATCGGTGGGAACAACAAAACACCGGTTTTTTTTTATTGGTGGGATGAGAAAAATGTTTGGTGGGGATAGACACGCCCTATTGGTTTTGTGATTTGTAACTTTTAAATGAGTAGGTTGTCATTTTTTTATTGGTTTAATTTTTTTTTAATATCAATTTTTGGGTTTTAAATATTTTACAAATACAACATTTTTTTTAGCATCATCTAGTCTATTAATTTTTAATAAAATGACATGGAATGTTAAAATATGAAGGGCAATTATAAAAAACAACCTTGGATTTTTCTAATTTTACTTTTAACTCTGCACCAAAATTATTTGCAAATTCTAACATCTAGACCAGTCAACATATCTCCTTTACAAAACAGAAATCACCAAACTCAAAGTAGGAGTTGATAAATTTTAATGTTCTAAATCAAATTTTAATTGCTTAATTTGTGATATAAAATTTGAATTACCTAATTTAAATTGATGTAGGGGATGCCGAGAAGATGCCGAGTGTAGGACGCAGAACCAGTAACAGAAAAAGAGAACTTGACTTCAAGGCTCCATAGGTTGATGGCGAGTACGCTCCCATAATACAATGGAGCTCTGATCCCTGTTACCAACACCAAACTTGCACTATTTGATATTGGACTAAACACCTTTGGAGGAAAAGTTGGACACTTTTGAGACACTCGTTTGGAAGACTTGTGGATCGAACAGTAATGAGTTGAATCTAAACCCCAAAACTCAACCCAACAACCCCTTCACCACCACCACCTCCGCCGCAGCCAGACCCAACCCACCATACCAGATTGGAGTATAGCCGGTCCACCACCCTTAGTACAAAAGTGATAGACGATCCCTGTGACACCCAATGAGATCCCTATATGACAGTTCTTTTTATGCATATCGAATAAATAAGTTCATTTACTTTTTTTTGGGTGAATTTTTATCATTTGTAACATTTTTTTTCCATTGCGTGTCGCGTGGTTTTCGTGGTTTTCTTATAGAGGATCCAAACACAATTCTATGTATCCAAGATTAGATCATCCAAAGTTTTTATTAAAAGAAGAAAAAAACACACACATATAAACCACCAACTTACACAACATAGCCCTCCAACAAGAAGAACACCATATCAAACCACAAACAATCAAAAAAAAAACTATAACCATGGAGACCAAAAGACGAGACCATCCCAAAACTCAACCCAACAACCCCTCCTCCGCCGCAGCCGGACCCAACCCACCAGGACCCGGAGCGGAAGCCGGTCCACCACCCCCGATCGTCGTCTTTGGTGGAGGCGGAGCAGAAGTGGTGGCGTCGCAGTAACCCCTGAGTATGTCACCCTCCTCGGCCGTGAATCCAATGGAGGTGGGCATCGACGGCCAGCACTGGCGGGTGATGACCCGTATCGCCCGACAGCACCCGAGGCCGAGGTACATCTCCCCGTTCAAGAAGAACAGTATGATCTCTCGTTCGTGCACGACTTTATCTCCACCAAAGCATTGAAACAGTCGGTGAAGCTTCCTCCGCCGCCACCCTGGCCCGCCGACACGAGGAGGCGCGATGGGAGGTCTTCGTGTGGGTTGGCGGCGGTGGCGGCGGCGGTGGGATTAGGCATTGTTATGAGGAGGAGAAATGCGAGGGAGGTGGTGAGAGCAGAAAGTGGAGAAGCCATTTTGTTTTTGAAGGTTTGGTTGATTTGAAGGTTGGGTTGGCTTGGGGGGTTTTTATAGGTGGGGTGGTTTGGAGGACTTGGATGTGATTATGGGTTTTTTTGGAGGAGTGATTGGTGAGTAACGGATGGTTTGGTTTTTAAAGTGGGGAAGGCGGGAGGTCGCTGCGATTTGACGAAAATGCCCTTATACGGGGAGTCATGGACGGTTACGGAACTGTTGGTTTTGGGGTTTTATGTGGGAGAGGGGTTTGGAGGACTTGGATGTAATTGTGGTTTTTTTTGGGAAGTGATTGGTGAGTAATGGTCCTAACGGTTGGTATTTTTTTTAAGGGAAAAATTCAATTAAACCGTTAAGAAATCTATATTTTTCATGTCTTTTCTTTTAAATCCATATAACCCCTTAAAAACACAATGTAAATCCAAATAGCCATCATGAGTTAAACTTTCGTTGAGAGATAATAAATATTATGTGAGTTAACCCTAGTTGAAAATGCAGTATACCAAAAATCTCTTACAATGTATTAAAATATAGAATATCTTATAAAAATGTCGATTTTACTCATTTAAATAGATTATAAAACTTTATCCGGATGGATAAAGTCATCATTTACAGATAATTATCCATATTTTTAACATATTATAGGTGTTTTTTCTGTTATGATTAACAAAACAGAATATTCATTATCTGTCAACGAAAATTTAATTTAGTGGGTTATTTGTATTTACATAGATGTTTACAAGGGGTTATATGGATTTCAAGAAGTTTACATGGGGTTATATGGATTTTCACTTTTTTTTATTTTTAGGGATTTATATTTTTAAGTCTCCACAAACCATCATATTTAGCGATTGATCCCTCACTTCTTCATATTTGAGTTTAAATCCCCAGATTTAAATGATAATTCCTTTTTAATCCCTGAGAGGGACCTATCCATAATTGTTTTTTCTCTGATAGGGACTGGAAATAAATTATTCTTTAAATCTGGAGACTAAAACTTAAATACAAAGAAGTGAGGGATCGATAATTAAATATGATGATATGTGAGGACTTCAAAATAAAAAAAAAACTTTGTTTTTAAAGAGGAGAAGGGAGGAGGTCCCGTATGGATTGACGAAAACGCCCCTCAACGTTGAGACGCGGGGGGGCTCACGAAAGGTCTCACGAATCGGACGGTTAAAGAAACTCTGATCGTTTTGCATATGCTATCCATGTTAGCTCCATCCTTGCATCCAACAGGATCCACGTTGATTTATCAACACCCTTCTTAACGCGCGAGTGTGGTCGGTACTAAATAGTCTCTCGAATCGGACGGTTACGGAACTCCGATCATCTAACGTTGTCATGAATTGGACGGTCACGGAACTCCAATCATAATTGTATAATGATATCATTGTTATCCTTGCATCCAAACGGGGTCCATGTTCATTGGGGATAATTTGATGTTGCGTTCGTGTTATACACAAAAACTCATGTTGTGTTTATTTTTTTTAATGCTTTTTAATGATATTTTTCCTGGAATTGAATCTTTTGTTATTTAAATAATGTTGATTTCAGTGAATGTTTTAAAGGAATTATAGGGAATGTTGATTTGAATTATGTGAACTGTTATTAGTATTACTTGTAGTTTTACAAGATTATCTGAATCAATGAGATACACTAATTTTTTTTGAGAGGCGGTAAAGAATTTCTATCACGATCATATATTAATCGAAGCATGGAGAGTCTGAAATACAAGCTAAGAGCAAAAAAAGAAGGTAAAACGAAATAACAAAAATAAAAAAACGAGCCTCAACCAACCCTCACGAATCACTTTGTAGAAGAGAACTCTACAAATGAAATAAAAAAAGGTCTGTCACGCCATGATTCTGATTTGTGCCATGTGCATCTCAATGCGAATAGCCTCCCCACAAAGAAGCGTCCCCAATTGAGAATGTAATCCACCATCACATTCTATAAGTTCTCAGTGTAAAACCGCTATCTCCAAAATAACACTGCGTTCCTCGTGAGCCAAATGGCCCAAATGCCCGCCAGAACCACCCCACAAGCTGTTGCAGAAAATCTCTCCAAATAGATCTAGGTTTGAGGGTTTGAGAGAGAAGAAGAACAAATCAAACAAGCAATCACACAGAAGACAAGGAATTTACGTGGTTCGGTAAATTGCCTACATCCACGGGCGGCGGTGATGATTTTATTGAGAAGAATTGTCTATATGCCTCTTACATATTTTGTTTTCCTCAAGAACTTATATAGAGGAAACAAAAAAGCCTAAAGAGGAAACAAAATACATTTAGAAATAAACAGATTTAGAAGTCTCAAGAATCTTAGAGACAGATTTCGCAATCTCCAGAATCTTATAAATATATTTTGCAATCTCAAAATATATTTCATAATCTCTAAATATATTTCTCAATCTCTAAATATATTTTCACCATGACTTCAACTTTGGGCCATAGAAACTACAAATCTCCACCTGGCACTAAGTTCCGAAGTCATACTCAGCTTCCTCTTTCACATCATCTCCTCATCACCACATCACCGCCGCCGCCGCGTGCTTATCCGTGTAGAACATTGATCAAGTTCAAGCAATGCTCGAACTTGACCCTTGGAACCGCCTTAGTCATCATATCAGCTGTATTGTCCTTTGTACTGATCTTTTTCAAAGAAATAACTCCATCTTCGATCACTCCACGTACAAAGTGATATCGTATGTCAATGTGCTTGGTGCGGGCATGGTGTACTGGGTTTTTCGCTAAATGAATAGCACTTTGACTATCACAGTAGACGTCAACAATCTCTTGAGAGATACCCAAATCACCAACTAGGCCTCGTAATCACAAAGCCTCCTTCACCGCCTCTGTCACAGCCATATACTCTGCCTCCGTGGTAGAAAGCGCAACTGTAGGCTGCAACATAGATCTCCAGCTCACCGGTCCTCCCGATAGTGTAAACACATATCCTGTCATAGACCGTCGCTTGTCCAAGTCACCTGCATAGTCCGAATCCACATATCCACTGATTTAAAATTCACTAGTGCTGCGGAACTCCAGTCCTATATCCAAGGTACTCCGAATATACCTCATGATCCATTTCACTGCCTGTCAGTGCTCCTTTCCAGGATTCGCCATGTATTTGCTCACCACACTGACTGCTTGTGAAATATCGGGTCGAGTGCATACCATTGCATACATCAGGCTACCAATGCCACTCGCATAAGGAACATGAGCCATGTACTCATGCTCCTCATCTGTCGATGGAGACATATTGCCCGAGAGACGAAAGTGTGCGGCCAGTGGTATACTTACCTCCTTAAAAGTTTTCATACCGTATCTTGAAAGAACCTTCTCAAGATAACTCTTTTGCGCTAAGCGTAAATGACCTTTCTGTCTCTCCTATGTATCTCCATCCCTAGGATCTTTCTTGCAGAACCAAGATCATTCATCTCAAACTCCTGACTGAGTTGAGACTTCAGCTTGTTGATCTCCACCATGCTCGAAGCAGCAATGAGCATATCAACATATAAGAGCAAATAAATGAATGAACCAACCTCGAGTCTTCTGAAGTAGACGCAGCTGTCGTACTCGCTCCTCGTGTATCCTTGGTTCATCATAAACGTGTCAAACCTCTTGTACCACTGCCTTGGCGATTGCTTCAGTCCGTACAATGACTTTTTCAGTTTGCACACTAGGTTCTCCTTTCCAGCAACTATAAACCCCTCGGGCTGATTCATGATGATTTCCTCATCCAGATCACGTGTAGAAACGCCGTTTTGACATCGAGTTGTTCAAGCTCCAAGTCAAACTGTACCACAATGCCTAACAAAACACGGATGGAAGTATGTTTAACAACAGGTGAAAATACCTCATTGTAGTCTATCCCTTCCTTTTGAGCGTAGCCCTTGGCTACCAACCGCGCCTTGTACCTTGTGGCGCTACACTCTGGAGAGCCTTCCTTCTTCTTGTACACCCACTTGCACCCTATGGCTCGCTTCCCCTTGGGTAGTTCTGCAAGTACCCAAGTCTGGTTCTTGTGAAGAGACTCCATCTCCTCCGCCATGGCTGTCTTCCATTCCCTGCAAAAGGAATCTTTTGCTGCTTCTCTGAATGAAGACGGTTCATCACCATCGATGGTTAGTGCGTACGCCACCATGTCCTCAAACCCATATCGAACCGGTGCTCGGTGTGTCCTTCTGGATCTGCCTTCCACTAAGGACTGCTGCTGTGGTTTTTGCTGTTCCTGAACCTCTTCGTCAACCTCCGCTGACGGGCCTGTGGGAGTTTCCAACTCAACCTCAATAGCATCATCCATCATCCCTCCTAGAGAATCATTCTGCTTACTAGAAGTTTGTAAAGCAGACTCGTCGAATGTAACATCTCTGCTGATCACGATCTTGCGTTCCTCAGGACACCATAGCCGGTATCCCTTAACGCCCTCTGCGTAGCCTAAGAAGATTGACTTCTTTGCCCTTGGATCAATCTTACTTTCTCTGATGTGAAAGTAAGCGGGACATCCAAAGACCCTCAACGCACTGTAATCTGCAGGCTTCCCCGACCACTTCTCAATAGGAGTCTTGCACTCTATAGCTATCGATGGAGATCTATTCACAAGATAGCATGCCGTGTTGACCGCTTCAGCCCAAAGCTCTCTACCCAAACTTGCGTTGGATAACATGCATCTTGCCCTTTCAAGTAGGGTCCTGTTCATCCGCTCTGCCACTCCATTCTGTTGGGGTGTGTTCTTCACCGTGAAATGCCTGACAATACCGTTGACCTTACAAAACTCCAAGAAAGGTCCATAGGTGTATTCTCCACCATTGTCGGTCCTCAACCGCCTGACCTTCCTTCCGTTTGATTTTCAACAGCGCCTTCCACTTCTTGAAGATCTCAAACACCTCATCCTTACCCTTCATCATATAAATCCATACATAATGAGAATAATCATCAATAAAAGTGACAAAGTACCTTGCTCCACCTTTCGATGGAACCTTCGATGGACCCCATACATCCGAATGGATGTAATCTAGAGTGCCCTTGGCCGTGTGAATTGATGTGCTGAATTTGACTCTACATTGCTTGCCGAAGACGCAATGTTCACAGAAGTCAATCTTCCCAGCCTTCACACCCTTCAACAAGCCTTGCTTGCTTAGCTCCGACATCCCTCTCTCGCTCATATGCCCAAGGCGCATATGCCACAACTGTGTAAGCGAGAGGCCACTGTCGCGTGATGTAGACACCGCAGCTCCACCAGTCACAGTATTCCCTGAGAGAATATATAAGTTGCCAATCCGGTTGGCTTTCATCACCACCAAGGCGCCACGAACCACCTTCAAGACTCCACCATAGGCTGAGAATTTATACCCATTAGAGTCTAAGGTGCCAAGGGAAATAAGGTTCTTCTTCAGCTCTGGAACATGCCGCACCTCTGTCAATGTTCTCACGACCCCATCATGCATCTTCACCTTGATCGAACCCCTGCCGACTGTTTTACAGGCCATGTTGTTGCCCATCAAAACAGAACCACATCGACCTCTGATAAGAGACGAACCAGTCCCGATTGGGACACATGTGGTAGGAGCACCCCGAGTCTAGGATCCATGCATCTTTGGACTGTGTTTCAGAAACAACTGACAAGACGTTCTCCGCATCATCAGAACCAGATTCAGCTATACTAGCCTCCTCAATCGCCTTTCCCTTATTGTCCCGATTTAATTCAGGACAATTCTTTCTCATGTGCCCTTTTTCTGACACTTATAGCATCTGATCTCCCGCTTCCTGGACTTGAA